>OY756430.1:21223000-21670007 GCA_963576905.1 Mystacides longicornis | reverse complement strand
GGTACTTGTGGATGGATTTGAGTCAGTGGCGGAACTTGTAGTTGAATTGGAGGTTGTGGTGTTTGATTGGAGATGTGTTTGTGGGGTGTGGGTGGTGGTTTTTGTATGTGTGGGGTGGGTGGGTGTGATTTGGTCTAAGAGGTGGAGGTAGGAGGGGTTAAGTTTAATCGTTTCATCTCTTTCGTTCAGTGTATGATCTCGTTTGGCAATGTTAATTGCTTCGAGCAAGGTGCGGTGTAGTTCTCGATTTGACTTGTGTAGTGTTTTTGTGTTTTCGAAGTCTATTTTGTGGCCTTCAGTCATTGTGTGTAGCGCGAGGGTGGATGAGGGTTTTTTGTTTTTGACGTCATTTTTGTGTTCTTCGGCTCTGACCGAGACTTTTCTATTCGTTTTACCTATGTATACTTTGGGACAGTCTTTGCAAGGGATTTGGTATACACCTTGGTGTTCGTTGGGGATCTTATCAGTAGGTAGAAGTAAGGTTGTGCAAACTTTTTTGTTTGCTGAGAAGACAGGGCGAATATGTTGTTTCTTGAGTATGCGGCCAATCTTTTCAGATACGCCTCTGACATAAGGGATGTTACAAGTACCGAGGTACCTGTCGTTAGGTGGTGTTGACAGATTAGGGGTGGATGCGTGTGATTTAGCTGCACTCAGCTGTTTGTTGGAGTACCCATTTTGTTTTAGGATTTTGGTAAGAACGCGTTCTTCATCTTCTCTTTGTGTGTTATCTGTCAGTGACACAGTCCTGTGGAACAAAGATGTGGCGACCGCTTGCAGTTGGGAGGGGTGATGATGAGAGTCCGCTTGGAGATATCTCGAGGTGGAGGTTGCTTTCCGGTAGATTTTATGTCCTAGTGTGCCGTCGGGGTTTCTGCGAATGAGTGTGTCGAGGAAGGGGAGTTGGGAGTCGGTCTCTATTTCCATCGTGAATTTGATGGTTGGATGTAGATTGTTTAGGTGGAGTAAGAATTCATCTAATTTTTCTTTTCCGTGGGGCCAGATGACAAAGGTGTCATCTACGTATCGTTTGTATAGGGTGGGTTTATATTGAGCTTGGCTTAGTGCTCGTTCTTCGAAATCCAGTAGGAACAGGTCAGCAAGTATTGGGGAGAGGGAAGAACCCATACTGGCGCCTGATACTTGTTTGTATATTGTGCCTTTGTATGAGAAGAAAGTGTTGGACATGCAATGGGCTATCATGTTGATAACATTTTAGGTATTTTGAAGCGATCTTTTAAAATTGTAAGTGTCTCATCTATGGGAATGTTTGTGAAGAGAGATACGATGTCGAAGCTTACTAACAGGTCTGTTTCGTTGGTTTTTATTGTTTTTATCAACTCTATGAAGTCAAAGGAGTTTTTTATGTATGAGTCGCGTTGTATGGAATCGGGATAAAGAAAGTTTGATAGGTATTTAGAGAGGTGGTATGTTGGGGTGCTTAGTTGTGAGACAATGGGTCTTAGAGTTAATGGATTTTTGTGGATTTTGGGAAGTGCATAGAACTTGGCTATCGCCGAGGATTTTTCTCTCGGAATTAGGCGTTTCTTTACTTCATTAGAAAGGGTGGATTTAGTGATGATAGCTTTCGTGGTTTTTTCTAGGTATGTGATGGGGTTCGTCGGATGGACTTTGTACACGGAGTCGTCTTGCAACAGGATTTGAACCATGCTGTCGTATTCAGTCGAGTTCATTACCACGGTGGCATTGCCTTTGTCGGCTGGGAGGATGACGATGTTGGGATTTTGTTTAAGTTTTTTGAGGGCTTCACGCTCAGCGTGCGTGGTGTTGGACTTGGGGGCCTTGGATTTGCGTAGTATAGTGCAGACATCCTGTCTGATTTCTTCAGCTGTCTTGTCCGGGATATTTTGCAAGGAAGTTTCTAGGTTAACTATGAATTTTTCTTTCGGTATGTGTGAGGGGGATATGGCAAAGTTGAAGCCTTTCGACAGAATTGAAAGGGCATTTTCGTCGAGGGTTTCGTTGGATAAGTTGTGTACTGTATGTGCGAGTGTAGGGGGGGGGTTTTGGTTGTTGCTGTTTGGTGTCTGTGATCGTGGTTGTAAGTGTTTAGTGAGGTTATTGAACTTCCTGATGTGTGTATTTTTGGTGTTTGTGTTTTCTGTGTCGAGTCGTTCTTGTATTATGTCATCAAACTGATTCCATAATAGAGGATGAATGAGGGAAGACAGTTTAAGATGTTGGTAATATAAGTTTTCACTTATCTGATCTAGTAGGCGGCGTTTCTCAGCAATCTCGGCTCGCACCAGTCCTAGGCTTGCTTTGTGTAGAATACGGTTGGTGTGTGTATTCTGCTTGTAGTACCTGAGACGGAACGATGTCGGTATCACCTTGTTATCACGGCACCTCACTAAGAATGTAATATCGTTCAAACACTTCACTCGTTTTAGCTGCACTTCTCGAAACGGTCAAGATCTTGTTTGACGCCACTCCCGTAAAGTGATATTATGTTAATATAAAGCTTTTCGCGACGCGGAATATGTAAATTGTTATTTCGGGTGCTGTCGCGTTGTGAGTTGTTCCCGATGTTATTTGGAACATTATTAAAGGTGTTGGTTTGTTGGTTAGATGGTGGTATATATTTCGGAGCCATCAGAGACTCCATCTTCAGCCTTTCGTCGTATTACAGAAGTAATGACGCCGAAAAATTAATCTACAGTAACAAGACAAGGATGTTATTCGTTGACTCGCTAAGCAGATTATGACGTATTTTGTCTCGTGGAACGCGCGCTATTACGAGATGTGTTTGTAGGTATACTGTCTGTTAGGGTACTTGTGGATGGATTTGAGTCAGTGGCGGAACTTGTAGTTGAATTGGAGGTTGTGGTGTTTGATTGGAGATGTGTTTGTGGGGTGTGGGTGGTGGTTTTTGTATGTGTGGGGTGGGTGGGTGTGATTTGGTCTAAGAGGTGGAGGTAGGAGGGGTTAAGTTTAATCGTTTCATCTCTTTCGTTCAGTGTATGATCTCGTTTGGCAATGTTAATTGCTTCGAGCAAGGTGCGGTGTAGTTCTCGATTTGACTTGTGTAGTGTTTTTGTGTTTTCGAAGTCTATTTTGTGGCCTTCAGTCATTGTGTGTAGCGCGAGGGTGGATGAGGGTTTTTTGTTTTTGACGTCATTTTTGTGTTCTTCGGCTCTGACCGAGACTTTTCTATTCGTTTTACCTATGTATACTTTGGGACAGTCTTTGCAAGGGATTTGGTATACACCTTGGTGTTCGTTGGGGATCTTATCAGTAGGTAGAAGTAAGGTTGTGCAAACTTTTTTGTTTGCTGAGAAGACAGGGCGAATATGTTGTTTCTTGAGTATGCGGCCAATCTTTTCAGATACGCCTCTGACATAAGGGATGTTACAAGTACCGAGGTACCTGTCGTTAGGTGGTGTTGACAGATTAGGGGTGGATGCGTGTGATTTAGCTGCACTCAGCTGTTTGTTGGAGTACCCATTTTGTTTTAGGATTTTGGTAAGAACGCGTTCTTCATCTTCTCTTTGTGTGTTATCTGTCAGTGACACAGTCCTGTGGAACAAAGATGTGGCGACCGCTTGCAGTTGGGAGGGGTGATGATGAGAGTCCGCTTGGAGATATCTCGAGGTGGAGGTTGCTTTCCGGTAGATTTTATGTCCTAGTGTGCCGTCGGGGTTTCTGCGAATGAGTGTGTCGAGGAAGGGGAGTTGGGAGTCGGTCTCTATTTCCATCGTGAATTTGATGGTTGGATGTAGATTGTTTAGGTGGAGTAAGAATTCATCTAATTTTTCTTTTCCGTGGGGCCAGATGACAAAGGTGTCATCTACGTATCGTTTGTATAGGGTGGGTTTATATTGAGCTTGGCTTAGTGCTCGTTCTTCGAAATCCAGTAGGAACAGGTCAGCAAGTATTGGGGAGAGGGAAGAACCCATACTGGCGCCTGATACTTGTTTGTATATTGTGCCTTTGTATGAGAAGAAAGTGTTGGACATGCAATGGGCTATCATGTTGATAAACATTTTAGGTATTTTGAAGCGATCTTTTAAAATTGTAAGTGTCTCATCTATGGGAATGTTTGTGAAGAGAGATACGATGTCGAAGCTTACTAACAGGTCTGTTTCGTTGGTTTTTATTGTTTTTATCAACTCTATGAAGTCAAAGGAGTTTTTTATGTATGAGTCGCGTTGTATGGAATCGGGATAAAGAAAGTTTGATAGGTATTTAGAGAGGTGGTATGTTGGGGTGCTTAGTTGTGAGACAATGGGTCTTAGAGTTAATGGATTTTTGTGGATTTTGGGAAGTGCATAGAACTTGGCTATCGCCGAGGATTTTTCTCTCGGAATTAGGCGTTTCTTTACTTCATTAGAAAGGGTGGATTTAGTGATGATAGCTTTCGTGGTTTTTTCTAGGTATGTGATGGGGTTCGTCGGATGGACTTTGTACACGGAGTCGTCTTGCAACAGGATTTGAACCATGCTGTCGTATTCAGTCGAGTTCATTACCACGGTGGCATTGCCTTTGTCGGCTGGGAGGATGACGATGTTGGGATTTTGTTTAAGTTTTTTGAGGGCTTCACGCTCAGCGTGCGTGGTGTTGGACTTGGGGGCCTTGGATTTGCGTAGTATAGTGCAGACATCCTGTCTGATTTCTTCAGCTGTCTTGTCCGGGATATTTTGCAAGGAAGTTTCTAGGTTAACTATGAATTTTTCTTTCGGTATGTGTGAGGGGGATATGGCAAAGTTGAAGCCTTTCGACAGAATTGAAAGGGCATTTTCGTCGAGGGTTTCGTTGGATAAGTTGTGTACTGTATGTGCGAGTGTAGGGGGGGGGTTTTTGGTTGTTGCTGTTTGGTGTCTGTGATCGTGGTTGTAAGTGTTTAGTGAGGTTATTGAACTTCCTGATGTGTGTATTTTTGGTGTTTGTGTTTTCTGTGTCGAGTCGTTCTTGTATTATGTCATCAAACTGATTCCATAATAGAGGATGAATGAGGGAAGACAGTTTAAGATGTTGGTAATATAAGTTTTCACTTATCTGATCTAGTAGGCGGCGTTTCTCAGCAATCTCGGCTCGCACCAGTCCTAGGCTTGCTTTGTGTAGAATACGGTTGGTGTGTGTATTCTGCTTGTAGTACCTGAGACGGAACGATGTCGGTATCACCTTGTTATCACGGCACCTCACTAAGAATGTAATATCGTTCAAACACTTCACTCGTTTTAGCTTGCACTTCTCGAAACGGTCAAGATCTTGTTTGACGCCACTCCCGTAAAGTGATATTATGTTAATATAAAGCTTTTCGCGACGCGGAATATGTAAATTGTTATTTCGGGTGCTGTCGCGTTGTGAGTTGTTCCCGATGTTATTTGGAACATTATTAAAGGTGTTGGTTTGTTGGTTAGATGGTGGTATATATTTCGGAGCCATCAGAGACTCCATCTTCAGCCTTTCGTCGTATTACAGAAGTAATGACGCCGAAAATTAATCTACAGTAACAAGACAAGGATGTTATTCGTTGACTCGCTAAGCAGATTATGACGTATTTTGTCTCGTGGAACGCGCGCTATTACGAGATGTGTTTGTAGGTATACTGTCTGTTAGGGTACTTGTGGATGGATTTGAGTCAGTGGCGGAACTTGTAGTTGAATTGGAGGTTGTGGTGTTTGATTGGAGATGTGTTTGTGGGGTGTGGGTGGTGGTTTTTGTATGTGTGGGGTGGGTGGGTGTGATTTGGTCTAAGAGGTGGAGGTAGGAGGGGTTAAGTTTAATCGTTTCATCTCTTTCGTTCAGTGTATGATCTCGTTTGGCAATGTTAATTGCTTCGAGCAAGGTGCGGTGTAGTTCTCGATTTGACTTGTGTAGTGTTTTTGTGTTTTCGAAGTCTATTTTGTGGCCTTCAGTCATTGTGTGTAGCGCGAGGGTGGATGAGGGTTTTTTGTTTTTGACGTCATTTTTGTGTTCTTCGGCTCTGACCGAGACTTTTCTATTCGTTTTACCTATGTATACTTTGGGACAGTCTTTGCAAGGGATTTGGTATACACCTTGGTGTTCGTTGGGGATCTTATCAGTAGGTAGAAGTAAGGTTGTGCAAACTTTTTTGTTTGCTGAGAAGACAGGGCGAATATGTTGTTTCTTGAGTATGCGGCCAATCTTTTCAGATACGCCTCTGACATAAGGGATGTTACAAGTACCGAGGTACCTGTCGTTAGGTGGTGTTGACAGATTAGGGGTGGATGCGTGTGATTTAGCTGCACTCAGCTGTTTGTTGGAGTACCCATTTTGTTTTAGGATTTTGGTAAGAACGCGTTCTTCATCTTCTCTTTGTGTGTTATCTGTCAGTGACACAGTCCTGTGGAACAAAGATGTGGCGACCGCTTGCAGTTGGGAGGGGTGATGATGAGAGTCCGCTTGGAGATATCTCGAGGTGGAGGTTGCTTTCCGGTAGATTTTATGTCCTAGTGTGCCGTCGGGGTTTCTGCGAATGAGTGTGTCGAGGAAGGGGAGTTGGGAGTCGGTCTCTATTTCCATCGTGAATTTGATGGTTGGATGTAGATTGTTTAGGTGGAGTAAGAATTCATCTAATTTTTCTTTTCCGTGGGGCCAGATGACAAAGGTGTCATCTACGTATCGTTTGTATAGGGTGGGTTTATATTGAGCTTGGCTTAGTGCTCGTTCTTCGAAATCCAGTAGGAACAGGTCAGCAAGTATTGGGGAGAGGGAAGAACCCATACTGGCGCCTGATACTTGTTTGTATATTGTGCCTTTGTATGAGAAGAAAGTGTTGGACATGCAATGGGCTATCATGTTGATAAACATTTTAGGTATTTTGAAGCGATCTTTTAAAATTGTAAGTGTCTCATCTATGGGAATGTTTGTGAAGAGAGATACGATGTCGAAGCTTACTAACAGGTCTGTTTCGTTGGTTTTTATTGTTTTTATCAACTCTATGAAGTCAAAGGAGTTTTTTATGTATGAGTCGCGTTGTATGGAATCGGGATAAAGAAAGTTTGATAGGTATTTAGAGAGGTGGTATGTTGGGGTGCTTAGTTGTGAGACAATGGGTCTTAGAGTTAATGGATTTTTGTGGATTTTGGGAAGTGCATAGAACTTGGCTATCGCCGAGGATTTTTCTCTCGGAATTAGGCGTTTCTTTACTTCATTAGAAAGGGTGGATTTAGTGATGATAGCTTTCGTGGTTTTTTCTAGGTATGTGATGGGGTTCGTCGGATGGACTTTGTACACGGAGTCGTCTTGCAACAGGATTTGAACCATGCTGTCGTATTCAGTCGAGTTCATTACCACGGTGGCATTGCCTTTGTCGGCTGGGAGGATGACGATGTTGGGATTTTGTTTAAGTTTTTTGAGGGCTTCACGCTCAGCGTGCGTGGTGTTGGACTTGGGGGCCTTGGATTTGCGTAGTATAGTGCAGACATCCTGTCTGATTTCTTCAGCTGTCTTGTCCGGGATATTTTGCAAGGAAGTTTCTAGGTTAACTATGAATTTTTCTTTCGGTATGTGTGAGGGGGATATGGCAAAGTTGAAGCCTTTCGACAGAATTGAAAGGGCATTTTCGTCGAGGGTTTCGTTGGATAAGTTGTGTACTGTATGTGCGAGTGTAGGGGGGGGTTTTTGGTTGTTGCTGTTTGGTGTCTGTGATCGTGGTTGTAAGTGTTTAGTGAGGTTATTGAACTTCCTGATGTGTGTATTTTTGGTGTTTGTGTTTTCTGTGTCGAGTCGTTCTTGTATTATGTCATCAAACTGATTCCATAATAGAGGATGAATGAGGGAAGACAGTTTAAGATGTTGGTAATATAAGTTTTCACTTATCTGATCTAGTAGGCGGCGTTTCTCAGCAATCTCGGCTCGCACCAGTCCTAGGCTTGCTTTGTGTAGAATACGGTTGGTGTGTGTATTCTGCTTGTAGTACCTGAGACGGAACGATGTCGGTATCACCTTGTTATCACGGCACCTCACTAAGAATGTAATATCGTTCAAACACTTCACTCGTTTTAGCTTGCACTTCTCGAAACGGTCAAGATCTTGTTTGACGCCACTCCCGTAAAGTGATATTATGTTAATATAAAGCTTTTCGCGACGCGGAATATGTAAATTGTTATTTCGGGTGCTGTCGCGTTGTGAGTTGTTCCCGATGTTATTTGGAACATTATTAAAGGTGTTGGTTTGTTGGTTAGATGGTGGTATATATTTCGGAGCCATCAGAGACTCCATCTTCAGCCTTTCGTCGTATTACAGAAGTAATGACGCCGAAAATTAATCTACAGTAACAAGACAAGGATGTTATTCGTTGACTCGCTAAGCAGATTATGACGTATTTTGTCTCGTGGAACGCGCGCTATTACGAGATGTGTTTGTAGGTATACTGTCTGTTAGGGTACTTGTGGATGGATTTGAGTCAGTGGCGGAACTTGTAGTTGAATTGGAGGTTGTGGTGTTTGATTGGAGATGTGTTTGTGGGGTGTGGGTGGTGGTTTTTGTATGTGTGGGGTGGGTGGGTGTGATTTGGTCTAAGAGGTGGAGGTAGGAGGGGTTAAGTTTAATCGTTTCATCTCTTTCGTTCAGTGTATGATCTCGTTTGGCAATGTTAATTGCTTCGAGCAAGGTGCGGTGTAGTTCTCGATTTGACTTGTGTAGTGTTTTTGTGTTTTCGAAGTCTATTTTGTGGCCTTCAGTCATTGTGTGTAGCGCGAGGGTGGATGAGGGTTTTTTGTTTTTGACGTCATTTTTGTGTTCTTCGGCTCTGACCGAGACTTTTCTATTCGTTTTACCTATGTATACTTTGGGACAGTCTTTGCAAGGGATTTGGTATACACCTTGGTGTTCGTTGGGGATCTTATCAGTAGGTAGAAGTAAGGTTGTGCAAACTTTTTTGTTTGCTGAGAAGACAGGGCGAATATGTTGTTTCTTGAGTATGCGGCCAATCTTTTCAGATACGCCTCTGACATAAGGGATGTTACAAGTACCGAGGTACCTGTCGTTAGGTGGTGTTGACAGATTAGGGGTGGATGCGTGTGATTTAGCTGCACTCAGCTGTTTGTTGGAGTACCCATTTTGTTTTAGGATTTTGGTAAGAACGCGTTCTTCATCTTCTCTTTGTGTGTTATCTGTCAGTGACACAGTCCTGTGGAACAAAGATGTGGCGACCGCTTGCAGTTGGGAGGGGTGATGATGAGAGTCCGCTTGGAGATATCTCGAGGTGGAGGTTGCTTTCCGGTAGATTTTATGTCCTAGTGTGCCGTCGGGGTTTCTGCGAATGAGTGTGTCGAGGAAGGGGAGTTGGGAGTCGGTCTCTATTTCCATCGTGAATTTGATGGTTGGATGTAGATTGTTTAGGTGGAGTAAGAATTCATCTAATTTTTCTTTTCCGTGGGGCCAGATGACAAAGGTGTCATCTACGTATCGTTTGTATAGGGTGGGTTTATATTGAGCTTGGCTTAGTGCTCGTTCTTCGAAATCCAGTAGGAACAGGTCAGCAAGTATTGGGGAGAGGGAAGAACCCATACTGGCGCCTGATACTTGTTTGTATATTGTGCCTTTGTATGAGAAGAAAGTGTTGGACATGCAATGGGCTATCATGTTGATAAACATTTTAGGTATTTTGAAGCGATCTTTTAAAATTGTAAGTGTCTCATCTATGGGAATGTTTGTGAAGAGAGATACGATGTCGAAGCTTACTAACAGGTCTGTTTCGTTGGTTTTTATTGTTTTTATCAACTCTATGAAGTCAAAGGAGTTTTTTATGTATGAGTCGCGTTGTATGGAATCGGGATAAAGAAAGTTTGATAGGTATTTAGAGAGGTGGTATGTTGGGGTGCTTAGTTGTGAGACAATGGGTCTTAGAGTTAATGGATTTTTGTGGATTTTGGGAAGTGCATAGAACTTGGCTATCGCCGAGGATTTTTCTCTCGGAATTAGGCGTTTCTTTACTTCATTAGAAAGGGTGGATTTAGTGATGATAGCTTTCGTGGTTTTTTCTAGGTATGTGATGGGGTTCGTCGGATGGACTTTGTACACGGAGTCGTCTTGCAACAGGATTTGAACCATGCTGTCGTATTCAGTCGAGTTCATTACCACGGTGGCATTGCCTTTGTCGGCTGGGAGGATGACGATGTTGGGATTTTGTTTAAGTTTTTTGAGGGCTTCACGCTCAGCGTGCGTGGTGTTGGACTTGGGGGCCTTGGATTTGCGTAGTATAGTGCAGACATCCTGTCTGATTTCTTCAGCTGTCTTGTCCGGGATATTTTGCAAGGAAGTTTCTAGGTTAACTATGAATTTTTCTTTCGGTATGTGTGAGGGGGATATGGCAAAGTTGAAGCCTTTCGACAGAATTGAAAGGGCATTTTCGTCGAGGGTTTCGTTGGATAAGTTGTGTACTGTATGTGCGAGTGTAGGGGGGGGTTTTTGGTTGTTGCTGTTTGGTGTCTGTGATCGTGGTTGTAAGTGTTTAGTGAGGTTATTGAACTTCCTGATGTGTGTATTTTTGGTGTTTGTGTTTTCTGTGTCGAGTCGTTCTTGTATTATGTCATCAAACTGATTCCATAATAGAGGATGAATGAGGGAAGACAGTTTAAGATGTTGGTAATATAAGTTTTCACTTATCTGATCTAGTAGGCGGCGTTTCTCAGCAATCTCGGCTCGCACCAGTCCTAGGCTTGCTTTGTGTAGAATACGGTTGGTGTGTGTATTCTGCTTGTAGTACCTGAGACGGAACGATGTCGGTATCACCTTGTTATCACGGCACCTCACTAAGAATGTAATATCGTTCAAACACTTCACTCGTTTTAGCTTGCACTTCTCGAAACGGTCAAGATCTTGTTTGACGCCACTCCCGTAAAGTGATATTATGTTAATATAAAGCTTTTCGCGACGCGGAATATGTAAATTGTTATTTCGGGTGCTGTCGCGTTGTGAGTTGTTCCCGATGTTATTTGGAACATTATTAAAGGTGTTGGTTTGTTGGTTAGATGGTGGTATATATTTCGGAGCCATCAGAGACTCCATCTTCAGCCTTTCGTCGTATTACAGAAGTAATGACGCCGAAAATTAATCTACAGTAACAAGACAAGGATGTTATTCGTTGACTCGCTAAGCAGATTATGACGTATTTTGTCTCGTGGAACGCGCGCTATTACGAGATGTGTTTGTAGGTATACTGTCTGTTAGGGTACTTGTGGATGGATTTGAGTCAGTGGCGGAACTTGTAGTTGAATTGGAGGTTGTGGTGTTTGATTGGAGATGTGTTTGTGGGGTGTGGGTGGTGGTTTTTGTATGTGTGGGGTGGGTGGGTGTGATTTGGTCTAAGAGGTGGAGGTAGGAGGGGTTAAGTTTAATCGTTTCATCTCTTTCGTTCAGTGTATGATCTCGTTTGGCAATGTTAATTGCTTCGAGCAAGGTGCGGTGTAGTTCTCGATTTGACTTGTGTAGTGTTTTTGTGTTTTCGAAGTCTATTTTGTGGCCTTCAGTCATTGTGTGTAGCGCGAGGGTGGATGAGGGTTTTTTGTTTTTGACGTCATTTTTGTGTTCTTCGGCTCTGACCGAGACTTTTCTATTCGTTTTACCTATGTATACTTTGGGACAGTCTTTGCAAGGGATTTGGTATACACCTTGGTGTTCGTTGGGGATCTTATCAGTAGGTAGAAGTAAGGTTGTGCAAACTTTTTTGTTTGCTGAGAAGACAGGGCGAATATGTTGTTTCTTGAGTATGCGGCCAATCTTTTCAGATACGCCTCTGACATAAGGGATGTTACAAGTACCGAGGTACCTGTCGTTAGGTGGTGTTGACAGATTAGGGGTGGATGCGTGTGATTTAGCTGCACTCAGCTGTTTGTTGGAGTACCCATTTTGTTTTAGGATTTTGGTAAGAACGCGTTCTTCATCTTCTCTTTGTGTGTTATCTGTCAGTGACACAGTCCTGTGGAACAAAGATGTGGCGACCGCTTGCAGTTGGGAGGGGTGATGATGAGAGTCCGCTTGGAGATATCTCGAGGTGGAGGTTGCTTTCCGGTAGATTTTATGTCCTAGTGTGCCGTCGGGGTTTCTGCGAATGAGTGTGTCGAGGAAGGGGAGTTGGGAGTCGGTCTCTATTTCCATCGTGAATTTGATGGTTGGATGTAGATTGTTTAGGTGGAGTAAGAATTCATCTAATTTTTCTTTTCCGTGGGGCCAGATGACAAAGGTGTCATCTACGTATCGTTTGTATAGGGTGGGTTTATATTGAGCTTGGCTTAGTGCTCGTTCTTCGAAATCCAGTAGGAACAGGTCAGCAAGTATTGGGGAGAGGGAAGAACCCATACTGGCGCCTGATACTTGTTTGTATATTGTGCCTTTGTATGAGAAGAAAGTGTTGGACATGCAATGGGCTATCATGTTGATAAACATTTTAGGTATTTTGAAGCGATCTTTTAAAATTGTAAGTGTCTCATCTATGGGAATGTTTGTGAAGAGAGATACGATGTCGAAGCTTACTAACAGGTCTGTTTCGTTGGTTTTTATTGTTTTTATCAACTCTATGAAGTCAAAGGAGTTTTTTATGTATGAGTCGCGTTGTATGGAATCGGGATAAAGAAAGTTTGATAGGTATTTAGAGAGGTGGTATGTTGGGGTGCTTAGTTGTGAGACAATGGGTCTTAGAGTTAATGGATTTTTGTGGATTTTGGGAAGTGCATAGAACTTGGCTATCGCCGAGGATTTTTCTCTCGGAATTAGGCGTTTCTTTACTTCATTAGAAAGGGTGGATTTAGTGATGATAGCTTTCGTGGTTTTTTCTAGGTATGTGATGGGGTTCGTCGGATGGACTTTGTACACGGAGTCGTCTTGCAACAGGATTTGAACCATGCTGTCGTATTCAGTCGAGTTCATTACCACGGTGGCATTGCCTTTGTCGGCTGGGAGGATGACGATGTTGGGATTTTGTTTAAGTTTTTTGAGGGCTTCACGCTCAGCGTGCGTGGTGTTGGACTTGGGGGCCTTGGATTTGCGTAGTATAGTGCAGACATCCTGTCTGATTTCTTCAGCTGTCTTGTCCGGGATATTTTGCAAGGAAGTTTCTAGGTTAACTATGAATTTTTCTTTCGGTATGTGTGAGGGGGATATGGCAAAGTTGAAGCCTTTCGACAGAATTGAAAGGGCATTTTCGTCGAGGGTTTCGTTGGATAAGTTGTGTACTGTATGTGCGAGTGTAGGGGGGGGTTTTTGGTTGTTGCTGTTTGGTGTCTGTGATCGTGGTTGTAAGTGTTTAGTGAGGTTATTGAACTTCCTGATGTGTGTATTTTTGGTGTTTGTGTTTTCTGTGTCGAGTCGTTCTTGTATTATGTCATCAAACTGATTCCATAATAGAGGATGAATGAGGGAAGACAGTTTAAGATGTTGGTAATATAAGTTTTCACTTATCTGATCTAGTAGGCGGCGTTTCTCAG
This sequence comes from Mystacides longicornis, assembly GCA_963576905.1. Lineage (NCBI taxonomy): Eukaryota > Metazoa > Arthropoda > Insecta > Trichoptera > Leptoceridae > Mystacides > Mystacides longicornis. The sequence continues at coordinate 21,656,595 of OY756430.1, read as the reverse complement.
CAATCTCGGCTCGCACCAGTCCTAGGCTTGCTTTGTGTAGAATACGGTTGGTGTGTGTATTCTGCTTGTAGTACCTGAGACGGAACGATGTCGGTATCACCTTGTTATCACGGCACCTCACTAAGAATGTAATATCGTTCAAACACTTCACTCGTTTTAGCTTGCACTTCTCGAAACGGTCAAGATCTTGTTTGACGCCACTCCCGTAAAGTGATATTATGTTAATATAAAGCTTTTCGCGACGCGGAATATGTAAATTGTTATTTCGGGTGCTGTCGCGTTGTGAGTTGTTCCCGATGTTATTTGGAACATTATTAAAGGTGTTGGTTTGTTGGTTAGATGGTGGTATATATTTCGGAGCCATCAGAGACTCCATCTTCAGCCTTTCGTCGTATTACAGAAGTAATGACGCCGAAAATTAATCTACAGTAACAAGACAAGGATGTTATTCGTTGACTCGCTAAGCAGATTATGACGTATTTTGTCTCGTGGAACGCGCGCTATTACGAGATGTGTTTGTAGGTATACTGTCTGTTAGGGTACTTGTGGATGGATTTGAGTCAGTGGCGGAACTTGTAGTTGAATTGGAGGTTGTGGTGTTTGATTGGAGATGTGTTTGTGGGGTGTGGGTGGTGGTTTTTGTATGTGTGGGGTGGGTGGGTGTGATTTGGTCTAAGAGGTGGAGGTAGGAGGGGTTAAGTTTAATCGTTTCATCTCTTTCGTTCAGTGTATGATCTCGTTTGGCAATGTTAATTGCTTCGAGCAAGGTGCGGTGTAGTTCTCGATTTGACTTGTGTAGTGTTTTTGTGTTTTCGAAGTCTATTTTGTGGCCTTCAGTCATTGTGTGTAGCGCGAGGGTGGATGAGGGTTTTTTGTTTTTGACGTCATTTTTGTGTTCTTCGGCTCTGACCGAGACTTTTCTATTCGTTTTACCTATGTATACTTTGGGACAGTCTTTGCAAGGGATTTGGTATACACCTTGGTGTTCGTTGGGGATCTTATCAGTAGGTAGAAGTAAGGTTGTGCAAACTTTTTTGTTTGCTGAGAAGACAGGGCGAATATGTTGTTTCTTGAGTATGCGGCCAATCTTTTCAGATACGCCTCTGACATAAGGGATGTTACAAGTACCGAGGTACCTGTCGTTAGGTGGTGTTGACAGATTAGGGGTGGATGCGTGTGATTTAGCTGCACTCAGCTGTTTGTTGGAGTACCCATTTTGTTTTAGGATTTTGGTAAGAACGCGTTCTTCATCTTCTCTTTGTGTGTTATCTGTCAGTGACACAGTCCTGTGGAACAAAGATGTGGCGACCGCTTGCAGTTGGGAGGGGTGATGATGAGAGTCCGCTTGGAGATATCTCGAGGTGGAGGTTGCTTTCCGGTAGATTTTATGTCCTAGTGTGCCGTCGGGGTTTCTGCGAATGAGTGTGTCGAGGAAGGGGAGTTGGGAGTCGGTCTCTATTTCCATCGTGAATTTGATGGTTGGATGTAGATTGTTTAGGTGGAGTAAGAATTCATCTAATTTTTCTTTTCCGTGGGGCCAGATGACAAAGGTGTCATCTACGTATCGTTTGTATAGGGTGGGTTTATATTGAGCTTGGCTTAGTGCTCGTTCTTCGAAATCCAGTAGGAACAGGTCAGCAAGTATTGGGGAGAGGGAAGAACCCATACTGGCGCCTGATACTTGTTTGTATATTGTGCCTTTGTATGAGAAGAAAGTGTTGGACATGCAATGGGCTATCATGTTGATAAACATTTTAGGTATTTTGAAGCGATCTTTTAAAATTGTAAGTGTCTCATCTATGGGAATGTTTGTGAAGAGAGATACGATGTCGAAGCTTACTAACAGGTCTGTTTCGTTGGTTTTTATTGTTTTTATCAACTCTATGAAGTCAAAGGAGTTTTTTATGTATGAGTCGCGTTGTATGGAATCGGGATAAAGAAAGTTTGATAGGTATTTAGAGAGGTGGTATGTTGGGGTGCTTAGTTGTGAGACAATGGGTCTTAGAGTTAATGGATTTTTGTGGATTTTGGGAAGTGCATAGAACTTGGCTATCGCCGAGGATTTTTCTCTCGGAATTAGGCGTTTCTTTACTTCATTAGAAAGGGTGGATTTAGTGATGATAGCTTTCGTGGTTTTTTCTAGGTATGTGATGGGGTTCGTCGGATGGACTTTGTACACGGAGTCGTCTTGCAACAGGATTTGAACCATGCTGTCGTATTCAGTCGAGTTCATTACCACGGTGGCATTGCCTTTGTCGGCTGGGAGGATGACGATGTTGGGATTTTGTTTAAGTTTTTTGAGGGCTTCACGCTCAGCGTGCGTGGTGTTGGACTTGGGGGCCTTGGATTTGCGTAGTATAGTGCAGACATCCTGTCTGATTTCTTCAGCTGTCTTATCCGGGATATTTTGCAAGGAAGTTTCTAGGTTAACTATGAATTTTTCTTTCGGTATGTGTGAGGGGGATATGGCAAAGTTGAAGCCTTTCGACAGAATTGAAAGGGCATTTTCGTCGAGGGTTTCGTTGGATAAGTTGTGTACTGTATGTGCGAGTGTAGGGGGGGGTTTTTGGTTGTTGCTGTTTGGTGTCTGTGATCGTGGTTGTAAGTGTTTAGTGAGGTTATTGAACTTCCTGATGTGTGTATTTTTGGTGTTTGTGTTTTCTGTGTCGAGTCGTTCTTGTATTATGTCATCAAACTGATTCCATAATAGAGGATGAATGAGGGAAGACAGTTTAAGATGTTGGTAATATAAGTTTTCACTTATCTGATCTAGTAGGCGGCGTTTCTCAGCAATCTCGGCTCGCACCAGTCCTAGGCTTGCTTTGTGTAGAATACGGTTGGTGTGTGTATTCTGCTTGTAGTACCTGAGACGGAACGATGTCGGTATCACCTTGTTATCACGGCACCTCACTAAGAATGTAATATCGTTCAAACACTTCACTCGTTTTAGCTTGCACTTCTCGAAACGGTCAAGATCTTGTTTGACGCCACTCCCGTAAAGTGATATTATGTTAATATAAAGCTTTTCGCGACGCGGAATATGTAAATTGTTATTTCGGGTGCTGTCGCGTTGTGAGTTGTTCCCGATGTTATTTGGAACATTATTAAAGGTGTTGGTTTGTTGGTTAGATGGTGGTATATATTTCGGAGCCATCAGAGACTCCATCTTCAGCCTTTCGTCGTATTACAGAAGTAATGACGCCGAAAAATTAATCTACAGTAACAAGACAAGGATGTTATTCGTTGACTCGCTAAGCAGATTATGACGTATTTTGTCTCGTGGAACGCGCGCTATTACGAGATGTGTTTGTAGGTATACTGTCTGTTAGGGTACTTGTGGATGGATTTGAGTCAGTGGCGGAACTTGTAGTTGAATTGGAGGTTGTGGTGTTTGATTGGAGATGTGTTTGTGGGGTGTGGGTGGTGGTTTTTGTATGTGTGGGGTGGGTGGGTGTGATTTGGTCTAAGAGGTGGAGGTAGGAGGGGTTAAGTTTAATCGTTTCATCTCTTTCGTTCAGTGTATGATCTCGTTTGGCAATGTTAATTGCTTCGAGCAAGGTGCGGTGTAGTTCTCGATTTGACTTGTGTAGTGTTTTTGTGTTTTCGAAGTCTATTTTGTGGCCTTCAGTCATTGTGTGTAGCGCGAGGGTGGATGAGGGTTTTTTGTTTTTGACGTCATTTTTGTGTTCTTCGGCTCTGACCGAGACTTTTCTATTCGTTTTACCTATGTATACTTTGGGACAGTCTTTGCAAGGGATTTGGTATACACCTTGGTGTTCGTTGGGGATCTTATCAGTAGGTAGAAGTAAGGTTGTGCAAACTTTTTTGTTTGCTGAGAAGACAGGGCGAATATGTTGTTTCTTGAGTATGCGGCCAATCTTTTCAGATACGCCTCTGACATAAGGGATGTTACAAGTACCGAGGTACCTGTCGTTAGGTGGTGTTGACAGATTAGGGGTGGATGCGTGTGATTTAGCTGCACTCAGCTGTTTGTTGGAGTACCCATTTTGTTTTAGGATTTTGGTAAGAACGCGTTCTTCATCTTCTCTTTGTGTGTTATCTGTCAGTGACACAGTCCTGTGGAACAAAGATGTGGCGACCGCTTGCAGTTGGGAGGGGTGATGATGAGAGTCCGCTTGGAGATATCTCGAGGTGGAGGTTGCTTTCCGGTAGATTTTATGTCCTAGTGTGCCGTCGGGGTTTCTGCGAATGAGTGTGTCGAGGAAGGGGAGTTGGGAGTCGGTCTCTATTTCCATCGTGAATTTGATGGTTGGATGTAGATTGTTTAGGTGGAGTAAGAATTCATCTAATTTTTCTTTTCCGTGGGGCCAGATGACAAAGGTGTCATCTACGTATCGTTTGTATAGGGTGGGTTTATATTGAGCTTGGCTTAGTGCTCGTTCTTCGAAATCCAGTAGGAACAGGTCAGCAAGTATTGGGGAGAGGGAAGAACCCATACTGGCGCCTGATACTTGTTTGTATATTGTGCCTTTGTATGAGAAGAAAGTGTTGGACATGCAATGGGCTATCATGTTGATAAACATTTTAGGTATTTTGAAGCGATCTTTTAAAATTGTAAGTGTCTCATCTATGGGAATGTTTGTGAAGAGAGATACGATGTCGAAGCTTACTAACAGGTCTGTTTCGTTGGTTTTTATTGTTTTTATCAACTCTATGAAGTCAAAGGAGTTTTTTATGTATGAGTCGCGTTGTATGGAATCGGGATAAAGAAAGTTTGATAGGTATTTAGAGAGGTGGTATGTTGGGGTGCTTAGTTGTGAGACAATGGGTCTTAGAGTTAATGGATTTTTGTGGATTTTGGGAAGTGCATAGAACTTGGCTATCGCCGAGGATTTTTCTCTCGGAATTAGGCGTTTCTTTACTTCATTAGAAAGGGTGGATTTAGTGATGATAGCTTTCGTGGTTTTTTCTAGGTATGTGATGGGGTTCGTCGGATGGACTTTGTACACGGAGTCGTCTTGCAACAGGATTTGAACCATGCTGTCGTATTCAGTCGAGTTCATTACCACGGTGGCATTGCCTTTGTCGGCTGGGAGGATGACGATGTTGGGATTTTGTTTAAGTTTTTTGAGGGCTTCACGCTCAGCGTGCGTGGTGTTGGACTTGGGGGCCTTGGATTTGCGTAGTATAGTGCAGACATCCTGTCTGATTTCTTCAGCTGTCTTGTCCGGGATATTTTGCAAGGAAGTTTCTAGGTTAACTATGAATTTTTCTTTCGGTATGTGTGAGGGGGATATGGCAAAGTTGAAGCCTTTCGACAGAATTGAAAGGGCATTTTCGTCGAGGGTTTCGTTGGATAAGTTGTGTACTGTATGTGCGAGTGTAGGGGGGGGTTTTTGGTTGTTGCTGTTTGGTGTCTATACTACGCAAATCCAAGGCCCCCAAGTCCAACACCACGCACGCTGAGCGTGAAGCCCTCAAAAAACTTAAACAAAATCCCAACATCGTCATCCTCCCAGCCGACAAAGGCAATGCCACCGTGGTAATGAACTCGACTGAATACGACAGCATGGTTCAAATCCTGTTGCAAGACGACTCCGTGTACAAAGTCCATCCGACGAACCCCATCACATACCTAGAAAAAACCACGAAAGCTATCATCACTAAATCCACCCTTTCTAATGAAGTAAAGAAACGCCTAATTCCGAGAGAAAAATCCTCGGCGATAGCCAAGTTCTATGCACTTCCCAAAATCCACAAAAATCCATTAACTCTAAGACCCATTGTCTCACAACTAAGCACCCCAACATACCACCTCTCTAAATACCTATCAAACTTTCTTTATCCCGATTCCATACAACGCGACTCATACATAAAAAACTCCTTTGACTTCATAGAGTTGATAAAAACAATAAAAACCAACGAAACAGACCTGTTAGTAAGCTTCGACATCGTATCTCTCTTCACAAACATTCCCATAGATGAGACACTTACAATTTTAAAAGATCGCTTCAAAATACCTAAAATGTTTATCAACATGATAGCCCATTGCATGTCCAACACTTTCTTCTCATACAAAGGCACAATATACAAACAAGTATCAGGCGCCAGTATGGGTTCTTCCCTCTCCCCAATACTTGCTGACCTGTTCCTACTGGATTTCGAAGAACGAGCACTAAGCCAAGCTCAATATAAACCCACCCTATACAAACGATACGTAGATGACACCTTTGTCATCTGGCCCCACGGAAAAGAAAAATTAGATGAATTCTTACTCCACCTAAACAATCTACATCCAACCATCAAATTCACGATGGAAATAGAGACCGACTCCCAACTCCCCTTCCTCGACACACTCATTCGCAGAAACCCCGACGGCACACTAGGACATAAAATCTACCGGAAAGCAACCTCCACCTCGAGATATCTCCAAGCGGACTCTCATCATCACCCCTCCCAACTGCAAGCGGTCGCCACATCTTTGTTCCACAGGACTGTGTCACTGACAGATAACACACAAAGAGAAGATGAAGAACGCGTTCTTACCAAAATCCTAAAACAAAATGGGTACTCCAACAAACAGCTGAGTGCAGCTAAATCACACGCATCCACCCCTAATCTGTCAACACCACCTAACGACAGGTACCTCGGTACTTGTAACATCCCTTATGTCAGAGGCGTATCTGAAAAGATTGGCCGCATACTCAAGAAACAACATATTCGCCCTGTCTTCTCAGCAAACAAAAAAGTTTGCACAACCTTACTTCTACCTACTGATAAGATCCCCAACGAACACCAAGGTGTATACCAAATCCCTTGCAAAGACTGTCCCAAAGTATACATAGGTAAAACGAATAGAAAAGTCTCGGTCAGAGCCGAAGAACACAAAAATGACGTCAAAAACAAAAAACCCTCATCCACCCTCGCGCTACACACAATGACTGAAGGCCACAAAATAGACTTCGAAAACACAAAAACACTACACAAGTCAAATCGAGAACTACACCGCACCTTGCTCGAAGCAATTAACATTGCCAAACGAGATCATACACTGAACGAAAGAGATGAAACGATTAAACTTAACCCCTCCTACCTCCACCTCTTAGACCAAATCACACCCACCCACCCCACACATACAAAAACCACCACCCACACCCCACAAACACATCTCCAATCAAACACCACAACCTCCAATTCAACTACAAGTTCCGCCACTGACTCAAATCCATCCACAAGTACCCTAACAGACAGTATACCTACAAACACATCTCGTAATAGCGCGCGTTCCACGAGACAAAATACGTCATAATCTGCTTAGCGAGTCAACGAATAACATCCTTGTCTTGTTACTGTAGATTAATTTTCGGCGTCATTACTTCTGTAATACGACGAAAGGCTGAAGATGGAGTCTCTGATGGCTCCGAAATATATACCACCATCTAACCAACAAACCAACACCTTTAATAATGTTCCAAATAACATCGGGAACAACTCACAACGCGACAGCACCCGAAATAACAATTTACATATTCCGCGTCGCGAAAAGCTTTATATTAACATAATATCACTTTACGGGAGTGGCGTCAAACAAGATCTTGACCGTTTCGAGAAGTGCAAGCTAAAACGAGTGAAGTGTTTGAACGATATTACATTCTTAGTGAGGTGCCGTGATAACAAGGTGATACCGACATCGTTCCGTCTCAGGTACTACAAGCAGAATACACACACCAACCGTATTCTACACAAAGCAAGCCTAGGACTGGTGCGAGCCGAGATTGCTGAGAAACGCCGCCTACTAGATCAGATAAGTGAAAACTTATATTACCAACATCTTAAACTGTCTTCCCTCATTCATCCTCTATTATGGAATCAGTTTGATGACATAATACAAGAACGACTCGACACAGAAAACACAAACACCAAAAATACACACATCAGGAAGTTCAATAACCTCACTAAACACTTACAACCACGATCACAGACACCAAACAGCAACAACCAAAAACCCCCCCCTACACTCGCACATACAGTACACAACTTATCCAACGAAACCCTCGACGAAAATGCCCTTTCAATTCTGTCGAAAGGCTTCAACTTTGCCATATCCCCCTCACACATACCGAAAGAAAAATTCATAGTTAACCTAGAAACTTCCTTGCAAAATATCCCGGACAAGACAGCTGAAGAAATCAGACAGGATGTCTGCACTATACTACGCAAATCCAAGGCCCCCAAGTCCAACACCACGCACGCTGAGCGTGAAGCCCTCAAAAAACTTAAACAAAATCCCAACATCGTCATCCTCCCAGCCGACAAAGGCAATGCCACCGTGGTAATGAACTCGACTGAATACGACAGCATGGTTCAAATCCTGTTGCAAGACGACTCCGTGTACAAAGTCCATCCGACGAACCCCATCACATACCTAGAAAAAACCACGAAAGCTATCATCACTAAATCCACCCTTTCTAATGAAGTAAAGAAACGCCTAATTCCGAGAGAAAAATCCTCGGCGATAGCCAAGTTCTATGCACTTCCCAAAATCCACAAAAATCCATTAACTCTAAGACCCATTGTCTCACAACTAAGCACCCCAACATACCACCTCTCTAAATACCTATCAAACTTTCTTTATCCCGATTCCATACAACGCGACTCATACATAAAAAACTCCTTTGACTTCATAGAGTTGATAAAAACAATAAAAACCAACGAAACAGACCTGTTAGTAAGCTTCGACATCGTATCTCTCTTCACAAACATTCCCATAGATGAGACACTTACAATTTTAAAAGATCGCTTCAAAATACCTAAAATGTTTATCAACATGATAGCCCATTGCATGTCCAACACTTTCTTCTCATACAAAGGCACAATATACAAACAAGTATCAGGCGCCAGTATGGGTTCTTCCCTCTCCCCAATACTTGCTGACCTGTTCCTACTGGATTTCGAAGAACGAGCACTAAGCCAAGCTCAATATAAACCCACCCTATACAAACGATACGTAGATGACACCTTTGTCATCTGGCCCCACGGAAAAGAAAAATTAGATGAATTCTTACTCCACCTAAACAATCTACATCCAACCATCAAATTCACGATGGAAATAGAGACCGACTCCCAACTCCCCTTCCTCGACACACTCATTCGCAGAAACCCCGACGGCACACTAGGACATAAAATCTACCGGAAAGCAACCTCCACCTCGAGATATCTCCAAGCGGACTCTCATCATCACCCCTCCCAACTGCAAGCGGTCGCCACATCTTTGTTCCACAGGACTGTGTCACTGACAGATAACACACAAAGAGAAGATGAAGAACGCGTTCTTACCAAAATCCTAAAACAAAATGGGTACTCCAACAAACAGCTGAGTGCAGCTAAATCACACGCATCCACCCCTAATCTGTCAACACCACCTAACGACAGGTACCTCGGTACTTGTAACATCCCTTATGTCAGAGGCGTATCTGAAAAGATTGGCCGCATACTCAAGAAACAACATATTCGCCCTGTCTTCTCAGCAAACAAAAAAGTTTGCACAACCTTACTTCTACCTACTGATAAGATCCCCAACGAACACCAAGGTGTATACCAAATCCCTTGCAAAGACTGTCCCAAAGTATACATAGGTAAAACGAATAGAAAAGTCTCGGTCAGAGCCGAAGAACACAAAAATGACGTCAAAAACAAAAAACCCTCATCCACCCTCGCGCTACACACAATGACTGAAGGCCACAAAATAGACTTCGAAAACACAAAAACACTACACAAGTCAAATCGAGAACTACACCGCACCTTGCTCGAAGCAATTAACATTGCCAAACGAGATCATACACTGAACGAAAGAGATGAAACGATTAAACTTAACCCCTCCTACCTCCACCTCTTAGACCAAATCACACCCACCCACCCCACACATACAAAAACCACCACCCACACCCCACAAACACATCTCCAATCAAACACCACAACCTCCAATTCAACTACAAGTTCCGCCACTGACTCAAATCCATCCACAAGTACCCTAACAGACAGTATACCTACAAACACATCTCGTAATAGCGCGCGTTCCACGAGACAAAATACGTCATAATCTGCTTAGCGAGTCAACGAATAACATCCTTGTCTTGTTACTGTAGATTAATTTTCGGCGTCATTACTTCTGTAATACGACGAAAGGCTGAAGATGGAGTCTCTGATGGCTCCGAAATATATACCACCATCTAACCAACAAACCAACACCTTTAATAATGTTCCAAATAACATCGGGAACAACTCACAACGCGACAGCACCCGAAATAACAATTTACATATTCCGCGTCGCGAAAAGCTTTATATTAACATAATATCACTTTACGGGAGTGGCGTCAAACAAGATCTTGACCGTTTCGAGAAGTGCAAGCTAAAACGAGTGAAGTGTTTGAACGATATTACATTCTTAGTGAGGTGCCGTGATAACAAGGTGATACCGACAATCATCGTTCCGTCTCAGGTACTACAAGCAGAATACACACACCAACCGTATTCTACACAAAGCAAGCCTAGGACTGGTGCGAGCCGAGATTGCTGAGAAACGCCGCCTACTAGATCAGATAAGTGAAAACTTATATTACCAACATCTTAAACTGTCTTCCCTCATTCATCCTCTATTATGGAATCAGTTTGATGACATAATACAAGAACGACTCGACACAGAAAACACAAACACCAAAAATACACACATCAGGAAGTTCAATAACCTCACTAAACACTTACAACCACGATCACAGACACCAAACAGCAACAACCAAAAACCCCCCCCTACACTCGCACATACAGTACACAACTTATCCAACGAAACCCTCGACGAAAATGCCCTTTCAATTCTGTCGAAAGGCTTCAACTTTGCCATATCCCCCTCACACATACCGAAAGAAAAATTCATAGTTAACCTAGAAACTTCCTTGCAAAATATCCCGGACAAGACAGCTGAAGAAATCAGACAGGATGTCTGCACTATACTACGCAAATCCAAGGCCCCCAAGTCCAACACCACGCACGCTGAGCGTGAAGCCCTCAAAAAACTTAAACAAAATCCCAACATCGTCATCCTCCCAGCCGACAAAGGCAATGCCACCGTGGTAATGAACTCGACTGAATACGACAGCATGGTTCAAATCCTGTTGCAAGACGACTCCGTGTACAAAGTCCATCCGACGAACCCCATCACATACCTAGAAAAAACCACGAAAGCTATCATCACTAAATCCACCCTTTCTAATGAAGTAAAGAAACGCCTAATTCCGAGAGAAAAATCCTCGGCGATAGCCAAGTTCTATGCACTTCCCAAAATCCACAAAAATCCATTAACTCTAAGACCCATTGTCTCACAACTAAGCACCCCAACATACCACCTCTCTAAATACCTATCAAACTTTCTTTATCCCGATTCCATACAACGCGACTCATACATAAAAAACTCCTTTGACTTCATAGAGTTGATAAAAACAATAAAAACCAACGAAACAGACCTGTTAGTAAGCTTCGACATCGTATCTCTCTTCACAAACATTCCCATAGATGAGACACTTACAATTTTAAAAGATCGCTTCAAAATACCTAAAATGTTTATCAACATGATAGCCCATTGCATGTCCAACACTTTCTTCTCATACAAAGGCACAATATACAAACAAGTATCAGGCGCCAGTATGGGTTCTTCCCTCTCCCCAATACTTGCTGACCTGTTCCTACTGGATTTCGAAGAACGAGCACTAAGCCAAGCTCAATATAAACCCACCCTATACAAACGATACGTAGATGACACCTTTGTCATCTGGCCCCACGGAAAAGAAAAATTAGATGAATTCTTACTCCACCTAAACAATCTACATCCAACCATCAAATTCACGATGGAAATAGAGACCGACTCCCAACTCCCCTTCCTCGACACACTCATTCGCAGAAACCCCGACGGCACACTAGGACATAAAATCTACCGGAAAGCAACCTCCACCTCGAGATATCTCCAAGCGGACTCTCATCATCACCCCTCCCAACTGCAAGCGGTCGCCACATCTTTGTTCCACAGGACTGTGTCACTGACAGATAACACACAAAGAGAAGATGAAGAACGCGTTCTTACCAAAATCCTAAAACAAAATGGGTACTCCAACAAACAGCTGAGTGCAGCTAAATCACACGCATCCACCCCTAATCTGTCAACACCACCTAACGACAGGTACCTCGGTACTTGTAACATCCCTTATGTCAGAGGCGTATCTGAAAAGATTGGCCGCATACTCAAGAAACAACATATTCGCCCTGTCTTCTCAGCAAACAAAAAAGTTTGCACAACCTTACTTCTACCTACTGATAAGATCCCCAACGAACACCAAGGTGTATACCAAATCCCTTGCAAAGACTGTCCCAAAGTATACATAGGTAAAACGAATAGAAAAGTCTCGGTCAGAGCCGAAGAACACAAAAATGACGTCAAAAACAAAAAACCCTCATCCACCCTCGCGCTACACACAATGACTGAAGGCCACAAAATAGACTTCGAAAACACAAAAACACTACACAAGTCAAATCGAGAACTACACCGCACCTTGCTCGAAGCAATTAACATTGCCAAACGAGATCATACACTGAACGAAAGAGATGAAACGATTAAACTTAACCCCTCCTACCTCCACCTCTTAGACCAAATCACACCCACCCACCCCACACATACAAAAACCACCACCCACACCCCACAAACACATCTCCAATCAAACACCACAACCTCCAATTCAACTACAAGTTCCGCCACTGACTCAAATCCATCCACAAGTACCCTAACAGACAGTATACCTACAAACACATCTCGTAATAGCGCGCGTTCCACGAGACAAAATACGTCATAATCTGCTTAGCGAGTCAACGAATAACATCCTTGTCTTGTTACTGTAGATTAATTTTCGGCGTCATTACTTCTGTAATACGACGAAAGGCTGAAGATGGAGTCTCTGATGGCTCCGAAATATATACCACCATCTAACCAACAAACCAACACCTTTAATAATGTTCCAAATAACATCGGGAACAACTCACAACGCGACAGCACCCGAAATAACAATTTACATATTCCGCGTCGCGAAAAGCTTTATATTAACATAATATCACTTTACGGGAGTGGCGTCAAACAAGATCTTGACCGTTTCGAGAAGTGCAAGCTAAAACGAGTGAAGTGTTTGAACGATATTACATTCTTAGTGAGGTGCCGTGATAACAAGGTGATACCGACATCGTTCCGTCTCAGGTACTACAAGCAGAATACACACACCAACCGTATTCTACACAAAGCAAGCCTAGGACTGGTGCGAGCCGAGATTGCTGAGAAACGCCGCCTACTAGATCAGATAAGTGAAAACTTATATTACCAACATCTTAAACTGTCTTCCCTCATTCATCCTCTATTATGGAATCAGTTTGATGACATAATACAAGAACGACTCGACACAGAAAACACAAACACCAAAAATACACACATCAGGAAGTTCAATAACCTCACTAAACACTTACAACCACGATCACAGACACCAAACAGCAACAACCAAAAACCCCCCCCTACACTCGCACATACAGTACACAACTTATCCAACGAAACCCTCGACGAAAATGCCCTTTCAATTCTGTCGAAAGGCTTCAACTTTGCCATATCCCCCTCACACATACCGAAAGAAAAATTCATAGTTAACCTAGAAACTTCCTTGCAAAATATCCCGGACAAGACAGCTGAAGAAATCAGACAGGATGTCTGCACTATACTACGCAAATCCAAGGCCCCCAAGTCCAACACCACGCACGCTGAGCGTGAAGCCCTCAAAAAACTTAAACAAAATCCCAACATCGTCATCCTCCCAGCCGACAAAGGCAATGCCACCGTGGTAATGAACTCGACTGAATACGACAGCATGGTTCAAATCCTGTTGCAAGACGACTCCGTGTACAAAGTCCATCCGACGAACCCCATCACATACCTAGAAAAAACCACGAAAGCTATCATCACTAAATCCACCCTTTCTAATGAAGTAAAGAAACGCCTAATTCCGAGAGAAAAATCCTCGGCGATAGCCAAGTTCTATGCACTTCCCAAAATCCACAAAAATCCATTAACTCTAAGACCCATTGTCTCACAACTAAGCACCCCAACATACCACCTCTCTAAATACCTATCAAACTTTCTTTATCCCGATTCCATACAACGCGACTCATACATAAAAAACTCCTTTGACTTCATAGAGTTGATAAAAACAATAAAAACCAACGAAACAGACCTGTTAGTAAGCTTCGACATCGTATCTCTCTTCACAAACATTCCCATAGATGAGACACTTACAATTTTAAAAGATCGCTTCAAAATACCTAAAATGTTTATCAACATGATAGCCCATTGCATGTCCAACACTTTCTTCTCATACAAAGGCACAATATACAAACAAGTATCAGGCGCCAGTATGGGTTCTTCCCTCTCCCCAATACTTGCTGACCTGTTCCTACTGGATTTCGAAGAACGAGCACTAAGCCAAGCTCAATATAAACCCACCCTATACAAACGATACGTAGATGACACCTTTGTCATCTGGCCCCACGGAAAAGAAAAATTAGATGAATTCTTACTCCACCTAAACAATCTACATCCAACCATCAAATTCACGATGGAAATAGAGACCGACTCCCAACTCCCCTTCCTCGACACACTCATTCGCAGAAACCCCGACGGCACACTAGGACATAAAATCTACCGGAAAGCAACCTCCACCTCGAGATATCTCCAAGCGGACTCTCATCATCACCCCTCCCAACTGCAAGCGGTCGCCACATCTTTGTTCCACAGGACTGTGTCACTGACAGATAACACACAAAGAGAAGATGAAGAACGCGTTCTTACCAAAATCCTAAAACAAAATGGGTACTCCAACAAACAGCTGAGTGCAGCTAAATCACACGCATCCACCCCTAATCTGTCAACACCACCTAACGACAGGTACCTCGGTACTTGTAACATCCCTTATGTCAGAGGCGTATCTGAAAAGATTGGCCGCATACTCAAGAAACAACATATTCGCCCTGTCTTCTCAGCAAACAAAAAAGTTTGCACAACCTTACTTCTACCTACTGATAAGATCCCCAACGAACACCAAGGTGTATACCAAATCCCTTGCAAAGACTGTCCCAAAGTATACATAGGTAAAACGAATAGAAAAGTCTCGGTCAGAGCCGAAGAACACAAAAATGACGTCAAAAACAAAAAACCCTCATCCACCCTCGCGCTACACACAATGACTGAAGGCCACAAAATAGACTTCGAAAACACAAAAACACTACACAAGTCAAATCGAGAACTACACCGCACCTTGCTCGAAGCAATTAACATTGCCAAACGAGATCATACACTGAACGAAAGAGATGAAACGATTAAACTTAACCCCTCCTACCTCCACCTCTTAGACCAAATCACACCCACCCACCCCACACATACAAAAACCACCACCCACACCCCACAAACACATCTCCAATCAAACACCACAACCTCCAATTCAACTACAAGTTCCGCCACTGACTCAAATCCATCCACAAGTACCCTAACAGACAGTATACCTACAAACACATCTCGTAATAGCGCGCGTTCCACGAGACAAAATACGTCATAATCTGCTTAGCGAGTCAACGAATAACATCCTTGTCTTGTTACTGTAGATTAATTTTCGGCGTCATTACTTCTGTAATACGACGAAAGGCTGAAGATGGAGTCTCTGATGGCTCCGAAATATATACCACCATCTAACCAACAAACCAACACCTTTAATAATGTTCCAAATAACATCGGGAACAACTCACAACGCGACAGCACCCGAAATAACAATTTACATATATATATATATATATATATATATATATATATATATATATATATATATATATATATATATATATATGTTTGTCAACTAGCACTTCGTGGCTCAAACCGTCTGTTAATTACCGGGGATGTTGGCTCATTTCTACTTGTTGGCTCTTTTGTCACATACTTGATCAGAGTCAAAATGAGATTTTTACATTTTCGGTATCACCACGTGATCCTGAGCCGATTCCTGCCTATAACTCATTTTGAGCCAATATTTGACATTTTGTGTGACCATATATACACTCCGATATACCTTTTTATCTGAAATATACATTCTCACTTAGGAAATCATTTTGACAATTTATTAAACAACAATAATCGATCAAAAATTGCAACGTTGCCAAATCATATTACTGTATCAATGCCATCCACGAAAGTAAATAAATTAATGTAGCAGGTCCCCACATTTGTAAAAATGTGATAACATTTGTATTAAGATCAGAAACAACGCCTATACGAACGCGCGAACCTTTTGTTGAATGCGCATATTTTGTTTTGCTCAGTTGCGTAACGAAGACATTACCAATACTATTACACTTAAACATCGCTAGGCTTGGGGGAATTTTATCAAAATGCGAATATAAACAATTAAAAACACGTATGAGAGTCGTACAAATGATTGAACATTTTAATAAATACGCATGATTTACATTCTTACAACTTATTTTTTCAATATTACGATTTTATGAATGAATCGTATTTACGCACTTGATTGGTTGTTTTGAATGGGATACGAGAAGGTTGATCAATATTATGTGATATCGTTTTGTGACCAATATTTGATTTCCTATCCACATACTTTTTTTCACTATCATACTATTCCGCATGCATGTATCCTATTTCTTTTATTCTAGACGTTGCATTTCTTTAAGATCACATATCGATATATTCTACCCATGTCGATCTTCCACCTATCCTTTCAGGCAGGTAAAAAGTCACTCTATTTTCATTCATCCTCTCTATATGTCCAAACTCTCCAAACACCACACTTTGTTTACATTCATTCTTGTTACTACACTATTTTTTTATCTCTCGTTATTTCCTCATCTATCATTCCGTTTCCGATCTCATTTTCAGCATTAATAGGGCACATCCTACGCAACATTCTCATTTCTATCGCATTCATACTACTTTCTTCCTTCTTGGTCTACGTCCATGTCTCATTACCATACATTATACTTAGATGGTATAAAAATTACGTTGAGCACAAGCTTCTTCACTTAAAGCGAGAAAATCTACACATACGAGTAGGTACATCTCCCTTTAATTTATTTCTGTACCTTAGAGCATAAAGTGTGGGAGTCCACTTTTTTGCGATTTTGACTTAATGATACAGTTTTATTCGCAATTGAAGGTTCTATAAGTGGTCAAAATATTGAAGTCACCACTTGTTAAAAAAGGTGACTTTTGAAATTAAAATATGTTTAAGTCCAATTTTTGTTAGAGCATAATCTATAATAATAAAGGAAAGTGCCTGACTGACTGACTCATCAACGCACAGCCCAAACGGCTAATCGTAGAGAAGTGAAATTTGGAAATCAGGTAGGTCTCAATACAAAACCTTCCACTAAGAAAGGATTTTTGGAAATTCCACCCCTAAGGGGGTGAAAAATAGGGTTGAATGTTTTTCAAAGTATGCGAATATCTCGGAAACTAGACATGGTACCAGCTTGAGATTTGGCATATGAATTCTTCTATAGAAATAAGTGTTAGCATATTCGGCAATTTTTCCAAAATTTTACTAAAAGGGACGAAAAAGGGCACATATAAAAAGGGATGATTTTTAAGTGCCTCCTAATAAGTTTAAAACTGGTTTTATCGAAATTTCAAAAAAAATGATTTCTTCAGAAAGAGTCAAATTATACTATTTCGTTTTCAAAATATAATATTAAAAAATGGGAAAGGGGTGGGGAGCGCTTTTTATTGAACAACCATATCTCTTAGATTAATGAATTTAGAAAGCTGTAAATTAATATATAGATTCTAATTTTAACATAAAAATAAAATACGAATTTCAAGATTGAAAGATATATTTTAAGAGGAGATACGCGAAGATAAATATTATGATTAAACATCATATTTATCGAGGTCATACTTCGCACCGCGGGGTTAGAAAAATATAGGTAGGTAGTCTTCTACCTACCAAATCTACTTCGCTCCTAAGTTGAGATGATAAGAGACTATGCTTTTTTCCAATACTCACATTTTTAAACTCGTGATAACTTTCGAATGGAATGTCCGAATTGAATAATTCAAAAAGTTATACAAACATATTGAAGCAGACTTGAATATGAACTAATTTATTTTAATAAGGAGTAATACCAAGATACCAATAAAGAGCCTTTTCTATAAGTGAAATTTTATTGATTTTTTTTAAATAAAAAAACACTTATTGTGGCATAACTATAATAGTTAGACATATGCTGTCGCGATACTTTTTGTAAATAATGATGTCTTCTACAAAATTGTAGTACATTGTTTTATTCTATCATCATTAGTTTTCACAGCGTTCGCGATAAAAAGAATATTTTAGGTAAATTTTTTACACCTTGGGTTACATTATTGAAGTTTTCGTAGGTTACCCAATTTTTTATTTAAAATTAAATATAGCCTATGTTCACCGCCGATATTATAGCTTCCCAAAAGTGAAAGAATTTTTCAAATCGGTTCAGTAGTTTTGGAGCCTATTCGATGCAAACAAACAAAATATCAAATCTTTCCTCTTTATATTAGTATAGACAATACCAAAATGGGCCGTACCAAAAAGTAACCTACCAGACGTGGTCCATACTATGAATATTGAATTTTTATTTGTATAATGATAAATTAAATACCTATTAACTATATAATATTTGTCTTGAACACTGACTGACTGACTGACTGACTGACTGACTGACTGACTGCCTGACTGACTGATGTCATTAACGCCGCTAGATGGCGCGCCACTCGCAACTAAAGACAAATAATATTATTCTTCTAATACAATATGGCTGACAGCAGTGACAACTGACAGTAACATAATGATATTATTATTGCCTGGTGGCTGAGCACTTTTTTTAAAGGTCTTGACGTAGAGAAAAACAATTTTTTGGGTTATTAACCTTTTCCCAGCTAAGACTTGTACAAGTAACAATGCGCGTACGCGGCGGACTTAAATTTGACTCTCAAATTAAGGACATGCCTTGATTTATCTGCTATATTTAGTGACAAAACGATACTTCATTTATTGATAGAATATATCATATTAAAGACAAAACTATAACGTTTCTATTGGTGTTTATATCATATCTCATCTTACATCCTGGGACATAAAATAATATAAACAAAATTAAAAATTATGACACAACGATTGCATGACAAGTGACCCGGGATCGACTTACATGTATTGGTGAGCGGCCCTCTGTCGGCATTATGTTTGTGGTAGTAAATGTTGGAACCCTGCGTTGTTTTTTAGTTAGTTACACGCACTTGAGATTGATTATGATATTTTATAAGAAATAGGTACACTTTATAAATTATTTTCGTTTTTGTTTTTTTTTTCATGTTTTCTTTATAAATTATATTTGTTTTTTATGATACTATCAAAAATGTACCTATTCCTACTCAAACTATAATATCTTTTGATGCAGAATTTTTAAAAATGTATTTCCTTTTCTGATTTGCAAGTTAGTTTCGTAATATTTTCAAGACAATGTCAAGAACATTAAAAACAATTTCTCAACATTCATCATTGCTCGATTCTATTGCTGAATTTCTGTAATATTTTCCTCTAACAAACTTATTATGGGTATTCAAATAAAATATTTTTTTTATCAAAAAAAAATAAAATAAAATAAAGTTCGCACATTTCCTACAAGATATATCAATAATTTTGAAAAAAAAATATTATCAGAGAAATTTCCTAAGAAAATAGCGCAATAATACTCGAATTGAAAATTTAAATCGACGCTGTGGTTAAATTGTATAATAAAAGTAGATATATATACATTCAAATACGATATTAATAAATAAAAAATAATTAGGTACTTTCAAACAAAATAAATAAGACCTCAAATTACAAACACTTCACACAAAATAAATATGTGTATTGTTAATAAGATCATCTGCGCACAAGGCCGCATACGCCGTGCTATGACATCATCTCGTTTGGCGGGAAATTTGAATTGAGGATTTCTCGATTGACGCGACAACTCCTTGAAATATTTTTCTAATTAAATTTAGTGAACATTTTGCCGAGTTTGTCACAGAGGTCGCTGCTATACTGATTTCTGCACCAATATAAGGTATATTCATAATAATTCACTGTATAATATAACCGCAATACCCG
This sequence comes from Mystacides longicornis, assembly GCA_963576905.1. Classification (NCBI taxonomy): domain Eukaryota; kingdom Metazoa; phylum Arthropoda; class Insecta; order Trichoptera; family Leptoceridae; genus Mystacides; species Mystacides longicornis. The sequence continues at coordinate 21,636,373 of OY756430.1, read as the reverse complement.
AGTTTCGGCCGATATGACTTTAGTCAGCTGCCGCGTGGTAGGCACGCATTTGTAAATGACTTAAGTCAGCTGCCGCTGGGAAGAGGTTAAAAAGCTCACATGCGAAGTCATCCATAAGAAAGCAAAGTGTACCAAATTAGGAAACTTTTACGCACAGCGGGACTTCATAGTGAAGAAAAGCCTTTCTAATGTCATGAGTGCAATAAAAAGTTTGCGGTTTCAAGTAATTTAAAGAATGACATGCGAACTCATAGTGGAGAAAAGCCATACGAATGCAATAATTGCAATAAAAAGTTCAATCAATCAAATAATTTAAACAACCAATGACATGCTAAAAGCTATTTGAATGGTAAGTTTGCAATAAAAAGTTTAATTTCATTTTTAAGTTTGCATAAATAGTTCAATCAACCGTGTGCTGTAAAGTTTCACTTGCGTCGGCCAAAAAATTGACAAATCAGGAAACTTTTACGCACAGCGGGACTTCATAGTGAAGAAAAGCCTTTCTAATGTCATGAGTGCAATAAAAAGTTTGCGGTTTCAAGTAATTTAAAGAATGACATGCGAACTCATAGTGGAGAAAAGCCATACGAATGCAATAATTGCAATAAAAAGTTCAATCAATCAAATAATTTAAACAACCAATGACATGCTAAAAGCTATTTGAATGGTAAGTTTGCAATAAAAAGTTTAATTTCATTTTTAAGTTTGCATAAATAGTTCAATCAACCGTGTGCTGTAAAGTTTCACTTGCGTCGGCCAAAAAATTGACAAATCAGGAAACTTTTACGCACAGCGGGACTTCATAGTGAAGAAAAGCCTTTCTAATGTCATGAGTGCAATAAAAAGTTTGCGGTTTCAAGTAATTTAAAGAATGACATGCGAACTGATAGTGGAGAAAAGCCATACGAATGCAATAATTGCAATAAAAAGTTCAATCAATCAAATAATTTAAACAACCAATGACATGCTAAAAGCTATTTGAATGGTAAGTTTGCAATAAAAAGTTTAATTTCATTTTTAAGTTTGCATAAATAGTTCAATCAACCGTGTGCTGTAAAGTTTCACTTGCGTCGGCCAAAAAATTGACAAATCAGGAAACTTTTACGCACAGCCGGACTTCGCTTTACTAATGCAATGTGTGCAATAAAAAGTTTGTGAACTCATAGCGGAGAAAAGCCATACGGACGCAACCATTACGATAAAAAGTTTAATCAATCAAATGATAAAATCATGATAAAAGCCATTTAAATGCATAGTTTGTATGAAAAAGTTTACCAAATCAGATCTTTAAATCACAGACACGATTTCATTGCCAAGAAAACTCTTACTAATGCAATGTGTGTAATAAAAAGTTTTTTTTTTGCATTTTTATAAATAGTTATAGTATCATGTATAGTTATAATCTATCATCGAGTGCTTTACAGTCACACAAATGTTTCCATGAAAAAGTTTACCAAATCACGAATCTTTAATCCACACACACGAGATCATAGCGGAGAAAAACCATACGAATGCCATGTTTTCAATAAAAAGTTTACACACCTAGAGTAATTTTTTAGAGATTTTCATGTGAATTTGTAGCGTTGAAAAGCCATTCATATGCAACGTTTGTTATAAAAAGTTCACGTTGGTTTTTTGAGTTTTCATGAAGAATTCAATTAATCAAGTGTTTTATCTATAAGAATTCGGCAATACGAATGCAAAGTTTACATGAAAAAGTTTAATCAATCAAATCGGTAAATACCCACATGCCAAAAGCTATTTGAATGTACAGTTTGTAATTAAAAGTTTAAGTTGTAGGTATTTGAGTTTTCATAAAGAGTTGAATCAACCAAGTATTTTGAAGTCTCACATGTGAATGCTCACAGCTATGCTATGAGAAAGTAAAGTTTGCATAAAAAAGGCCATAGATGGGCGCCACGGGCGCCTTTAAAAAACTAGTTAACTATATTAGGTTATTCCAACCGATGCATCTGTTTGAAACCATATTATTATATTTTGTATCCGCATTCTGTCAAACGCCTGATTTTATTTCAAAATTGTAAAAAATGTCTTATGAATGTACTAAGAAAGTTACCTACTTTAACTTTTATTTTTATTCCGCTCAACTCTTTTCATTCATAAGAACCTTCTGACAAAAGCAAACATGACTACGGCTATTGAACGGCTAGACCGATTTCGCTAATTCTTTTTTGTATTGTTTTCTTTTGTCAGGAGAAGGTATTTATGAAAAAATAAGAAAGTTTCCCGTAAAATTATAAAATTAACGAAAGTAGATAACCTTCTTAGTAATATAATAGATAAATACACTAGACAACCAAACTTACATCCAGAATCCAGATCAACAACAGCAAATTAAAGATATCAATTGAAATGATTTAAAAACGTTTGTAGCTTGAAAAATGCCCAAAGCAGATAGAAGTATTTTTAAAAAAGTACAAAATACCTATCACTTATTTCATTTTTATTCATATCCAGCAATATAACAATTGCTTTCAAATGACGTCATTTGGTGGAATAAAAGTTATTAGAGTTATGGGATTTTAACAGGACAATGTTTGTCAAGTCAGAAAAATATGGTAAAAGTTCGCGGGCTGATCCTATTTGTATATGAAGCACATATTTTTGTATTTTTATTTCAAATATAGATTGATAGTGACAAAAATATTATAAAAATATAATACGTAATTAGGATATTAAATGTAAATAAAAAAAAAGAAATATTCAGACTTCTCAGACAGTCTTGGCGAAATAGGAATAGGATTGCCTACCCCAAATAATGGGACATTGTTTTTCACGGCTTTCACCTTCTGAAGAAAGTGTTATTTGCCATAGGGGTTTAAAATTATGCAATATTATTTAGGGGCTTAAAATTGCACATATAAAGAAACAATTAAAGGAATCACACACTTCTGTCATATTCTCAAGTTGTTTCTTATTATAATTATTATTGATACGATTCTGCATTGTTGATATGAAAGAGATGCTGGATACTATATTCATTGCTTACGACTTCCACATGTTAAATTTAAAAAAACTGTTAAGACAGTTCAAATGAAGAGATATATAACGTCTATCTCCAGCAAAAACTCACCAAATTGAGTTTTGGTCAAAAATGAGTTGCATACATAATTTTATTCGTCGTATCGTCTTCTATTAGGCAAAAAATCGACAAATCTTAACTATAAGTAGTTTTCGTTAAAAATATGATTTATTAAAATCACCAAATAATACGTTTCTGAATTAATGTTTGCCAGCAAAAAATCACCAACGTATTTGGTTAGTTATTGGCGAAAATACTACACCAATTAGCTTGAAAACGTAAAAGAAATCTTCTTTCTATCACCTTTGGTTATAAAGATACGAATGTTTCAATTTCATGAAATTTTTTACTTAATTGACAATATCTCCATAGTGTGTTTTTGGTATTTGGTGACTTTTTGCTGGAGATAGACGATAATTTCAAATGATATATAATAATAATAATAATAACTTTCTTTATTCATAGATAATAGCATTACAATAATTTTTATATTTATATATCTCTTTATATAACATGGAGCCTTATATCCCTTAGAACATTCTTAGTGCTTTTGACAAAAAATATTCTACCTTTAAATTTGAATTTGCGTTTGTTAGATCCTTTTAGATTTGAGTGACCGCTGTGTGATGTGTATCTTATGTGTGTGTGTGAGAGAGAGAGGAAATGACAAGTAAGGTAATGTGTGAAAGAGATGGCTGTAAAGTATGCATTGTGGTGATAAGGATATGCAAGTAAGGGATGAAAAGATGGTACTTGGAAGGGCTGAATGCAGGTATGTGAGGCATGGGCGAGAATGCGAGAGGTATGGGAAGACAGTCGTGTTTTGTGATCCTAGCATGCAAGGCGTGTGTGCTAGTGATTTGTATGGGCATCCTGGAGTTTTGTCGTGTAATTATTGTCGGTATTATTGTTTTGTGTTTATCCTGAATAAATTGTCGAGTATTTCAAAGGAGTCGTTTTTATTTAAATTGCGCCCACAAACTGTCGAAGCTGATTTAATTGGAGTAAAAGGAGAGCAGTTAACATCTCAGAAGTGGGATTTAACCTCAAAATTGGCGGTACGAAACCACGTGGCGAAAGCGTGCGGCGGAATATTTTGTGTTTTGTTGTGGAATATAGACTTGTGTTATTGAAAGAAAAGACCCGTTTATTTAGTGTTTTTGATATTTTGAGATAAAGGACTCGTATATTATTTGTGTTTTGAGAGAAAAGGACTCGTATATTTTGTGTTTTATTGAGATAAAGGACTCGTTTATTATTTGTGTTTTTGAGAGAAAGGACTCGTATATTATTTGTGTTTTTGAGAGAAAGGACTCGTATATTATTTGTGTTTTAAGAGAAAAGGACTCGTTTAATTGTTGTGTTTTTTGAGAGAAAGGACTCGTATATTTTGTGTTTTATTGAGATAAAGGACTCGTTAATTTAAAAACTAATTTGTTGTGTTGTGAGAAAAGACTCGTGTTTATCAGGCGTTATTTTGTGAGACAGGACTCGAAATTTGTTGTTTATCTTTGTGTCGTGTCTTCGTATTTATAAAACATGGAGCGAGAATACTCTCCCCAAGAGGTTGAAGAGATTATCGGTGTCAACCCCGTGCAGCCAGACGCGTCTATTAGTCATGGCGGGACTGAAAAACAAGATGGCGGTCAGGCGAACCGCGTGTCAAACAATGACGCAATTTTGGCCGCGTTGTTGGAGCAACAGAAGCTGCTGTTGCTTATGGTGAGTGAAAGATCCACGAGGGCATATGGCGTTATGCCGAATTTTGATGTGCAGATTAAGAATTTTACTGGGAAGGAAGGCGAGTTAGAGGCCGAAAACTGGCTCAATGGAATAAATGGTTTGGCGGATGTCCATGAGTGGCCGGACAAGTTCAAATTAGAAGCCGCCAAGATGCGACTTGTAGGAGCAGCGAAGTTTTGGCTCGGAGGCCGGACCTTCCGGAATTGGAGTGAGTTTGAGGAAGAGTTCAGCGCGACATTTACAAGGCAGCGAAGCAGCGTTGATAAATGGAAGGCGGCCATTGGAAAGGTTCAGCAGAAAAATGAAGACACCATTGAATACTTTCATGAGAAGTCATATCTCTGTCGCAGCGTTAAAATGACACTAAATGATTTTAAAAAATTGCTAGTAGAAGGGCTATGGTCTCAAGACCTAGCCTACCATCTCCTTGCCCGCCAACATACTACTGAAAACGAGATCTTTTCAGATATTATGTCATTTGAGTCGGTGAATAAACATAGGTCGGAAAGAGCTCAAATGACAAATCTTGGCGAATCCGATTCAAAGGTTGAGACAGACCTCGTAAGATGTGGAACAGGGCCCAAAACACCCATTTCTAAGGCGAAAGGGAATTGGAGGGCCAATGACACCGGTTCTGTAAGGTGCTACAACTGCGGCGATGAAGGGCATCTATCTACAAATTGCCCTAAAAAGCGAGACAGAAATACCTGTTATAAATGTAAAACGACAGGACATTTCCAAGCAGACTGTCCTACCAACCTTCAAAAGGAAGACAGATCGGCAACAAGGACGGACGAAATAACTTGCTTGGTCGCAAGAGCTGAGAGAAAAGATATTGTTGATGAAAAGAAGCACCCACTTTTGGAGGATGTTAGTGTAGGTGGCACAACACTGGTGAGAGAAGAGAAAATATGGAACCAAAAGGAGAAGACTGCTAGGAGTGTGACCTTTTTCCGTCCTGTGGAGGATAGTGTGAAGTCGGAGATCGGACGTGGTAAGAAATACCCTAACAGAGTTGCTGAGAGGGTCAATGTGACTGACCCACCACCAGAAATGTCTAGCAGGATGACCGAGAGGTTGAAGAAGCCACCTAGGGAAGAGGAAGGAAATAGAGCGCATGACATCACTGGTCTGGGTGCCCCCAGGAAGAAGATCAATGAAGGCTTCGATGAAGATTTCTCAGGAGAAAGGCAGAGAGGGCAAACCACCCGAGCTCGACCATGGAGAAATAATTGGAATTTTGGCTGATTTTCTTTTGTATTGATAACCCAGGATGGCCGGATGTTAGATCCTTTTAGATTTGAGTGACCGCTGTGTGATGTGTATCTTATGTGTGTGTGTGAGAGAGAGAGGAAATGACAAGTAAGGTAATGTGTGAAAGAGATGGCTGTAAAGTATGCATTGTGGTGATAAGGATATGCAAGTAAGGGATGAAAAGATGGTACTTGGAAGGGCTGAATGCAGGTATGTGAGGCATGGGCGAGAATGCGAGAGGTATGGGAAGACAGTCGTGTTTTGTGATCCTAGCATGCAAGGCGTGTGTGCTAGTGATTTGTATGGGCGTCCTGGAGTTAAGTCGTTTGTTTTTGTGTTAATGTCGATGTTTTGTTTGGTATCCTGAATAAATTGTGTATTTTCAAAGGAGTTATTTAATTAAATTGCGCCCACAAACCTTTAAGGAACTTTTTGCTGTGATAATTGGAGTTAAAGGAGAGATGTTAACACGTTTGACATAACTGTAAGTTAGTAGATACAGTTATGTCGATAGTAGATAGTTGGCGCGATTGATTAAATGCTCCCTGCGTAGCAAAACAAATTTATTTGAAGTGGTCGGTAGCCCATCGGTTAAGTCGACAAAAAAAAATATAACTCGTAACTATAAAAAGTCGTTTAACATACACTTAGGTATTTGAATACCTCTAAAGGGGTTCTGTTAAGGTTTTATTATATACAGGTGTTAGCGTTCAGCCAGTTTAGGAAGAGAAACCAAATAACATGTGAGCGAAGCCACGGGTACCAGCTAGTCCATTATATTTCTTATTATAAAGAATATTGAAAATTGTATTAATTAAACATAAAACATGATCTAATTGGTGAAAAAAAAATATTTTCAGATTTAATATTTTTCATATAGAAAAAAAGTTCGCGTTTTGTAATTTCAAGTTTCACTAAATCCTCTCTCCTGCAAAATTACTAAAATGTGACTCCCACATATACTCTAAGGTACAGATTTAATTCTTTATGCACAGATTACAGAAATCGATTTTTAAATCACTTTTTATCATCTTATTTTACTGACATTTTGTATACTTGCTTGCTTTGGATGACAGTTTGATATTTTAACATCTACAATACTCTTCTTCTCTTTCCAATGCGGCAATCCACTCTCGACCATAAAGAAGATTTTCAATTTTTTAGTCCAAATGAATAACGTGGTTTATTAAAAAAGATTTTTATACTTACTTATTATTTTATTCTTTTATTTTCAAAGGAATCGACATTGTTTAAATTGATTATATGAGTTTATTTTTAGACTAAATCATTTTTTATTGTAAATTTAGGTATATCAAAATATTATCTACTCACATACCTATAGATCCCTATCTACTTAAAAAAAAACAATTAATTATAAGCTATATTGTGAATTTATAATATAACATATTTAAGTTTGTCTCTTATCTTACCCTTCAGTTTTAAGGATCGTGACTGCCATGCCTCATTCCATTGACCATCCGTCTACCTGCGCTCTGTGTGGTCCTCCGCCATGTGCATAGCCCCATGCAGCGAAATCCCCATGGTACTCTTGATCAGATCGCTCCATCTTAAAGGCGCTAATCCCTTCCGCATTTCTTCTCCATTGACCCGGTGATTATCGATTTTTTCAAGTTCACAGACTCCTTTTTTTTTTCGATGTGACCGACATATCGAAAACACGCCGCCAGCACAATACTGAGAGCCGCATGAAGATGTTTAACTATATGAGGATTGACTTAGTCCTTTGCTCGGTCCTTCTCTGAGCAATCTCAACATTCCATCTTTTCTTGGTGGAACAGCCCTGCCAGCATTCGTACACTTGACGCGACCAAGGAGGTGTCATCAGCAAATCGTAGATTGTAGGTATTTTATTTTCTATTGTGGCCCATCTATGCCAGCCATCCTGGGCTCTTCTCGTGAAGTGTATGTATGTAGAGGTTGAAGAGGTCGGGTGAGAATATAATATAATGCCTGTCGCACTCCCTTTTAACCATTGAATGGTTACGATACGGGGTTCTGAATAATTATTGTTACACGCGAAATTCTTCCAAATATAGATATAACATTGACTATCAAGTGATTATGCCCCCACTGAGGATACGGATGCTGCAGCTAAGGACTGTTTTTACGACAGTCTGGATGCAGTTGTGTCTCATGTCTCAAGGCGCCACCGCTTGATAGCTTGACTTCCTCTTGAGAAAGTCCATGCGAGGAGCAAGAGGTATACCAATAACACAGAGGAATCCTACAGATGGTCCCGTGGGCGAAATGTGCGATCTGGAGTACGCGGACGACCTAGCGTTGTTCAATACGACAGTGGAGGAACAACAGCGCAGTGTTTCGAGACTCTGCAATTAAACAGCACGTCTTGGCCTTCGAGTCAATGCCAGTAAGACGAAGCTCATGGCAAATAAAGCCTGCCCCGATAAACAGCTACCGATAACCATTTATGGTCGCCAGGTCTCCCGGGTGGATAAATTTAAATACCTGGGAGCAACCATTACCACCACTGGTGACCTCGGGGCTGAGCTCCCGATAAGTACCTATCGATATGGCAAGTGGTGCGTTCAACAACATGACCAAGATATGGAAGGCGTCGGCGTTTAGTGTTGAGACGAAATGTAAACTGTTTAATGCGTGTGTGTTGCCTATTCTTTTATATGGGTGTGTGTCATGGCACCTGACCAAAGCCCAGGCACAAAAGGTATCTGCCTTTGAGACAATGTGCCTCAGAAGAATCATGAATATTAGATGGTACCACCGCATCACGAACTTTCTTCCTCCCATCAGGGTCCCGAAGACGAGGAAGACCCTCCCACACCGTGTTTCGTTCCTTCGAAGCAGAGCTGAGGGATTTGGACATGACGTGGGAGGAGGTCATTGAAACTGCTAGAGATAGAGCGCAGTGGAGGGCACTTGTTGCCTCCCTATGCCCCCAAGTGGGGTCACAAAGGGAGTATTGATTGATTGATCAAGTGATCATCAGACACAAACCGCCAAGGTCCCGAATCAGCTCATCCTATTATCAATGAAACACAAATTAGCTGGTAGGTATATTTAATTCGCGTTTGTACCTATATTGCGGTTATTTACTATGAATTATATTATTAAAGGCTTATCTCTTTGCTAAAAATAATAAAAAATACATTAGGGACGCCTAACAGCGTTGTATCAAATGCAATATCAATTTAAAAAAATCTCAACTTTGGTGTTGGATGAACATCACGCAAAATTTAAAAAAAAAATATATTTTATTCATGAATGAAATTGTAAATTGAAAAGTGTATCTTTTAGAGTATTATGTCCGATAAATAAGATTTAATAAGATACTAAGCACACACACACATTCTCCCTTTGAGGCCCCCCACACACCTGAGGCCAGCCCGGAGGAGACAAATCCGCAGCAAACCCAACCTGCACGAAACCAACCAAAAAGATACTAAGCAGCTTTGATAATTAAACCCATTATAGTACAGTAACTTTATACATTACAGAATGCGTCAAATAAGGTAGTTATGTTTTTTTGCAAACTTGTAATATCAAATTTCTAAACATCTCGACTCTGGTGTTGGATGAACTATAATCAATCAATCAATACTCCATTTGTGACCCCACTTGGGGGCATAGGGAGGCATTTGGACAAGACCTCCACCCACGTCATGTCCAAATCCCTCAGCTCTGCTTCGAAGGAAAGAAACACGGTGTAGGAGGGTCTTAGTCGTCTTCGGGATGATGTTGGTCTGATGAATAATCCAAGTTTTTGACCTCGAGCGCCGAATGCACCTTTGTCAAAAATCGAAAAACCGCGAAAAAATCGCTATGTTTTTATTATTTGGCGAATATAACCGTAAAGCACTATTTTTTGAAAAAAACATTTTAGCGCGTTTTTAAAGAAGAGTAAATTTGCTACAATATGATAACTAGATTTGTCTCTGTAGACCAAATAGATTCCAAGTTAAAGCCTTTATGATTTATTTCTTCTCATCAATTTATAATAAACGCTATTCTCATAAACTTCTCGATAGAAAAAATCTAAATACCTACTCTAAAATACTTTAAAAAAATATTGTCATAAACGCTAGCCAAGTAAAAAAATATACGAGTCTAAATCACAACAAAAATAAAGTAGGTAGGTAGGTACATATAGGTCCTCAATAATACGGAAAATATGAAACCAACAGCGATGTGTGAATCAGATATAGAAACCTACCTACCAATTCTACGTCTACAATAGGAGATGTATTATGCTATCGTGAGTGTGTTAGTGAGATCGATTTGGCAACGTTGTAAGAGCTAACAACTCTTGATCAACTAGTGTTCTTTAAAAATAGACAGTAAATAATTGAATATATAAGTGGAGAATAGAGTATATAGGAAGCTAAATATAATCGTAACGCGGGGGTGTAACATTCAAATTTATGTATCAACCAGGTAATTATATATTCCAGGTAAAAGGTTGATCAACTTTGGTGTGTTAAAATCAGATGAGCCAACATATGCCGTCTGACATAAATATATATATATATATATATATATATATATATATATATATATATATATATATATATCTATTATTGCGCAAGATCATGCGCAGTGAAGCTCTCGTTGACAATGGCCCTGAATGAATGAATGAAAAAAAAACAAGTATATTGTTTCCGAAATAACAGAATCCTTCATAACAATTGGTAAGTCTGTCCGTAAATTGAATCTCTCTTAACCTACGTGAAATTGTTTTGAAACATAATTTCATACAAGATGGAGAAATGTTTGTAAAACTTAATTATAATTTCCGTCTATAGGTACGTGCAATTTTTCCTACGAGAATAATTGATTTTTAATAATCTGCAGTTTTTCAACGTTGCCATATTAAATTGGGATCCTATAAGGGACGATATAACTGATTGGTAGAGGAAAATCAAGCAATTAAGAGGCCTTTTCTACGCCTTTCGGCTGACAGGCTTCGCTGCTGGTAGGTAGAATATGTATATTTAGTAACGGTCCCCTAAACTTCCTGCTAAATGTTTTTCACGACGATAAATGGATATTATCCTTATTATACGTGAAGAAGACAATCCTTGGTGTCAGTTAATATTTTCATGGTTAAATGTAGTGGAAAGAATGTGATTTTTTATTGTTGTTCACTGTTCACCATTATACCGTTGGGGTTTTAACCGGTTGTTTATTTTATTTTCTCATCCGACTTCCTACCCATCAACTAACCTACTAACTACCTTCATAATAAGTAAATCTTTCCATATAAAATTCTTCTTTTAGTTCTAAACTTAATTACTTTTTTAAGGGGTATAATTACGCTAAAAAATCATCAAACAAATTACGATTAGGTATTACCTAGTATATGTTTAGTTTAGATAAATAAAACAAACTACAATTAGTATTTAGATTGATCATGACATTTTCCCGCAACCTACGTATGTATAAGTATTGTATTTATTTTAGTTATGGTTCGAGAATAATTTGAGAGAAAATAGAAATGACAAAAACGGGTATTTTGGTGAAAGACATCCTTAAGTTTGAAACATTTGACCAGTTCTAAAATTTATCTTTTTCGTGAATTTCCCTATGTACATAGGTACAGGTTTCAATAAACAAACATAGAATTTATATTATAATTTACCCTTTCAATAATTTACATATCTCTAGTAGTAGCTTGTGATATTTGAAGGGTGCAGTATGCCACATCTTTACTTTTTTAACCACATCGTAGGATGGAGCACCAACACAATTTTTGCAAAAACTTGCATAATTATTACTGAGCAATCGTCTTTATAAAATATATCAGCACGACGTAATAATATGCAAGGTCCATGGTACAAGGTCCACGATAAAAACACGAATTGTCCATGTTTTTTTTTTCATTCCGTATATAATGGGAAATGAGAGACCACTGAGGTCAATGCTTTTTTGGAATAAAACTAGCTATTGGTTGCCAGAAAAAATAACGCTTAAAAATTTTTTGAAAGGACAACGTCTACGGGGTCAGCTAATGTAGCAATTTATTATTTCTTCCTTCTGTTCACTGCTTGTTTTCCTTGCGAACCGACTTTATGGGGATTTATTTTCGGACTTTATTTGTTGCACTGTTGTTGTTTTTTTTTTTTTAAATCTTGATTGTTTTTATAGACGTTTGAACAAAAACAATACAAAGAACAAAGGATAAAGAATCACCCACATATTCTGTTGACTTTTAACATATTATTATTGTAATTTGGGCTTCGATTACATCGAAAAATTCATTTTTGTAAAAATAGTTGGGTCTCAATGCAGTAATTGGCACATCCCATTCCAATATCAATCGTATTACGTACATTAGCTGATACCCCTCTTTCTTGGAATTGGAATAGTTACTAGTGTTCGACCAATGCTCAAATTTGACCATAACTAATTTAAATTATAAGTTTGAACATTATTGAGGTTTCATTGTCAAAAAGTGAGCGAGCGCTATTTCACAATTTTCTTTCAAAAACAATGGCATGGATTCGTCAAATTTGAAACGTTGTTATGTTCAAAGATGTTTCTATGGTTATTTAATTTAATACTTAAAAATATTAATCTATTCTCAACTTGACTACAGAAGAACAAAAGATCTGTGTCAAATAATGTCAAATACATCGAGGTGTGTGTGAGTATGAAATAAATAACTTTACAGTAGTGTGCGTAATGTTTTTATTATTGATTCAATCAATTTTTGTGCATACCTAAGTACCTATTTTTTTAAAAATATGAGCATTCGTCACTCCTTATCTATACTAACTTATAAACTTGAATTGGCAACATTCTATACTTACACCTCCGACCGCACAATTTTCATAAAAATGGTCACACATATTTTCCTCCACATATTAATATCCTAGATTATTTTCGCGAATAAAAATAACATCTCAAAAATAATATTTTTATGTTTATTCCGATTCTATCCATATTGTGTTCGATTCCATTATTTTTTACCCTACAGCCACAGCCACGTTTTTGATATTCATCATCATTGGTACTCCAGCAGGGTTATTCCCGTAATCAATAGCTTTTAAAGGTCACTGAACGATAAGATTAAGACATGATCGCAATCAGTCGTATTCACAAAACTATTGGAATCTAGTCTTAATCCTATCTTGGACTGGAAAGTGGCAGATGTTATTACAAAAATAATATAAATGTTGCGTACTTACTTACAAATAAAATATTAGATAAACCTACACTAAAATAAATATTATTTGAATAAACAAACATATTAGCGTTGTAATATAACGTTAAAACAGCGGAAAAAGTGATTTAAGAGTTGTAAAATGTTACTTTCTTGTTGACAAAATTTGACAGATATCATCCGCTTTAAGATCGACCTTGAATTTGACGTTTGTAAGATAGTTACGGGAATGCCTATTACATACCATTTTCCTACTAATATTTCAAACATAACGAATTTTTAAAATATCTACTAGATATCTTGTTTTGTGAATACCGATCCGCCATTTTAAGATTGTCAATCAAGATAAGAGCGTATTAAGACAGCTACGAGAATAACCCTGCTGGACATTGAGGACCTTGGCATACTGCAAAACTATCTTCTATAAACACAATAAACAGTCCACTCTCCAATCAGGTCAATCGCTCTCGAATAGCTTTCTATACCATCAGAAAGAATCTCTTATATAATTTTCTAAGTAATCTGGTTAATAAGAAACAAACTAAAAGAACACGTCAGCGTCGGTAGGTAGGTACTGTTAAATTATTCTAATTTAGCGACATTAGCCTTGGTATTTTTATTGTATAAACACAACCTAATAATTTTATTACTTTTATTAGGACTTAGAATTTTAAACACGCAACATTATTACCTTGTAATATTTTTGTATAAAATTTATAAACCTTATGTGAGAAAGGCTTAAAGTATTTTTTTCACGCAAGTTTCAATAATGAAAATAGCTAACAATAATAATATTATGTTCTGTATAATTTTGTTTCAGCTAAACGACTCTGTTAACATTTTCATTTATTATGAGCGATAATTAAAGGATAGGTAATAGACCCGAAAACCAAAAAAAAAATAGAATAACTGGGTATGTTGTTAGAAGAATATGGTTTCACACTATATAAGTAGGTAATAGATTTAAAAAATATTCGCATATAAGATTTACCTATTGATGAAATGTGACGTACATTCATACATCGGAAAGTTAAATGTGACGAAAATGTAACAACTAAAAACTCTAAGAATTCATTACTCATGTTCGATTTTTAAATGGTACAAACCACTACAGCCTTACGACCGTCTTCTACTGTTATTTCGAAGGCTGGCTTAGTGTGAACACTTTACGTTAACAACGTTCGCCATTAGGTGGTAATGTTTAAGTCTCCGAAACTCCTAATCATGAGAATTCTCAACATGTTCAATATGTCGAAAAATATCTTGTATGCAAGAAGTAGATAATTAAATTTAATAATTATTAATGAAATATAGAGAAAAAAGTTGAAATTTATTGAGAACAAGAGAGCAACCAAATTTAAAGACTGCGACTGCTGTCATGCATTTGGTGTCAGGATATGACTATATCCAGTAGAATGTTAAATGTGACCATGTAGTTTAGAGTCAATCGGTTTGAGGCTCGGTTTATTTTTGTTACGTAGGTACAAAATTTGTTCGAAATGGTCCACGTGGATATTCAGGTCCACTCCCGGATATTTCTCAGCCAGGACATCTGCTTCCTGCCCAATCCCCGTCTTTCGTCAATTTTGCCCTCTAATAATATTTTGCCCTCTAACATATTATGTTTAATCTCTAATATAAATTAAAGTCGGGTTAGTGCGAACACGTATATTAACTATCGGGTTCGACTGAACAGATTCTTCCGATGTTTGATTTAATGGATTCTTCTCCGCTCCGGACATTACCGCCATCTGTTGGGAAAATAGGGAAATGTCTGGTAGATTGATATTTTGGTAGAAAGATTCTATAGATCAATGTTTCCCTATGTTTCCACAGATGGCGGTAATGTGACCACCATTGAAATTAAAAATATTGATTATTAAAAAATAAAAAATAAATATGGTACTTTTTTTCAAGCTTTTTTACAATTTGTATAATATGATCTAGATATAATATGAAAGAAAATAGGGTTAGTGTGAACATTTATAACTCGAGATCAGTTGAACAGATTTTTATCGTGTTTGTAGTAGTCTGTATCTTATATCTTTATAGCAATATTTTATTGACTTTAAGGCGGTACGAAGTTCGTTGGGTCAGCTAGTGTTTAATAAATTACCCCGTGAGCTGAGAGTTGCGAGAGATGAGAGCAGGTATTCAGGGTGTCGCTAACTGAGTGGTTGATGATGATTGGAAGAGAAAAATCACAGACTGAACTATTTCACACGTTCGTATAGAGTGAAAGATGAATGTATTATAAATTATATTCATTAAATATGTATTGTGCTTAAAACGCATCAGCACAGGCATACGCCTAGTGAGGCTATCAAATATGTAAACATTGTATCATCGTGTAAATAAATTAATTAATTAATTAATAACAAAATATATCGAAAATATATTTTATTGAATAAGGAAGGCCAGGTAAGAAGTGAGAGAAACGCGCATGGCTGATCGTGAACAAGAGTGGTTATCACTTTTCTATGCCCTAATGCCTCTGGGTCTTAAATCGAGAAATAGAAATAAGCTAAGCTAAGATAGGGGTTACCCGCAATCATGGTCAGACTAAGACCTCCGTTTTCACAGATGCACAATGTGTATGTATAGTTATTTTCTGTCCAAACTTAATAGTAAGAGAATAAACCAATAAAATGACAGCTAGATAGGTACTAAAAATATGGTGAATACGCTAAACAACTTGAGCTTGAAGTTCGAGCTTAAAATGAATGCTCTCAAACTCTCAAAAACCAAGATAATGTTAGCCAGTAAACGGAAGGACATCTCAACATAGATAGATGGGTGCAGAATAAAGCAAGTGACTCATTTTCAAAACCTTGGATGCTGTTTTCACAATAGGTACAGACTCAGATATCAAGATATGGATTGAAATAATGAGGACTTTTATAAGATTTTATAAGAAGTTCTTGTATAATTGTGATATCAGATGGAGAATCATTATAGCTCCTGTTCTATCAGTTCTGCTGTATGGAGTGGGATCTTCAAAGTCTCAACCATGAATAGTATTGAGAAATTTGAACTTTTGAGGAGGTTCTGAGATTGCTGCCGACTACTGTCTAAAGATGAAAATACTTTGGCCATATCTTCAGCAATGATAAATATGCTCTCCGGTTATTCTTGATTGTACAAGGCGTAAAGAGCCTCGTGGCTGAAGAATCTGAGGTGTGTCGGAGGTTGCAGAGTTGATAAGACTTGCCCGAGACCTCGAAACTTATTCACAGATGATCGCCAACCTCCAAAAATACTGGATCTTGAAAAGAAAATATTTTCTATATAAAATCACTACTAACAAACACAACATAATATTATGTGAAGTATATTCTGACGAAGCGATTCTCTTACATAGAAAATATTATATAGTGACAATTTGGCGGCTGTTATTGTTTTCTTCCCAGGGTTCCACACACATTATTGAACAATATTATTTTTATCACGAAAACAAAATAGGTACAAAGCTGTTTATTTTTATACTCGCACTTAGTTGCTCATGACAACTTGAGCTATCAAACGCGATTACCTATAGTTAATCGAGTTAGTTTTAATTTATTTCAACTCATTTATACCTATATATATATTTACGTATTTGCATTAAACCAATATTGTTTTATTAGGTTCAATATTATTCTTTATTAACACTTATAGTTAAAATTTTACAGACTTTTTTTACATAAATTTGACCTCGACATTCTACATCTGTTTTTCAAAATATCAACAAATTCCTAATATATTTTGTAAATTTTCTTCCGTGTTAATGCATATATGCAAGATAGCTAAATTTAATACCAACATTTTTCAAAATGTATTAGTTTTCGGCACTGTTAATTGAAAGAGCTAAGTACTTCTATTAATTTACTTAAAAATGTCTAAAAATAATGGTTTTTGCTTTTTTTTCAGGTGTAATGTAGGGATCTAATCCGGTGCTTATATTATCTAAACGTTTGAGTGAAAAAAAATTGCATTGATTTTTTTAGTGTTATTTTATACAAAAGTGAAGTGTTATTTTGAGTGTTATTTTGCCGAGAAAGTGAAGCGTCTGATAATTCAAAATGCAGACTAACGTGCAAATCGACTCGAAAAACTTACGACCATCTCCGGATCATCGTCCTAGGAAGGGAGCTAAGAAAACAATTGAGGTAAGTGTTAAGTTAAGTAATATTCAACGTATTAAATAGTAAGTGCCTATACTGTTTATTCGCAAGACAATAATATATTAGTGTTCATACTAGTTATCTGTCATTTACTTTCTGCAACATACAAGTAAGGTTCTCAAATATTTTTCTCTCGTGGACCCCGTGTCATGTTTTTCGGTTGTGGATAGACCCTCTGCTACTTACTGTGAGAGTCCCCCCTTCACACAGGCGTCTATGCGCTTTACAAATGGGGTATACCGTATACCTGAATAATTTTATATTGATTAAAAAAAAAAAAGAAAACTTTGAACTACTGAAATATAAGTGATGTGAATCTTGAAAATTAAAAAAAAAAAACAAGTTTAATATCATTTTATTTGTATATTTTTGTAACATACCTACTTAAAACATTTGGAAACAATTAAAAAAAAAACAAACATAATGTAAGTAATTGTAAGCTTACATTGTCAATTAAAATAGCTAAGCAAAAAATTTCTACATACGGCCAACCTGATAGTATGAAAATCCCCTTCATAGACCCATGATTTTTATTCGCGATATCATGGAAATAGGTAGGCTCCTCTTAGATGGATAGAATAAAGATACCTATGATCTTTCTTTGGGATATTTTGTTTTCATTAAAGCTCTGACAAAGGTACGTTTTAAGCTAGAATAACTCGTAATTAATCTGATGTATGTACTATTTATTTAGAACCCCGGATTACGGGATTCCAAATCTTAGAACCTTTAGAGGTTGAAGTAATGTATTAACGCTAATCTACGGCATTAAATTGGTCTCGAATAGAATTCGAATAATCACATTTGAGGTTTAAGAACAATAATTTGTGTTTTAAACTCGGATTTGGTTTGCTAAATGTTCTTGAGTTTAACCTCTTAATTGAAGGGTTTTCGGAGAAAACAATGAGTCACATTTTTTCAGTTTTAGTTATATATACAATCAATCAAACCACCCTTTACATCCCACTCAGGGGCATAATAATATGGAGGTAACAAGAACTCTCCATTGCGAGCTATGTTTATGACCTCCCTCCATATTCCTAAGCTATGAGGAAGGAATACGGTATGAGATGATCTTCTTTGTCTTCAGAACCCTGATTGGAGGAAGGACAGCGCTCTCCTTGGCCAACTGTCATTCGACATCCTTAATACAAGTTCAGTCAAGTCCATCTCCTCTCTATTATAGTAGAAGTGATGGGCGAACGCGGTGCGCCGGCGTATAACGTCATTTGTGATGCGGTGGTACCATCTTATGCTCAAAAATCTTCTGAGGCACTTAATTTCAAATGCGAAGATTATTGCTAAGCTTAGCTACCTATATACCTAGATACCTACAATTTGCAAAATTTACTTGAAGTATTGTTATTAGTACATTTATATTCAGTTACAGCTTTAATTTTCACAGAAATTTAACTAATGAACATTTACTGGAAAGAAATGAGAATATTAGTAAAGAATGGGGCATGGATTTAGTGGTATTATAAAGATGAAGTTGAAAGAATGGATGCAAAAAGAATGAAAAGGTCTTAATCGATGTAATTACCAAGAATATTGTGAATTGAACACATCGATTTCGATGTGTTCAATCGAGCCGAAGCCAAGTGCAATAAAATGACCGTCAACGTTCGGGCGGTGTTTCCATGGTAACAACGTAAAAAGCTGTCGTTCGTACCATTGGCGAACATTTATTTCACTTGTCTTCAGCTCCAGGTCAGGAGCAAAATACATTGGAAAGGTAAAGGCGTAAAGAAAGTTAATTCCAGACTGATTGATAAGTTTGAAACACAATCTTTCATACTTAAACCATAGTAGGTATATCTTAGTTAAACCACTGTCTTTCATAATAGAAGCAAGCATATTCTTCGATAGAAAAACTTTCAAATAATATTATGATTTATTGCAAATAGTGGAGAAGTCTTGATTCCGACCACATGAGAGAATTTGTTATACCTACGCATTGCGCATAATGATTATAAATGGTAGGATGAAGACATCATTTTAAATTGTAAGTCGTAAAAAAGTAAAAATAAACTTTAATAGGACGTGCGGCAACAAGTTTGTCGCGAAAGTTTTTTTCCAATCTGTTTTCATTCATATTAAGATTAGATTGAATTATGTTTTGTAAACGCTGATTTGCGCCGAATAATAAACGCCAGCTTTAAGATGCTATAGACTAGCGGTTACAACGCCGACTTTCGTAGGTACTGTTTCGTATCGGAGGTCGTGGGTTCGATCCCAGGTGCCGACCATCTTACTCTTTCACGACACGGGAGAATGTATGTATGTTTTATTTGCATTTATATTGTTTTTACATGTCATACCTATATTTGTTGCAATAAATTTATTATTATTAACATGGCAAAGTATGTCTAGTTCTAAAATCTCTGAAAATCACTTGATTGTGAAAGTTATGCTGGTTTATGTGTCGTATTTTTTTGTGTATTTGTTATTAAAATTTGAAAAAAAGTAACCATAAAGTTATCAACAGTGTCGTATAAAGAACATAATACACTGCCAATGGCGATCTACAGTTTGCTTCTAAACCCCATCCCCATTTGTAAGTCAATAAAATTAGAATTGATTATCTAAATATAAATAAATTAGTAGAATTCTGACAAACAAGCTAAGGTGACAAACTTCTATTACCACTGGAAACATATCGAAACTAGCCAGTGATAAAGTAGGCCGCAAACCTGAGGGGCCGAAATCAAGTGCAATAAAATAACTGGCAACGGTATCAGTGAAACCGGTGTCCCATGGTAACAACGTAAAAAGCTATCGTTTGTCTGTTGCTAATAAGGGAACACCGACCGACCTATAGGGTTGGCGGACAATCTATTGCACTGGACTTTGGTCGCAGACAGGTGCAAGCCTCCGTATGTGAAGTCAACTTTGATTGAAATACAAGATACCTACAACTTTTTTGAAGAAACTAATAAACATACTACTAAGCAATCCACAATGTGGAACAATGAATCATTTTTTAGAAGTTTTTTTTATTTTTTTTACCCATCACGAGAGAGAACGAACCTCCACTCCTTTCTATCCAAGCACACTTATTTAGTTTCTTTAACCGACGAACCATTTCTCACACAATCTCCTATTTCTCTAACTTCTGACTTGGCCTTCCCTGAGGGCGGAATCGATGTGTCCGGTCACCGTCATTCTCGGTCGGCCACGCATTCTTACATATTATTTTCTTTAAGCCTTACAAATCTTCTTTGTCATTCTGTTTGCATCCATTTCTCCCATATGCCCAAACCATCTCAACTTTCTTTTTTGTCACAACACTAGCTTACATAACAATTCCTTCCTAATATTCTCATTCCTTTCGATTTCTCAAAGAGAGTCTTTGACCATCTGAGGAAGGGAGCAGTCGCTCCCGAAAACATGTTTATGGTAATAAAATAATTTGTAGTAGCACAAAGTGAAGACTCGTTATTTATTTTTACATCATTGAAAATGGACTACTAGCAAGCACCCTCGGCCGAAACTATCAACAGTACCTAGTTGTTTAGTTTCTTAGCTTGCAGTGAGGCGTTGTTTTTAGAGGTTATTTGATAAAAGTTTAGAGAAAGTATGAAATCATCTCCGACCTGGGTAGCCTAGTGGCAAAGAACAAGAGGTCCCGAGTTCGATTCCCGGTCGGGTTAGAAAATTTCAATGTGTTTTTTCACTTGAAATTTCTACTCGGGTTGAAATCTTGTCTTAGATTGGACGGGACCGGTTGACTAGTAGAGAATGCTTCAAGCATTAAGTTCCGCCGGCTATACTGACATCTATGTATAGAAGAGTGTTATTTATTTATGTACCTAGTCATTAGATATAATATTTTATACTCTTCATTGGATAGGCACACGAAGAAAATTTGTGAAAACAATAAACGATTTGAAATGAAGTGAAAACCTCGTTTTTAAGTATAACTTAAAAAATCATGTGTTTGGTAGCTTAGCGGTTCAGTGATCGACATTCAATCTGAGGGTTGGGCTCCCGATAAACATCATCTTCCTCTTCACGACACGAGATTCTTCTTAGAGTTTAAATATGAATTATATTTTAATAGCTTTTATTTGCGTTCAAAAAAACACTTTACTTCCGGTGTACATTAAACACAACCCACAAACGCAGCCCCCTAGAAAAGCAAAACCATTCTTCCATTCATACAACAGTGGAAAAAAATATACCTAATCAATTCCAACATAAATATTGGCGTAAATTGAGGCATATTATAAGAAACTACACAATGAACTCATGGTTTTACGTCCCGCAGATCAACGTTTGTGTGGTGGGGAATTTTGTATACCTATGTAACTCATTTTTATAGCCTTCGGTTTATGGTCAAACTTTTTATTAATTTTAATAAATTTATGTGACATTGTTTTTGTTTATTTACTTTTATTGCTATCATTATGAAAACTCAAATTATTATGCATCAGGGTTTCGAATTACGCCCAGTAGCTTTTTGTATATTTTAGAGATCGAATTGTTTCCTTTTTTTTTCATTCTTGAAAACGTAACGTACAAAGTAGGTACTGGAACCATTTTTGGTATGCGATTTTGGATGATTGAAACACAATACTTAAGTACCTGTCTTTTCGAAATTTTCTAAATAAGTCTGACATCATTTAAGCATGTGTGTGGTAGCTAATAATGTAGGGACACTAACAGCAACTTGATCGATATCACTCGAGTCCGGGTGGAGGTCTATAAATAAATAAATAAAAAATCTTTTTTTTATTTTTTTATTGATATAAATATAGAACATAATTATTTACAAAAACAAGTATACTCGTAATACTATGATTGAGTCACGCCAAATCTAAAGATTTGTCGGCGTGTTCTCTTTAATTGTAAGTACATGATACAAAGAAAGTTTACTTAATCTACTACTACATTTTAACATACTTAAACCATAATTAAATTTAAACATTAATTTAAATAGGTATTATTATTGAAAGAAATGAGTTCGAAATAGGATAGGATAGGAAATATTCCTCCAGCACAATAAAAACTTTGCTTCGTGTTTAGAAAGTGTAACTTAAAATGGTCCTTCGAGCCTTATTGTAGAATAGAACTCAGTCTCGAAGGACCATTTTAGGGTTTTATAATTATACAGTTATATGGTTTGTAAGTTCATGCAAAATACGCTTTATTAGTAGTTCTTTCTAGATAAACTGTTTGTACCTAATGTAATCAAATAATATTTTTCATGCTAGTGATCAATAACATTAAGCTGTACCACTATAGTATAAGTTTCGAAAATTTTCCATAAAAAAATGATCGAATGATTCGATCGTTTGATTTTAGAACACTATTTGCACGTTAATAAGCGCTTATTAGCGTGCAATTAGCTTTCGATGAAACTCGTACTAGCCCCACTGTTATAAGATTAAAAATATACACCAAAATTAAAGCGACTACAAAATTTTCTTAAAATATTTTTTTTTTATGTGAAATAAAAGAAATCTTCTCGCGAAGTTCGCCTTAATTGCCCAAGAAACGTTTAACGACGACGACATTAGACGTAGGACAGAACCGATTCACGTTAAACCCGGAATATAACGCGATTAACGCGAGTCAATGATAACGTGAGTAAGCTGTGAGCAGACTGATTTTGCCTAGCCTGTACATAGGTACTTCATCTATATTAATCTAATCAACATAATCATTTACTAAACACGTGGTTTTATATATATGTCAAATTTAATATAAATGCACATTGTATGAATAAGTTGTTTTCCCGTTAAGTATGTATATTTAGCTAGTAAGTTTCCACCATTGCGATTGCCTTTCAGTGAAGGTATTAATTATCATAAAATAATATTCGTGACTTGTTGAATATAAATCAATTATATGACTGCGATAACTGCCCTTACATTGGGGAGTGCGTGTTGTTGGACACAAGGAAAAACATGGGCTGTGGTCCTTGTTGGCTTACAGCATTTCACCACGTTATGTTTTGTTCCAAATACTTTAATATTTCGGCCTCTCAACGGCCTTGTACTAACCCATATCATTAAAAATCTAATCATATGACAACAATAATTATCATTTATTTAGGCGTATACCAGTCACATTTGTTTTACCTAAAGGGGTAGAAAAAATAAAGCGCAGGGTTAAGGTTCTTGCATGTCAGATGCTAATTTCTTAATGTATGCAATCGCATCGTCTGTCAAATGATAAGCTGCAGTGGTATGCTTTCTTTACCACATAGTATGCGCCCTGGTGGGTTTTCGGGCCAAGCGGCGAGCCCGTCTACCTTTAGTGTTTTTTTCTTGTACTTGATGGTGTGTGTAATAAGTAGGGTGTCTCGTCAATGTATGGAGAATTTTTTTTTTCGGAGTATCGTAACGTAAGAGGTGTCAAAATTTGGGTATTGACGAGTACTTTCATGTCCCACATTTTGTTTTTCATTACAGTACTACTTTTAGACCTCTACCAGCCCCTAAAGATTTGAATTTTGTAGTTCAAGTACTGCGTACTCTATATCCAATCAACTTTTTTAAACTTTCTATTATGTTTGGCGTTTTCATTGTGTATGCAATAAAATGTAGCACATTTATGAACCCAATAATTCTAAAGTTTATTAACAAAAAAATATAATTTAATTAAAATTATAATTATTTGAACATATCAAACAGTGAATTTCTTGAAACAAAATGACTATTCTAATACAAACTGGTTCTTGTGACTAAAAGATGGCATCTTACTTCTCGATTCAATTCTGTTCGTTATAAATCCATCTCTAGAATTTTCACCTATAACACATCGAGATTTGCAGTTGTAGTAAGCCATCTGAAATGAGCTAATTTTCCTGGCTGACGATTAGAAAATTCTACGGTACAAAAACCAGATCTAATCAACTGCTTAAAAACCAGATCTAATCTCGTACAGATATTTTTGGTCAGTGGGTACTCATCACATTTACAATCTTTTTTTCTATTTCTGGTAGGTTACCAATTATTGACGAAAATCTTACAATGAGATTATTCTCGCAACTATAAATGAGAGCTATCCCGATAGGTCCAGAATATTCGCGAGGGTCTGAAGTTGATCCGCCTAAAACTGTGAAAAGATGTCTGAATGATAGTTCATTCGCATGAAGCATACATAAAAACCACTGTAATGGTCTGCCTAGATAAATTTCTATGTACCTATCGAATAACGCCGCCCTACCAGCCTGTGTTAGTTGCAGTATTATTAGATCCAACGCAAACAACTTCTTGAATATCTATTTTTTTAGTAACGATGAACTCTATTATTGAATTAAGTAGATATGCCCAATCCTGTGCCATATTTTGGAGTAACATGGCCTAAATATATTGATCCTGGCTCTGACAAGATGACAACGTGTTCTTCATTAACTTCCTTAGGGTGAAAACGACCGTCTTTCTTCTCATTTATAAGGGTTTTATCTTTCCGTCCATCGAAGTAAATGCTCAAATATTTTCTATGTTTTTCTGCATTATGCTCCCTTGATTTTGATACAGCTCTATGTACTTATTTTATTTTTATCAATCGCGGACCGTTTATCTGCAAAAGTGATGATACGCCGCAGAACGGCTTGATAAACCATACCGATCTCAAACTTTTGCAACAGAAGGCAGATATAAAGTGTTGCAACTGCTTGACGATGATGAATGCTCCAAAGAAATATCTGCCGGTTGTAAGAGTTCTTCTATCTCACGAATACCATCTCCATTTTCCAGTATCTTTCTTTCCAATTGTCTTTCAGTTTCTTTTTTATCTATGGTATTTATAATCATTATTCTATCGGTTCTTTGATCCATTAAACATGGTCTTTCTTTGAAAGGCACTTTATTAACTTTTACGCAATAACGACACTCCAAAGAAATGCACTTACATGATGCAATGTCGAACAACGTCTCGGTACAGGTCGTGAAAAATTCTTGTAATCTAGTTTCAAACTTTTATTTTATTTTAGTTTTTGGATATCTTTTTATAGTCAAGTATTTATCAAAATGGTATTGAATTACATAATTGTACCTATTATTCTTACACGAGAGACACTTGGAATCGAAGCATTTATCTAAATTAATTCAACTTTTTGGCTAAAAATAGCAAAAACTTCAGAATTTGAGGGATGTTTTCCATTATATTTAACGCTGAGGTCATTTTTAGTATAAAGTACACACTTATTAACGTCACATATAGTAGGCAACTGATTGCAACTGAATTCACAAAAAGGTCCAAAGATGGGACAGGTTGTGTCACTACGTCGAGCTCCACAACTCATTTTAATTGTTTTTAAAGCACACTTCACTAATTATATAAGGTAGCATACTAATTTTAACGAAAATCTTTACAATAAAATAGTTTTTTCGGGACAAAATTACTGTCTCTGTGCACAGTTAAAAAAACAGCTTTATTAGCCTGTAATACGCGAAATGAAGTATAATATCAAAAAGAAAGCATGTTAAAACAATAAGGACGCATCACGCATTGGCTTTGTAGTTTTCTTATCAAATCTTGCTTTTTGTGTGACCAAGATTTGACACGAAACACACAAAATATTAAAATACTATGGTTTAGACGTCTTAAAGTACCTACAGTTAAATGTTTTAGGACTTCAAATCAAAGAATGAAGATGCAGTTTTAATGAAAATTTGTGTTTTTTTCCAAATTTCAAAGGTTAGTAGAGTTCTATAATTATTAGTCATCATAATTTTTAAAACTATGTTTTTCTTAATAAGCCCTTCAATTCCAAAGTTTTGAGTCATATTTTACATATAAATTTTATATTATTAAACAACGGTAACCATAAATAAAGAAAATTTGTATTTTTTTCAAAATTTCAAAGCCCGGTAGAGGTCTAAAAGTAGTCTCTAGGATTTTTTTTATTATTTTTTCCGTAATCAGGTTGTCCATCCCCAAGTTTTCCGTGCTATTATGTATCCGAATTCCAAAAAAAATTAACGGGACACCCTAGTGTGTAGTGTGTGTCGAGTGGGGAGAAGAAGAACCCTCCAGATATTAAAAAAATAAGTAAGTAATGTCTGCAAACTTTGCTGGTTTGTGTATTGTACTTTTCATTATATTGTTACTATTTGTTAAAAAAAAAAACCATGTTTGCGATAATCTGAAAAATAAAAAAATAATTGATGATCTGTCTCTCGGTTCCACACTTACACCCTGAAAAATCTCCCTAACCACATTTGTATAGGTTGGTTGGAAGAAATTGCCCTAGGCAATAAGCCCGCCAATTTTGGTTAATTCTGTTTATTTTTACCCAATAAAGTGTTATATTATTATTATTATTATTTGTGTGCCAAATCAGCGCACCTGCCATGTCCAGCAAGGATTCTTTTACGTGTTGACTAGATCTTTCTTGGTTGGTCAAAGCTCGTTTGCGTTATGGTTATGCTTGGTAAGAATTCCAAAGAGCATATTGCTGCAAATTCACTATAACTAATGGTAATCCAAGACTATGCGAGGAGCATTTACATTAGTCGCACCCATCAGGCCACGACATTTCATCACCGTTGCAACATAGAAAATTCACATAAAATCCAATAGAACTTGATTCAATGCAGAAAGAGATATTATTCCCTTTCAGCATGTCAACAGAGCAAAACACCTTTCCAACGAGATACCATCTTATCTCCTCTTAAATGAAAGCTGCGGTACTCACATAAAAACATATTTTAGCTCTCTTGCACTAGGCTATGTTTGTATGGTACCTTATAAAGTCATATCACGAACTCAAATCATTTTTTTAGAATTGTATAATCGAACGATCCATCAACTAGGTATAAATTAGTTAATGGATCGTTTGATAGTTGAAGGTTATTGAAAAAAACGCGTTCACGAATAGCGGGTTTTTTACTTTTATGTTTCGTATATTTTATTCAAAATATTGCTGAATATCCAAATATTTACAATATAAAATCTAAGAGCCTATCAGGAGTGGTTGTATTCTTATACTTATAATAATAGTGTCAAGATAAAAGAACACAGATAATAGCAAAAAGGGAGATATTTGACGTAATCAAGTACCTTCTTGATTCTGGATGAAAGCCTTCATGAATGTTGTAAAAACCTTTATATTCCTCAGGGCTTCGTTTAATTGTGTAAAAAATAACGTTGTATCGTTCGATTTTTTTCGACATCAGCATTTTTGATTAAGCATAAAAGTGTTATCGATTTAGTCTTGTAATCATAATAATAACACAACTTTTAGAAGAAATCTCCATGTTTTGTAACATAATGTATTTTTTAATTAAATACTAATAAATTAAACCCACTACTCTCTTGTAGAACGGTGTTCAAGGAGCAGGAAATACTTACCGTGCCCTGTGCTTTTGCTTTTGAATGTTTGCTTTACAAAAATCTTCAAAATACACCATTAAATTCAAATCATCAAAACTACAATACAAGAGCATAAGAACTGATTCGTCCTCCTGGCCACAGATTGACAAAAGTATCTACATAAAAGCTTCATCTGCATAAGTGTGAGACTTTTCAACAACCTTCTTCTCTACCTCGAATCACTTGAATTTTCATGCTTCAAGAGAGAGGTAAAAAAGTAGCTTGTTTGCAATGGCTTTTATTCCATCGACGAAATGTTTACCAAGGATTCAAACCAATTTCTCCCTAATATTCTAATGGTATACTAACAGACATAAATTTGTCTAGTCTAACCCTGACTTTATTATTGTGAAATGGCATTATAATAATATTCCCATTGCAATACTATTTATTACTAGCTTATACCCGTCTTGCTTTACGTTTTTGATTCCGATTGTCAGGCTTGATCGGTAGGTAATTAAACAGGTTCTAGTCTAGCTTCCCATTGCTTAACAGACCTCTATAACTGACATAAGCACAGAAAAAGAAGAATGACACTTACAATTATTTCTGTTTTACCGACCTCATAATATTATACGAACCTACCGACATAATTTGCAAGTTTTCATAGAGAGAGAGATAGCTCTGTGGTTTGAATCTTAGCTACATTCACTAATGTGTGATAATTAATTAGGCTCTCCACCCATAGAGGGTGATTTGCGCTATCTGTCAAATTTGCAAAATGGAGGAATCATTTTGCAAATTTTTTCATTAAATCTTTATTTATTGAGAATAATAAGATTTGAATAACATTTATATGTATAACAAATCAATCTACGATTATTTTATTACATTTTCATACCGTAATACCAAGATTCCATTCAACGTTTACATGAGTAATTTTGTTTCCAAAAGTCTTTTTGAGAAATTTGTATGAAGATCCTAAAAAAATAGATTTTTTTAAATAGCTCTAAATATATTAAAGTTAATGCAGCAAATTGTATTTAAGAACCTTCTCCAGCATTTTGTACGGCTCTGGGCAGATTCATATCTGACATAGCATTTGTATTTTGAGCGTGATGCTCGGACATAACGGTAAAGTATTGTCAAAGGCAAATAAAAAAACATTTCTAAATTATTATATAGATGCAATGAGATTTATACTAGAGATGCAATCGAGTCTAAAAAATGGCATGTAAAAAAGTGTGCCACCACCGAAAATGTGCCACGCTCGTGTTTTAGTCGTTGACAACAGCTCGAGCTTGACAGTTGTGTCCGCGGTAATACGGTGTTCTTGAAAATGGTGGATTTTGTGGTGAAAAAAAGTCGTTCCTCAACAGAAATCAATATAGGAAAATCCTTTTATCAAAAAGGACGTATTTTATATAGTTTAAGTGCATATTATTGTGATAAAATGTTTAAAATATAAAAATATATTTGACAATTATTTTTGTTTTATTAGTAAGGCCCACATCACACTACGGGTGCATACCGAGGGGGGTTAAAAAAAAACCGCGTCTGTATGAAACGCGTAGATACATTTTTATTTGAATTTGTAACCCAGCGGTTCAGTCGACGGCTTTCTTACTACAGCATACGTCATGGGCTCGAATCCCTGTGCCGACTATTTCCACTTTCACAACACAACTCTTCCATAGTGTGTGCAAGTTTCCAAATGTATTTGTGTTCACTTTTAATTAGCCTAAATTCATTTAAAAAGATACACCCGTACGCGGCGTATACAACAGTGTATATATGTACAAATAGGTATATATTTCTAGAATTTTTTTTTTATTCTATCAAGGTTTTTTTTTATCAATTTATTTAGAAAAAAGAATACAACTTATATTTAAACAGAGTGCTCCCTAATTAAAATTATATATGGAATTTAAGGATGTTCTGCAAACAGAGGTTTTCCACTTTCAATGAAATTTTTTACGAAATCCATCATACAACTGAGAAATCGCCAGCGGTTTTTCCCACAGTGCCGTATTTCTGACGGTTCTCGTTTTAGCTGTGTGTATGAGCCCTTACCTAGCCGGACGAAATTTAGAAGCAAGTACACTATAACTAGTGTTTTTATAAAAAGGGTCATTTTTGATTTGAATAAAAATAAATCATTTTTTCCATTTTCGAAAAATATTTTTATGAATGTGCTTTTAAACTGATCGTTGTCTGCCTCGCATTAATAAAGACGAGAGATCTTTTTCAAAAGGTTCTTAGACAATTCTGACAAATACATTCAAATCTCACGTACAAAAAGAAATTTCTATTAATGTGTACCGGTAGAAGGTGACAGCACTTAGCCGTTTGGCGTATTATGTGTGACAAAGACAAAGATATTCGTCAGTAATGCTTGATTGCATATTTTTATTTAAGTTCAACTTCAAATTTACTCGTGATGCTACTTTCAAACTAAAAATTGTATGGAATTGCATCTCCAGTATAATATCTCATTGTATAGATGTATGTACTTTTTCACACTTTCACATGGTACTAAAGTGACCCTTTACATCCTTTTAGTACTGCACAAATAATACAATTTAATACTAGTTGCATGTAAACATGAGATCCAACTGTCGATGGTCTGAGTCGGTATGTTTATTGTATGAAACGATGTCGTCAATAAATTAAATTTTTACAAAAATTGTTAAGAAATGTTTGAGGTGTACTGCTATGGTGTATACATTTTTATAGAAAAATAAATTATCTAGCTGGGTTGGTTCGGCGTTATTCGATATTTTTATAAAATTCTGAAATAGGCACTGAAATTCGTAAATATGACATAAAAAAATATTTTTCTTTATAAAAAAAGTTTTCTATATACATACACATTTTCAGCGTTCTAGCTTTTATAGTTTTCGAGATATATGAAAAAATTCAAAGTTTGATTACCCTGATTGAAAGAAAATTTCAAAATTTTGAGTATACAAGTTTTGTAGGCATAAAGTATTTAATATTTTCTGAAATTTTAGAATCTGTGCATCAAGCGAATCAAAAGTTATACACACACACACACCAT
Source organism: Mystacides longicornis (assembly GCA_963576905.1). Taxonomy (NCBI): domain Eukaryota; kingdom Metazoa; phylum Arthropoda; class Insecta; order Trichoptera; family Leptoceridae; genus Mystacides; species Mystacides longicornis. The sequence continues at coordinate 21,605,681 of OY756430.1, read as the reverse complement.
CACACACCCTCACACATACACACACACTAAATCTATTACGTTAGTGTGTGTGATGGTGTAAATAAAATAAATAAATATCGGTAGAAAAAAAAAATCGGCCCACACTAGTCTGCATGCAGCAAGGTTCGGTGTTCACCAATAATGATTGATTTGACAATTTCTGATTCTTTGGGCGAGATTGCCTGGTGTTTGTAAACATATGGGAGGGTTGCATTTTGAAGTCTGCCTCCCACTCGCAATATATCATTTTTGTCTAAAAATGGATTTAAACTTTTCAAATTTGTTTTTAAAGTATTTGTGTTGTTCATGTTTGATTATAAGATACAATGCGTTGTTTAATTCACTACATGTAATATAGTTTAACTTAATTGCTACAGACTTTTTTTAATATTATTACAGAATCTTAAAATATAACTCAATACTCGCTGCATGCGCGAAAGGTCAGAATATTTATATATAAAATCAAAAAAATCATTGTTAGATTCGCGAGGTGCTGAGCAAATTAGGCTCCCATACTCTTGGGGTTGGTTTGGCATGTCAATTTTTTGACAGTGCTCAAACTCCAAATTTTTCAAAAACCCTGGACCATGCCACCATAACTGGTGATTTTGTAACTCGCTTGGATTCATGCCTCTGCTCAAAAAATCTGCGGGATTTTCCTTAGTATCGACATACGACATACTGTATGCTAGTAGGTATGTTGTTTAATTAAGTTTGCCCGGTTAAAAATATAAGCATCTAACCTGACTGTTTGATTTCTTATCCATGATAAAACTACCAACGAGTCAGAGAACAAAAAGGTATTGTCAATTTTAATGCTTGATTCTAATGTATTTTTTACTTTGATATATTATAGCTTTGCTAAAAGCAAAGCTGCATTGAGCTCCAACCTTGGAATGGATAATCTGTTTTTAATTGGATTGACTCGAGATCACGGGCGGATCCAACTTTGGCGCCAGGGGGGGGGGGTCACATAGCAAAAAAGGGTCCTTTCAAAAATTTGGTATCAGAAAATTTCCTAAAAAAAACGTTTCCTAAAAAAAAAAGGTATTTTCCATAACCCAGGGGGGGGTCATGACCCACAAGAAATCATAATTTTGTTACGATCTTAATAGAAAAGTTGGTATTTTATTAATAAATGTAAGTACTGTACCTAAAAATATAGGGCCTGGCCCAGCCCAGGGGGGGGGTCATGACCCCCGTGATCTGCCATTGACATAGTAGTGGTCGAATATAAGAGATTGGAGTAAGCCGATAATCCCGCCATTACTCAGCACATGTCTATTAAATGTAGGTAACTATCTATTACATATTATATTGTACTAGCTTTCCCGACAGACGTTGTCCTATGGTCTAAGTCTGAATATTGAATAAGAATTTAAAAGAACTGATCGACCAGTGCTCGAAATTCGGCTATAACTTATTTAAATTATAAGTTTGAACATTATTGAGGCTCCATTGTCAAAGACTGAGCGAGCGCTTTTTCACGATGGATATCATGGACATGGATACACGGGTGGTGCGAAAAACATCAACTTGATGATATCGATTCGCTATAGAGCGGAAAAGTTGCGATTGGAAAATACAAGAAAAACAAAAAAGAATTATTCAAATCAGACTTTATCTTCCGATCCCGCGAGCCACATGAAATTTGAAAAAATATGAAAATTTCAGTTTTTTCAGAATTTTTCAAAAATTTTACGTTTACATATTTTTAATCGCTATAGTGAAAAATAGTTATAGATTGTAGAGTACAATAATAATTAAAAATATTGTTGCGTTTAGAGAATATCTTCCGATCGAGCATAGGTTATTAAAAATTGAGAAAAATTCAATTTTGAGTGATATTTTGATGAAATATGTATGGAATCCCCTGAGTTTGCGGTATCAGATTAAGATTTAAATGTAAATAAGATATTATTGAGCATATGAGGTTGTTTTAAAACAATCCAGAATTTTCATGGAGGAGTTCACTGTAGAGCAGGAGACACATGAGATAGAGCTATAGCTGAGAAAAGTGTTAAAAACTAGGCAGACTGTTTCAAGAGAAACGTTTTACTGAGGGCTTCTAACAACCAATCAGATTCTGTGTAATTGGTCTACAAAAGATCTTGGGCCAGTTATTTCAACATACTTATGTTGAAAACAATGGCGCAAAGGTAATTCAACAAAACGGAATATAAAAACAGACCATTGCAATGGTTGTCCGAGATGCACTTCTACTGTCATAGTATACAGGACAATAGCACCACCTTTCCATCCAGTATTGATGAACCGACCTCGGTTGCCTAGTAGTATTGGCGTGGACTTTAGATCCGAGGTCCCGGGTTCGATTCCCGGTCGGGTCAAAGTGTTTTTTTTTTCACTTGAAATTTCTACCCGGGGTTGGCCTGTCTTAGATTAGACGGGACCGGTCGACTGGCAAAATTGCATCAGTCAATAAGTTCCACCGGCTATACTGACACCTTTGTGTAGAAAAGTGTTATATTGTTATTGATATTTGGACCATCACAGCCTACTAGATAAAAGTATTCTAGTGAAACCCTTTCAACCCTTCAGTTAGACATGATACTATAGAAACTGCAATGTCTTTAGCAGATTTGGAGTTTGGAAACACACGGGCCAAATAAACTAAGTCAGGTATTTGGTGAACTAATAAAGTTCAGGGTTGTTTAAAAACAGCCTTACATGCCCAATAGTATCTAATTTACATTTAAATCGTTACCCCTTAAAGTGGATGGTAGCAGGGTAGGCAGTACATTTAGACCTATGATGAGAAACAACTACGTTTCACTGCAAGCTAAGAATGCATAACGCAATCCTGTTACCATCAATTATGTATGGATATGAAACGTGGACACATTATGGCCAGGTCAGAAGTACATAAGAGAAATCGGAGAGGTTGTATGAGATATGGTATGTCGATGGAAGAAGCGAAAGAAGTGTGCTTGAATAAATAGAGAATAAAAGGAGTGGAGGTCCGTTATCTTTGCCTCCCCTTACTGTACACGTGATGGGTAAAAAAAAACTTAATCTGAGACTTCAGTTTGCGGTCTGCCTGGCTTTCAACGCTTTTCTTAGCCATAGCTCTCTCATATCTCTCCTGCTATGCAGCGAACTCCTCCATATAAGTTCTGGATTGTTTTAAAACAACCGTATTATGCTCAATAATATCTTATTTACATTTAAATCTTAATCTGATACCGCAAACTGACTTCAGGAGATTCCATACATAATTCATCAAATTCACTCAAAATTTAATTTTTCTTAATTTTTAATGAGCTATATGATCATGATCATATAGCTCATTATGATCGGAAGATATTCAATAAACTCAACAATATTTTTTATTAATATTGAACTGTATAATCTGTTACCATTTTTTACTATAGCGATTATAAATATGTTTGCGTAAAATTTTTGAAAAATTCTGAAAAAAACTGAAATTGTCATATTTTTTCAAATTTCATGTGGCTTGCGGGATCGGAAGATAAAGTCCGATTTGAATTTTTTTTTTGTTTTTCTTGTATTAATCAATCGCAGCTTCTCAGCACTATAGCGAATCGATATCATCAACTTGATGTTTTTCGCACCACCCCACAGTGTGATATTTTGAGAATCTAGATCAGGGGTGCACAGACTTATAGCTAACAGGGGCCACTGGGGAAGTTTATGAGCTAGGGCGGGCCGCAAGAAGGAAAATTAACACTTTTTCTTCTTCTTCTCCTTGGAAATTTTTATTCCTACATTATGGCGGGGTCTGCCTTTAGTATTTTACGCCGCCACTCAGCTCTGTCTTGGGTTAGCTCCGAAACTCCTCATATTTTGACATACAACTTCACGCCAACTTCGTTTGTAAAATTACACTAATATTTTTTTAATTTGTACAAATTATGATACTAATGATTAATGATCAATCACTGTAATCATATTTTTTTATTTATTTTCACAGTAGTACGTCCCTGTAGGGACGATGTGATACCTATTTTACAAAAAAAAAAAAAAAAAACAATCAATGGCATGTTACAAATTACCTAGGTACATAATATTTTTGGAAGAGCAATAAACTATGAATTTTTTACATGATGATTGAGAAAAACAACATAAAACAATATAGTTTAGGAAAATAGAAAATATCATTGTCACAACACTACTTAACACAGAAATCTTGTGGAATCATTTTTACATACAATACACTTATAATGGATAATTAAATAATTCCAAATGTCGCACAGAACATCAATTAACATCACAAACAATCCAAAAACCTGTTATGATGAGTGATGAATTTTTCTTGAAATAAATAAATTAATTTATTCCTTTAAGCCTGTTCTAAATTATGTCAAGTAACTCATTTCAATGCTCTGTACCTAATTGTTTGTAAGTAGGTACTAAATTCCTACTCGTATCCATAGTTGAACCAAAGAACTCACAAACCAAAATTTTCGAGTACTTATGATACATACATTTATGAGCACATATTAGGTAGACGTTAGACAAGTCATGTACACTAAATGTTAAGTCTAAAATATAATATTCAGAAGCACCCATACCATAAGAAAGCAGAGGAATAAGATAAGAAAACATACAATCCAGTAGACTTCGTATTTTTTTTATTGAAACAACTCTTTATACGGTATTTTACAGAAAAATATTTATTATAGTTCCCCTCCTAATCCCTCTTTACTATGAATATTGACAGTCACATTATAAAGAGAAAGTAATATTAAATAACACTAAAACATAGGTTAGCATATTAATATAGGCAGTCACATTTTATCACAAAAACATAGGTTTGCAAATTAGTAACAGTGTAGAAAGACTCAAACGAAAGATATCATCACATTAGTTAGATTGGATTCACTATAATCGCAAAAAGTTCACTATATCAGGATCTTTAAAGATACATATGCGAATACATAGTGGTGAAAAACCATACGAGTGTAATATATGCCTCAAAAAGTTCCATCAATCAGGACCTTTAAAAATACATATGCGAACACATAGTGGTGAAAAACCATAAGAGTGTGATATATGCCGCAAAAAGTTCAATCAATCAGGATCTTTAAAGATACATATGCGAACACATAGTGGTGAAAAACCATACGAGTGTGAAATATGCCGCAAAAAGTTCACTATATCAGGAGATTTAAAGAAACATATGCGAACACATAGTGGTGAAAAACCATACGAGTGTGATATATGCCGCAAAAAGTTCACTGGATCTGGATCTTTAAAAACACATACGCGAACACATAGTGGAGAAAAACCATACGAGTGTGATATATGCCGCAAAAAGTTCACTATATCAGGACATTTAATGACACAAATTAGTAACAGTGTAGAAAGACTCAAACGAAAGATATCATCACATTAGTTAGATTGGATTAGATAATGATAAAAAAAATTACAAAACCTCGAGTGATCTTGAGTGTTTATAATTATGTCTTTTAAGGTTAAATTTCTTCATGAATGATTGGTCACAGATTTCACAGATATTGGACATTTTGAGTGGAATAATAAAAACAAAAAATTCTATGGACGAGTACTATCCAAAGAGTTCCATATATAGAGCGGCTTACTTGCCTTGTATTTTATCTGTCCTCAATATGAGGCAGTTAACCGCTGCGTATTTTTTATGAATTCAGTCTGTCACAGACGTTGCTAGGTGCCGCATCGTGTTGCTTACAAAATAATTGCTCAAAATGCCCCCATGTGTAATGAGATACTGCACCAATTATGCAATAAGATAATAAAAGTGACAATATTGTATCTTTTAATCCTTAAAAACAATTTATTATATGTTTTTTTCATTTAATAATTAATAATATTTTCTACAATATATTTCAATATTATTTGACACATCGATACCTCAATATGCAAATTGGGTAACTCCATAAAAGTAACTTTTTTGGATGAAAAAAAAACGATATAATTTTGATACATACCTAACGATTCTATAATTTGAAAAAAAAAAAACGCAAAGTAGAGAATATGATGGTGGAACGGGGCCCAGGTCTCGTAACCCTTAGGTTAGCAATCACAAGTGAAAGTAATAGAGACCAAAAATGTATAGTGGAAATAAAATACGCACTAAACGCCAAAAATGAAAATAATGAGTTGAGTATAAGGAAATGTTCTATAAACCATTGTCAATAGCCTGAATATTGCACTAAGTCCATATCGATGATCTAAAGGCGTAAAAAACAGATCCAAAAATCATCATAGTACTACATCATAGTAATATAGTACTATGTATGTATGGGGGAAAAATCAGTTCATCTCAAAATGAAGTTTTTGGCGTTTAGTGCGTATTTTATTTCCACTATACAAATTCTTTCCTTAACTCATCTTCATATACATCTTCCTTCAAACTTATTAGATATGGAAAAACTCTTCAAGTCATAATTTAATGAAATCGTTGTTCATGTACCCTCATGTCCCTCATGCCCTTTTATTTTTTTATCATTTTACTTTGTGATCCAAGGTTTGCTTTTTTCTGTTTTAAGTATAATTTTTTGCCCAAGTATTTCATATTTCTCTTTTTTCTGGTTTAAATTTGAGGCCCATAAAAATTTATGTGCTACATATTTTCCTTCTTTTAATTTTACAAGATTGATATCTCTCAGTTTTCACCAGAATCTGAGTATTCTGTTGACCGTAATGTTCTTGCAATCTCTTATAATATTAAAATAAAAAAAAAACTTCCTTATTCTGTGCTTGTAATGATATTCAATCAAAACGATTTTCTTAATCAATGTTTATTTATTTATTTATTTATTTATTTATTCAAATCGCATACGGCCATTAGGCCAATTACAAAACAATAAAACAAAAATCATACACATGATAATTTAAGAAAAAAAAAACAATAAACAATACAAAATATACAGCCAGATAAATATGCCAAAACATCATAAAAAATATAAAAAATAAAAATGGCTGTATTTAAAAATCATAAAATAAAATACACACCTACTTAGCTGAAAATGTTGAAAACTATATCGAAATTCCAACCAACAAACCAAATGGTAGAATAAATGTAGCTTTAAAAAATTATAAATAATTCAAACAATTTATTCATTTTTCAAAAAAACAATAAACAATAGAAAATATTCAGCCGGATAAAAATACCAAAAATAATTAATAAAAAAATAAAATATATATATATATATATACATACATACATACATATATATAAACATACACACATACATACATACATACATAAGGAAGTATTATTAAAAAAAAAAAAAAAAATTTTGAGTATACAGTTTCATCAAGACAATTCTCAATCAAAATCAATCAATCAATCTCGGTCTGCATAGAGAATAGAGTTGCGCATTTTAAACGTTGTAATACTAACAAACTTTACCCTATTTTTCTTAAGGTGTTATTAAGACATTTTATTTTTATGTTGGATTTGCCGAAATCACCAAGAATGTGTATTTGAATACAGAATTTTTATACCATCATTAGGTAAATCGCTTTGTCAAAAATGCAGTTATCCATGTTGCATATCAATGTATCGACACTATAGCAACATAATAATATAACATTGTTGCTTAGTAAACAGTTTGTTACTATAGTAAACAAATATCTACTGAAATATAAACAATGCACTAAGTAAAAAGGTTGAATTCCATTACATTCGCAGTATAAGTCATTTATATCGAAAATTAAAATTTTCTAAGTCATCGTTATGAATGTTTTCGGCGCATTATTTAAACACAATTGGAACATCACCCGCACACCTCCCGTCCCTCCCACCAAACTGGACACAAATTTAAAGTGAATTTTCTTCCTATTAGCGCCTCTATATATGGAACTCTTTGGATAGTACTCGTCCATAGAAATTAAGATCAATTTCAGAAAGAATAATCTTTTTTCTACGGAGCAGTCGAGCGTAGAACGTGACGTACTCACTTCCCAGCATCAGCTATAAATACCAATCGTTCTGTAAACTTTCATCTGTTATGGACGGTTAAAAAAGCTAGTAATAATATAAATTATAATATTGACAGAACAAACATCAGTGCGTTTATCGCACGAAATATCTCGTGTGAATTTTGGTTAAGTTTCAAACGATCGCACTGACTGACGTACCCGAGCGATCACTCGACAGTATAATTCGCTGAAGGTATCCCTGAAATAAATTAATAAAAGTCTTTTCTTGGAACCGCTTTTATTCTGGCACAATACTGTTTGCCTTATTATATACTTGCAAAAAAACCTTTTCCAATATCTGACACAATGGATACTAAATCTATAAACGATAATGACTTATGTGAGAGTGATAATATACTCATTTATAAATTAGAGGAAAATGAAATTGAACATTTTTTAATAAATGTCAACGTAGCCCTTTCAAAGCCACACGATAGTAAAAATGCGAAAGGAACCATTATTGGTGATAAAAAACATATTAATATGCAAATGCGAATTGGAAAAAAACCATACGAGTGTGATATATGCCGCAAAAAGTTCACTATATCAGGAGATTTAAAGAAACATATGCGAACACATAGAGGTGAAAAACCATACGAGTGTGATATATGCCGCAAAAAGTTCAATGAATCTGGATCTTTAAAGATACATACGCGAACACATAGTGGTGAAAAACCATACGAGTGTGATATATGCCGCAAAAAGTTCAATCAATCAGGATCTTTAAAGATACATATGCGAACACATAGTGGTGAAAAACCATACGAGTGTGAAATATGCCGCAAAAAGTTCACTATATCAGGAGATTTAAAGAAACATATGCGAACACATAGTGGTGAAAAACCATTCGAGTGTAACATATGCCGCAAAAAGTTCACTACATCAGGACATTTAATGACACATATGCGAACACATATTGGTGAAAAACCATACGAGTGTGATATATGCCGCAAAAAGTTCACTGGATCTGGATCTTTAAAAACACATACGCGAACACATAGTGGAGAAAAACCATACGAGTGTGATATATGCCGCAAAAAGTTCACTATATCAGGACATTTAATGACACATATGCGAATACATAGTGGTGAAAAACCATACGAGTGTAATATATGCCTCAAAAAGTTCAATCAATCAGGACCTTTAAAAATACATATGCGAACACATAGTGGTGAAAAACCCTACGAGTGTGATATATGCCGCAAAAAGTTCTCTATATCAGGAGATTTAAAGAAACATATGCGAACACATAGTGGTGAAAAACCATTCGAGTGTGATATATGCCGCAAAAAGTTCACTATATCAGGATCTTTAAAGATACATATGCGAACACATAGTGGTGAAAAACCATACGAGTGTGATATATGCCGCAAAAAGTTCACTGGATCTGGATTTTTAAAGATACATACGCGAACACATAGTGGCGAAAAACCATACGAGTGTGCTATATGCCGCAAAAAGTTCACTAATTCAGGACATTTAATGAGACATATGCGAACACATAGTGGTGAAAAACCATACGAGTGTGATATATGCCGCAAACATTTCAGTGAATCAGGATCTTTAAAGATACATATGCGAACACATAGTGGTGAAAAACCATACGAGTGTGATATATGCCGCAAACATTTCAGTGAATCAGGATCTTTAAAGATACATATGCGAAGACATAGTGGGGAAAAACCATACGAGTGTGATATATGCCGCAAAAAGTTCACTATATCAGGAGATTTAATGACACATATGCGAATACATAGTGGTGAAAAACCATACGAGTGTGATATATGCCGCAAAAAGTTCACTATATCAGGACATTTAATGACACATATGCGATCACATAGTGGTGAAAAACCATACGAGTGTGATATATGCCGCAAAAAGTTCACTGGATCTGGAAATTTAAAAACACATACGCGAACACATAGTGGAGAAAAACCATACGAGTGTGATATATGCCGCAAAAAGTTCACTATATCAGGAAATTTAATGAGACATATGCGAACACATAGTGGTGAAAAACCATTCGAGTGTAACATATGCCGCAAAAAGTTCACTACATCAGGACATTTAATGACACATATGCGAACACATAGTGGAGAAAAACCATACGAGTGTGATATATGCCGCAAAAAGTTCACTATATCAGGAGATTTAAAGAAACATATGCGAACACATAGAGGTGAAAAACCATACGAGTGTGATATATGCCGCAAAAAGTTCAATGGATCTGGATCTTTAAAGATACATACGCGAACACATAGTGGTGAAAAACCATACGAGTGTGATATATGCCGCAAAAAGTTCAATCAATCAGGATCTTTAAAGATACATATGCGAACACATAGTGGTGAAAAACCATACGAGTGTGATATATGCCGCAAAAAGTTCACTATATCAGGAGATTTAAAGAAACATATGCGAACACATAGTGGTGAAAAACCATTCGAGTGTGATATATGCCGCAAAAAGTTCACTATATCAGGATCTTTAAAGATACATATGCGAATACATAGTGGTGAAAAACCATACGAGTGTAATATATGCCTCAAAAAGTTCCATCAATCAGGACCTTTAAAAATACATATGCGAACACATAGTGGTGAAAAACCATACGAGTGTGATATATGCCGCAAACATTTCAGTGAATCAGGATCTTTAAAGATACATATGCGAACACATAGTGGTGAAAAACCATTCGAGTGTAACATATGCCGCAAAAAGTTCACTACATCAGGACATTTAATGACACATATGCGAACACATATTGGTGAAAAACCATACGAGTGTGATATATGCCGCAAAAAGTTCACTGGATCTGGATCTTTAAAAACACATACGCGAACACATAGTGGAGAAAAACCATACGAGTGTGATATATGCCGCAAAAAGTTCACTATATCAGGATCTTTAAAGATACATATGCGAACACATAGTGGTGAAAAACCATACGAGTGTGATATATGCCGCAAAAAGTTCAATGAATCTGGATCCTTAAAGATACATACGCGAACACATAGTGGTGAAAAACCATACGAGTGTGATATATGCCGCAAAAAGTTCAATCAATCAGGATCTTTAAAGATACATATGCGAACACATAGTGGTGAAAAACCATACGAGTGTGATATATGCCGCAAAAAGTTCACTATATCAGGAGATTTAAAGAAACATATGCGAACACATAGTGGTGAAAAACCATTCGAGTGTGATATATGCCGCAAAAAGTTCACTATATCAGGATCTTTAAAGATACATATGCGAATACATAGTGGTGAAAAACCATACGAGTGTAATATATGCCTCAAAAAGTTCCATCAATCAGGACCTTTAAAAATACATATGCGAACACATAGTGGTGAAAAACCATAAGAGTGTGATATATGCCGCAAAAAGTTCAATCAATCAGGATCTTTAAAGATACATATGCGAACACATAGTGGTGAAAAACCATACGAGTGTGAAATATGCCGCAAAAAGTTCACTATATCAGGAGATTTAAAGAAACATATGCGAACACATAGTGGTGAAAAACCATACGAGTGTGATATATGCCGCAAAAAGTTCACTGGATCTGGATCTTTAAAAACACATACGCGAACACATAGTGGAGAAAAACCATACGAGTGTGATATATGCCGCAAAAAGTTCACTATATCAGGACATTTAATGACACATATGCGAATACATAGTGGTGAAAAACCATACGAGTGTAATATATGCCTCAAAAAGTTCAATCAATCAGGACCTTTAAAAATACATATGCGAACACATAGTGGTGAAAAACCCTACGAGTGTGATATATGCCGCAAAAAGTTCTCTATATCAGGAGATTTAAAGAAACATATGCGAACACATAGTGGTGAAAAACCATTCGAGTGTGATATATGCCGCAAAAAGTTCACTATATCAGGATCTTTAAAGATACATATGCGAACACATAGTGGTGAAAAACCATACGAGTGTGATATATGCCGCAAAAAGTTCACTGGATCTGGATTTTTAAAGATACATACGCGAACACATAGTGGCGAAAAACCATACGAGTGTGCTATATGCCGCAAAAAGTTCACTAATTCAGGACATTTAATGAGACATATGCGAACACATAGTGGTGAAAAACCATACGAGTGTGATATATGCCGCAAACATTTCAGTGAATCAGGATCTTTAAAGATACATATGCGAACACATAGTGGTGAAAAACCATACGAGTGTGATATATGCCGCAAACATTTCAGTGAATCAGGATCTTTAAAGATACATATGCGAAGACATAGTGGGGAAAAACCATACGAGTGTGATATATGCCGCAAAAAGTTCACTATATCAGGAGATTTAATGACACATATGCGAATACATAGTGGTGAAAAACCATACGAGTGTGATATATGCCGCAAAAAGTTCACTATATCAGGACATTTAATGACACATATGCGATCACATAGTGGTGAAAAACCATACGAGTGTGATATATGCCGCAAAAAGTTCACTGGATCTGGAAATTTAAAAACACATACGCGAACACATAGTGGAGAAAAACCATACGAGTGTGATATATGCCGCAAAAAGTTCACTATATCAGGAAATTTAATGAGACATATGCGAACACATAGTGGTGAAAAACCATTCGAGTGTAACATATGCCGCAAAAAGTTCACTACATCAGGACATTTAATGACACATATGCGAACACATAGTGGAGAAAAACCATACGAGTGTGATATATGCCGCAAAAAGTTCACTATATCAGGAGATTTAAAGAAACATATGCGAACACATAGAGGTGAAAAACCATACGAGTGTGATATATGCCGCAAAAAGTTCAATGGATCTGGATCTTTAAAGATACATACGCGAACACATAGTGGTGAAAAACCATACGAGTGTGATATATGCCGCAAAAAGTTCAATCAATCAGGATCTTTAAAGATACATATGCGAACACATAGTGGTGAAAAACCATACGAGTGTGATATATGCCGCAAAAAGTTCACTATATCAGGAGATTTAAAGAAACATATGCGAACACATAGTGGTGAAAAACCATTCGAGTGTGATATATGCCGCAAAAAGTTCACTATATCAGGATCTTTAAAGATACATATGCGAATACATAGTGGTGAAAAACCATACGAGTGTAATATATGCCTCAAAAAGTTCCATCAATCAGGACCTTTAAAAATACATATGCGAACACATAGTGGTGAAAAACCATACGAGTGTGATATATGCCGCAAACATTTCAGTGAATCAGGATCTTTAAAGATACATATGCGAACACATAGTGATGAAAAACCATTCGAGTGTAACATATGCCGCAAAAAGTTCACTACATCAGGACATTTAATGACACATATGCGAACACATATTGGTGAAAAACCATACGAGTGTGATATATGCCGCAAAAAGTTCACTGGATCTGGATCTTTAAAAACACATACGCGAACACATAGTGGAGAAAAACCATACGAGTGTGATATATGCCGCAAAAAGTTCACTATATCAGGAGATTTAAAGAAACATATGCGAACACATAGAGGTGAAAAACCATACGAGTGTGATATATGCCGCAAAAAGTTCAATGGATCTGGATCTTTAAAGATACATACGCGAACACATAGTGGTGAAAAACCATACGAGTGTGATATATGCCGCAAAAAGTTCACTATATCAGGATCTTTAAAGATACATATGCGAACACATAGTGGTGAAAAACCATACGAGTGTGATATATGCCGCAAAAAGTTCAATGAATCTGGATCCTTAAAGATACATACGCGAACACATAGTGGTGAAAAACCATACGAGTGTGATATATGCCGCAAAAAGTTCAATCAATCAGGATCTTTAAAGATACATATGCGAACACATAGTGGTGAAAAACCATACGAGTGTGATATATGCCGCAAAAAGTTCACTATATCAGGAGATTTAAAGAAACATATGCGAACACATAGTGGTGAAAAACCATTCGAGTGTGATATATGCCGCAAAAAGTTCACTATATCAGGATCTTTAAAGATACATATGCGAATACATAGTGGTGAAAAACCATACGAGTGTAATATATGCCTCAAAAAGTTCCATCAATCAGGACCTTTAAAAATACATATGCGAACACGTAGTGGTGAAAAACCATAAGAGTGTGATATATGCCGCAAAAAGTTCACTATATCAGGAGATTTAAAGAAACATATGCGAACACAAAGTGGTGAAAAACCATACGAGTGTGATATATGCCGCAAACATTTCAGTGAATCAGGATCTTTAAAGATACATATGCGAACACATAGTGGTGAAAAACCATACGAGTGTGATATATGCCGCAAAAAGCTCAATCAATCAGGACATTTAATGACACATATGCGAATACATAGTGGTGAAAAACCATACGAGTGTAATATATGCCTCAAAAAGTTCACTATATCAGGATATTTAAAGAAACATATACGAACACAAAGTGGTGAAAAACCATACGAGTGTGATATATGCCGCAAAAAGTTCACTATATCAGGATCTTTAAAGATACATACCTATGCGAATACATAGTGGTGAAAAACCATACGAGTGTAATATATGCCTCAAAAAGTTCCATCAATCAGGACCTTTAAAAATACATATGCGAACACATAGTGGTGAAAAACCATAAGAGTGTGATATATGCCGCAAAAAGTTCACTATATCAGGATCTTTAAAGATACATATGCGAACACATAGTGGTGAAAAACCATACGAGTGTGATATATGCCGCAAAAAGTTCACTGGATCTGGATCTTTAAAAACACATACGCGAACACATAGTGGAGAAAAACCATACGAGTGTGATATATGCCGCAAAAAGTTCACTATATCAGGAGATTTAAAGAAACATATGCGAACACATAGTGGTGAAAAACCATTCGAGTGTGATATATGCCGCAAAAAGTTCACTATATCAGGATCTTTAAAGATACATATGCGAATACATAGTGGTGAAAAACCATACGAGTGTAATATATGCCTCAAAAAGTTCCATCAATCAGGACCTTTAAAAATACATATGCGAACACATAGTGGTGAAAAACCATAAGAGTGTGATATATGCCGCAAAAAGTTCACTATATCAGGAGATTTAAAGAAACATATGCGAACACAAAGTGGTGAAAAACCATACGAGTGTGATATATGCCGCAAACATTTCAGTGAATCAGGATCTTTAAAGATACATATGCGAACACATAGTGGTGAAAAACCATTCGAGTGTAACATATGCCGCAAAAAGTTCACTACATCAGGACATTTAATGACACATATGCGAACACATATTGGTGAAAAACCATACGAGTGTGATATATGCCGCAAAAAGTTCACTGGATCTGGATCTTTAAAAACACATACGCGAACACATAGTGGAGAAAAACCATACGAGTGTGATATATGCCGCAAAAAGTTCACTATATCAGGAGATTTAAAGAAACATATGCGAACACATAGAGGTGAAAAACCATACGAGTGTGATATATGCCGCAAAAAGTTCAATGGATCTTTAAAGATACATACGCGAACACATAGTGGTGAAAAACCATACGAGTGTGATATATGCCGCAAAAAGTTCACTATATCAGGATCTTTAAAGATACATATGCGAACACATAGTGGTGAAAAACCATACGAGTGTGATATATGCCGCAAAAAGTTCACTATATCAGGATCTTTAAAGATACATATGCGAACACATAGTGGTGAAAAACCATACGAGTGTGATATATGCCGCAAAAAGTTCTCTATATCAGGAGATTTAAAGAAACATATGCGAACACATAGTGGTGAAAAACCATTCGAGTGTGATATATGCCGCAAAAAGTTCACTATATCAGAATCTTTAAGGAAACATATGCGAACACATAGAGGTGAAAAACCATACGAGTGTGATATATGCCGCAAAAAGTTCACTATATCAGGATTTTTAAAGATACATACGCGAACACATAGTGGCGAAAAACCATACGAGTGTGCTATATGCCGCAAAAAGTTCACTAATTCAGGACATTTAATGAGACATATGCGAACACATAGTGGTGAAAAACCATACGAGTGTGATATATGCCGCAAACATTTCAGTGAATCAGGATCTTTAAAGATACATATGCGAACACATAGTGGTGAAAAACCATACGAGTGTGATATATGCCGCAAACATTTCAGTGAATCAGGATCTTTAAAGATACATATGCGAAGACATAGTGGGGAAAAACCATACGAGTGTGATATATGCCGCAAAAAGTTCACTATATCAGGAGATTTAATGACACATATGCGAATACATAGTGGTGAAAAACCATACGAGTGTGATATATGCCGCAAAAAGTTCACTATATCCGGACATTTAATGACACATATGCGAACACATAGTGGTGAAAAACCATACGAGTGTGATATATGCCGCAAAAAGTTCACTGGATCTGGAAATTTAAAAACACATACGCGAACACATAGTGGAGAAAAACCATACGAGTGTGATATATGCCGCAAAAAGTTCACTATATCAGGAAATTTAATGAGACATATGCGAACACATAGTGGTGAAAAACCATTCGAGTGTAACATATGCCGCAAAAAGTTCACTACATCAGGACATTTAATGACACATATGCGAACACATATTGGTGAAAAACCATACGAGTGTGATATATGCCGCAAAAAGTTCACTGGATCTGGATCTTTAAAAACACATACGCGAACACATAGTGGAGAAAAACCATACGAGTGTGATATATGCCGCAAAAAGTTCACTATATCAGGAGATTTAAAGAAACATATGCGAACACATAGAGGTGAAAAACCATACGAGTGTGATATATGCCGCAAAAAGTTCAATCAATCAGGATCTTTAAAGATACATACGCGAACACATAGTGGTGAAAAACCATACGAGTGTGATATATGCCGCAAAAAGTTCAATCAATCAGGATCTTTAAAGATACATATGCGAACACATAGTGGTGAAAAACCATACGAGTGTGATATATGCCGCAAAAAGTTCACTATATCAGGAGATTTAAAGAAACATATGCGAACACATAGTGGTGAAAAACCATTCGAGTGTGATATATGCCGCAAAAAGTTCACTATATCAGGATCTTTAAAGATACATATGCGAATACATAGTGGTGAAAAACCATACGAGTGTAATATATGCCTCAAAAAGTTCCATCAATCAGGACCTTTAAAAATACATATGCGAACACATAGTGGTGAAAAACCATAAGAGTGTGATATATGCCGCAAAAAGTTCAATCAATCAGGATCTTTAAAGATACATATGCGAACACATAGTGGTGAAAAACCATACGAGTGTGAAATATGCCGCAAAAAGTTCACTATATCAGGAGATTTAAAGAAACATATGCGAACACATAGTGGTGAAAAACCATACGAGTGTGATATATGCCGCAAAAAGTTCACTGGATCTGGATCTTTAAAAACACATACGCGAACACATAGTGGAGAAAAACCATACGAGTGTGATATATGCCGCAAAAAGTTCACTATATCAGGACATTTAATGACACATATGCGAATACATAGTGGTGAAAAACCATACGAGTGTAATATATGCCTCAAAAAGTTCAATCAATCAGGACCTTTAAAAATACATATGCGAACACATAGTGGTGAAAAACCCTACGAGTGTGATATATGCCGCAAAAAGTTCTCTATATCAGGAGATTTAAAGAAACATATGCGAACACATAGTGGTGAAAAACCATTCGAGTGTGATATATGCCGCAAAAAGTTCACTATATCAGGATCTTTAAAGATACATATGCGAACACATAGTGGTGAAAAACCATACGAGTGTGATATATGCCGCAAAAAGTTCACTGGATCTGGATTTTTAAAGATACATACGCGAACACATAGTGGCGAAAAACCATACGAGTGTGCTATATGCCGCAAAAAGTTCACTAATTCAGGACATTTAATGAGACATATGCGAACACATAGTGGTGAAAAACCATACGAGTGTGATATATGCCGCAAACATTTCAGTGAATCAGGATCTTTAAAGATACATATGCGAACACATAGTGGTGAAAAACCATACGAGTGTGATATATGCCGCAAACATTTCAGTGAATCAGGATCTTTAAAGATACATATGCGAAGACATAGTGGGGAAAAACCATACGAGTGTGATATATGCCGCAAAAAGTTCACTATATCAGGAGATTTAATGACACATATGCGAATACATAGTGGTGAAAAACCATACGAGTGTGATATATGCCGCAAAAAGTTCACTATATCAGGACATTTAATGACACATATGCGATCACATAGTGGTGAAAAACCATACGAGTGTGATATATGCCGCAAAAAGTTCACTGGATCTGGAAATTTAAAAACACATACGCGAACACATAGTGGAGAAAAACCATACGAGTGTGATATATGCCGCAAAAAGTTCACTATATCAGGAAATTTAATGAGACATATGCGAACACATAGTGGTGAAAAACCATTCGAGTGTAACATATGCCGCAAAAAGTTCACTACATCAGGACATTTAATGACACATATGCGAACACATAGTGGAGAAAAACCATACGAGTGTGATATATGCCGCAAAAAGTTCACTATATCAGGAGATTTAAAGAAACATATGCGAACACATAGAGGTGAAAAACCATACGAGTGTGATATATGCCGCAAAAAGTTCAATGGATCTGGATCTTTAAAGATACATACGCGAACACATAGTGGTGAAAAACCATACGAGTGTGATATATGCCGCAAAAAGTTCAATCAATCAGGATCTTTAAAGATACATATGCGAACACATAGTGGTGAAAAACCATACGAGTGTGATATATGCCGCAAAAAGTTCACTATATCAGGAGATTTAAAGAAACATATGCGAACACATAGTGGTGAAAAACCATTCGAGTGTGATATATGCCGCAAAAAGTTCACTATATCAGGATCTTTAAAGATACATATGCGAATACATAGTGGTGAAAAACCATACGAGTGTAATATATGCCTCAAAAAGTTCCATCAATCAGGACCTTTAAAAATACATATGCGAACACATAGTGGTGAAAAACCATACGAGTGTGATATATGCCGCAAACATTTCAGTGAATCAGGATCTTTAAAGATACATATGCGAACACATAGTGATGAAAAACCATTCGAGTGTAACATATGCCGCAAAAAGTTCACTACATCAGGACATTTAATGACACATATGCGAACACATATTGGTGAAAAACCATACGAGTGTGATATATGCCGCAAAAAGTTCACTGGATCTGGATCTTTAAAAACACATACGCGAACACATAGTGGAGAAAAACCATACGAGTGTGATATATGCCGCAAAAAGTTCACTATATCAGGAGATTTAAAGAAACATATGCGAACACATAGAGGTGAAAAACCATACGAGTGTGATATATGCCGCAAAAAGTTCAATGGATCTGGATCTTTAAAGATACATACGCGAACACATAGTGGTGAAAAACCATACGAGTGTGATATATGCCGCAAAAAGTTCACTATATCAGGATCTTTAAAGATACATATGCGAACACATAGTGGTGAAAAACCATACGAGTGTGATATATGCCGCAAAAAGTTCAATGAATCTGGATCCTTAAAGATACATACGCGAACACATAGTGGTGAAAAACCATACGAGTGTGATATATGCCGCAAAAAGTTCAATCAATCAGGATCTTTAAAGATACATATGCGAACACATAGTGGTGAAAAACCATACGAGTGTGATATATGCCGCAAAAAGTTCACTATATCAGGAGATTTAAAGAAACATATGCGAACACATAGTGGTGAAAAACCATTCGAGTGTGATATATGCCGCAAAAAGTTCACTATATCAGGATCTTTAAAGATACATATGCGAATACATAGTGGTGAAAAACCATACGAGTGTAATATATGCCTCAAAAAGTTCCATCAATCAGGACCTTTAAAAATACATATGCGAACACGTAGTGGTGAAAAACCATAAGAGTGTGATATATGCCGCAAAAAGTTCACTATATCAGGAGATTTAAAGAAACATATGCGAACACAAAGTGGTGAAAAACCATACGAGTGTGATATATGCCGCAAACATTTCAGTGAATCAGGATCTTTAAAGATACATATGCGAACACATAGTGGTGAAAAACCATACGAGTGTGATATATGCCGCAAAAAGCTCAATCAATCAGGACATTTAATGACACATATGCGAATACATAGTGGTGAAAAACCATACGAGTGTAATATATGCCTCAAAAAGTTCACTATATCAGGATATTTAAAGAAACATATACGAACACAAAGTGGTGAAAAACCATACGAGTGTGATATATGCCGCAAAAAGTTCACTATATCAGGATCTTTAAAGATACATACCTATGCGAATACATAGTGGTGAAAAACCATACGAGTGTAATATATGCCTCAAAAAGTTCCATCAATCAGGACCTTTAAAAATACATATGCGAACACATAGTGGTGAAAAACCATAAGAGTGTGATATATGCCGCAAAAAGTTCACTATATCAGGATCTTTAAAGATACATATGCGAACACATAGTGGTGAAAAACCATACGAGTGTGATATATGCCGCAAAAAGTTCACTGGATCTGGATCTTTAAAAACACATACGCGAACACATAGTGGAGAAAAACCATACGAGTGTGATATATGCCGCAAAAAGTTCACTATATCAGGAGATTTAAAGAAACATATGCGAACACATAGTGGTGAAAAACCATTCGAGTGTGATATATGCCGCAAAAAGTTCACTATATCAGGATCTTTAAAGATACATATGCGAATACATAGTGGTGAAAAACCATACGAGTGTAATATATGCCTCAAAAAGTTCCATCAATCAGGACCTTTAAAAATACATATGCGAACACATAGTGGTGAAAAACCATAAGAGTGTGATATATGCCGCAAAAAGTTCACTATATCAGGAGATTTAAAGAAACATATGCGAACACAAAGTGGTGAAAAACCATACGAGTGTGATATATGCCGCAAACATTTCAGTGAATCAGGATCTTTAAAGATACATATGCGAACACATAGTGGTGAAAAACCATTCGAGTGTAACATATGCCGCAAAAAGTTCACTACATCAGGACATTTAATGACACATATGCGAACACATATTGGTGAAAAACCATACGAGTGTGATATATGCCGCAAAAAGTTCACTGGATCTGGATCTTTAAAAACACATACGCGAACACATAGTGGAGAAAAACCATACGAGTGTGATATATGCCGCAAAAAGTTCACTATATCAGGAGATTTAAAGAAACATATGCGAACACATAGAGGTGAAAAACCATACGAGTGTGATATATGCCGCAAAAAGTTCAATGGATCTTTAAAGATACATACGCGAACACATAGTGGTGAAAAACCATACGAGTGTGATATATGCCGCAAAAAGTTCACTATATCAGGATCTTTAAAGATACATATGCGAACACATAGTGGTGAAAAACCATACGAGTGTGATATATGCCGCAAAAAGTTCACTATATCAGGATCTTTAAAGATACATATGCGAACACATAGTGGTGAAAAACCATACGAGTGTGATATATGCCGCAAAAAGTTCTCTATATCAGGAGATTTAAAGAAACATATGCGAACACATAGTGGTGAAAAACCATTCGAGTGTGATATATGCCGCAAAAAGTTCACTATATCAGAATCTTTAAGGAAACATATGCGAACACATAGAGGTGAAAAACCATACGAGTGTGATATATGCCGCAAAAAGTTCACTATATCAGGATTTTTAAAGATACATACGCGAACACATAGTGGCGAAAAACCATACGAGTGTGCTATATGCCGCAAAAAGTTCACTAATTCAGGACATTTAATGAGACATATGCGAACACATAGTGGTGAAAAACCATACGAGTGTGATATATGCCGCAAACATTTCAGTGAATCAGGATCTTTAAAGATACATATGCGAACACATAGTGGTGAAAAACCATACGAGTGTGATATATGCCGCAAACATTTCAGTGAATCAGGATCTTTAAAGATACATATGCGAAGACATAGTGGGGAAAAACCATACGAGTGTGATATATGCCGCAAAAAGTTCACTATATCAGGAGATTTAATGACACATATGCGAATACATAGTGGTGAAAAACCATACGAGTGTGATATATGCCGCAAAAAGTTCACTATATCCGGACATTTAATGACACATATGCGAACACATAGTGGTGAAAAACCATACGAGTGTGATATATGCCGCAAAAAGTTCACTGGATCTGGAAATTTAAAAACACATACGCGAACACATAGTGGAGAAAAACCATACGAGTGTGATATATGCCGCAAAAAGTTCACTATATCAGGAAATTTAATGAGACATATGCGAACACATAGTGGTGAAAAACCATTCGAGTGTAACATATGCCGCAAAAAGTTCACTACATCAGGACATTTAATGACACATATGCGAACACATATTGGTGAAAAACCATACGAGTGTGATATATGCCGCAAAAAGTTCACTGGATCTGGATCTTTAAAAACACATACGCGAACACATAGTGGAGAAAAACCATACGAGTGTGATATATGCCGCAAAAAGTTCACTATATCAGGAGATTTAAAGAAACATATGCGAACACATAGAGGTGAAAAACCATACGAGTGTGATATATGCCGCAAAAAGTTCAATGGATCTGGATCTTTAAAGATACATACGCGAACACATAGTGGTGAAAAACCATACGAGTGTGATATATGCCGCAAAAAGTTCACTATATCAGGATCTTTAAAGATACATATGCGAACACATAGTGGTGAAAAACCATACGAGTGTGATATATGCCGCAAAAAGTTCAATGAATCTGGATCTTTAAAGATACATACGCGAACACATAGTGGTGAAATACCATACGAGTGTGATATATGCCGCAAAAAGTTCAATCAATCAGGATCTTTAAAGATACATATGCGAACACATAGTGGTGAAAAACCATACGAGTGTGATATATGCCGCAAAAAGTTCACTATATCAGGAGATTTAAAGAAACATATGCGAACACATAGTGGTGAAAAACCATTCGAGTGTGATATATGCCGCAAAAAGTTCACTATATCAGGATCTTTAAAGATACATATGCGAATACATAGTGGTGAAAAACCATACGAGTGTAATATATGCCTCAAAAAGTTCCATCAATCAGGACCTTTAAAAATACATATGCGAACACATAGTGGTGAAAAACCATAAGAGTGTGATATATGCCGCAAAAAGTTCACTATATCAGGAGATTTAAAGAAACATATGCGAACACAAAGTGGTGAAAAACCATACGAGTGTGATATATGCCGCAAACATTTCAGTGAATCAGGATCTTTAAAGATACATATGCGAACACATAGTGGTGAAAAACCATTCGAGTGTAACATATGCCGCAAAAAGTTCACTACATCAGGACATTTAATGACACATATGCGAACACATAGTGGTGAAAAACCATACGAGTGTGATATATGCCGCAAAAAGTTCACTGGATCTGGATCTTTAAAAACACATACGCGAACACATAGTGGAGAAAAACCATACGAGTGTGATATATGCCGCAAAAAGTTCACTATATCAGGAGATTTAAAGAAACATATGCGAACACATAGAGGTGAAAAACCATACGAGTGTGATATATGCCGCAAAAAGTTCAATGGATCTGGATCTTTAAAGATACATACGCGAACACATAGTGGTGAAAAACCATACGAGTGTGATATATGCCGCAAAAAGTTCACTATATCAGGATCTTTAAAGATACATATGCGAACACATAGTGGTGAAAAACCATACGAGTGTGATATATGCCGCAAAAAGTTCAATCAATCAGGATCTTTAAAGATACATATGCGAACACATAGTTGTGAAAAACCATACGAGTGTGATATATGCCGCAAAAAGTTCACTATATCAGGAGATTTAAAGAAACATATGCGAACACATAGTGGTGAAAAACCATTCGAGTGTGATATATGCCGCAAAAAGTTCACTATATCAGGATCTTTAAAGATACATATGCGAATACATAGTGGTGAAAAACCATACGAGTGTAATATATGCCTCAAAAAGTTCCATCAATCAGGACCTTTAAAAATACATATGCGAACACATAGTGGTGAAAAACCATAAGAGTGTGATATATGCCGCAAAAAGTTCACTATATCAGGAGATTTAAAGAAACATACGCGAACACAAAGTGGTGAAAAACCATACGAGTGTGATATATGCCGCAACAAGTTCAGGCAATCAGGATCTTTAAAGATACATATGCGAACACATAGTGGTGAAAAACCATACGAGTGTGATATATGCCGCAAAAAGCTCAATCAATCAGGACATTTAATGACACATATTTATTTTTTTTTTTTTTTTTATTTTTATTTGAAAACAAAAAAAACATATTAAACAGATTATAAGATTTACAAAAATATATACCTATATGTATATATATATATATATATACAAACGTACAAATTAAAAAAATCGTTTACTCTCTCAAAAGAACAAGTCTTGTGTCGAGAGAGTGAGCTCTATAGATTTTTAACATAAAAAAAATTAAGTAGGCAAAAAAATTATTAAATGAAAACAATTATTAATTAAGTACATGAAAAACAAAGAGAGAAAAAAATACAAACAAAAAGATTCTTTTCAAAAGGGCAGTCTCCAATATATATAACATAATGTGCATATTAAGTATGCCAGATATTACATTAAACGCACACAGGCATTTTAGTCACCAAAAATCTACACCTTCATAGTATCTATAATAATAATATGTATTTTATTTACACCTCCACACGCAGAACTACGAACTATGAAATATACTACATAGGTACGACGCTAGTACATCGATCAGTTGGGGATACAGCATTAGAATGCGCGGCACGGTAATATTATTTTTGTTACAATTCATAAGATCCAGTGGTGGAGCGACATCGCTACCTCACAGTTAACAAAATAATAATTTAATAAATGAAATTATTCGTTGTGTTCTGATATTATATGCTCAATCATCTTTCTTTTAAATATTTTAAAATTTGTCTCCGCTCTGACATGCGTGTTTAGTCCATTGAAGTACTTTACCCCCAGGTAGGTGTAGTGGCGTTGGCCGACATCCCTCCTACACTGAGGTATTGGTATGCAGTTGGTTGCTCGGAGAGTTCTCCCTTCCTGGGGCTGTATTTCCGGTGTCGTTCTATATTCTTTAAATATCTGCAATATTGCGTTTTTTTTATAAATTTGTTTAAATGAGCACACATCTATCTCGTTGTACAGCATTTTGGAAGGGTAGTCACGAGGTCTACGAAGGATAATCTTTAGGATAGTTCTTTGGATAATCTCAATTGGCTTTACGTTAGTTGGGTAAGCACCTCCCCAGCCGGCAATGCCATACTGCATGATCGATTGTACCAGCGCGTAATATATAATTTTGAGTTTATCTACTCTAATAATGTTTCTTAATTCTATAAATATGTATATACATTTTCTTAATCTTTTCACAATTGTTTCAATATGGTCTTTCCATTTAACATTACCATCTATTATTACTCCCAAATATTTAACTGTCTTTGCTACTTGTATGCGAATACATAGTGGTGAAAAACCATACGAGTGTAATATATGCCTCAAAAAGTTCACTATATCAGGATATTTAAAGAAACATATACGAACACAAAGTGGTGAAAAACCATACGAGTGTGATATATGCCGCAAAAAGTTCACTATATCAGGATCTTTAAAGATACATACCTATGCGAATACATAGTGGTGAAAAACCATACGAGTGTAATATATGCCTCAAAAAGTTCCATCAATCAGGACCTTTAAAAATACATATGCGAACACATAGTGGTGAAAAACCATAAGAGTGTGATATATGCCGCAAAAAGTTCAATCAATCAGGATCTTTAAAGATACATATGCGAACACATAGTGGTGAAAAACCATACGAGTGTGATATATGCGCAAAAAGTTCACTATATCAGGAGATTTAAAGAAACATATGCGAACACATAGTGGTGAAAAACCATTCGAGTGTGATATATGCCGCAAAAAGTTCACTATATCAGGATCTTTAAAGATACATATGCGAATACATAGTGGTGAAAAACCATACGAGTGTAATATATGCCTCAAAAAGTTCCATCAATCAGGACCTTTAAAAATACATATGCGAACACATAGTGGTGAAAAACCATAAGAGTGTGATATATGCCGCAAAAAGTTCACTATATCAGGAGATTTAAAGAAACATATGCGAACACAAAGTGGTGAAAAACCATACGAGTGTGATATATGCCGCAACAAGTTCAGGCAATCAGGATCTTTAAAGATACATATGCGAACACATAGTGGTGAAAAACCATACGAGTGTGATATATGCCGCAAAAAGCTCAATCAATCAGGACATTTAATGACACATATGCGAATACATAGTGGTGAAAAACCATACGAGTGTAATATATGCCTCAAAAAGTTCACTATATCAGGATATTTAAAGAAACATATACGAACACAAAGTGGTGAAAAACCATACGAGTGTGATATATGCCGCAAAAAGTTCACTATATCAGGATCTTTAAAGATACATACCTATGCGAATACATAGTGGTGAAAAACCATACGAGTGTAATATATGCCTCAAAAAGTTCCATCAATCAGGACCTTTAAAAATACATATGCGAACACAATAGTGGTGAAAAACCATAAGAGTGTGATATATGCCGCAAAAAGTTCACTATATCAGGAGATTTAAAGAAACATATGCGAACACAAAGTGGTGAAAAACCATACGAGTGTGATATATGCCGCAAAAAGTTCACTATATCAGGATCTTTAAAGATACATATGCGAACACATAGTGGTGAAAAACCATACGAGTGTGATATATGCCGCAAAAAGCTCAATCAATCAGGACATTTAATGACACATATGCGAATACATAGTGGTGAAAAACCATACGAGTGTAATATATGCCTCAAAAAGTTCACTATATCAGGATATTTAAAGAAACATATACGAACACAAAGTGGTGAAAAACCATACGAGTGTGATATATGCCGCAAAAAGTTCACTATATCAGGATCTTTAAAGATACATACCTATGCGAATACATAGTGGTGAAAAACCATACGAGTGTAATATATGCCTCAAAAAGTTCCATCAATCAGGACCTTTAAAAATACATATGCGAACACATAGTGGTGAAAAACCATAAGAGTGTGATATATGCCGCAAAAAGTTCAATCAATCAGGATCTTTAAAGATACATATGCGAACACATAGTGGTGAAAAACCATACGAGTGTGATATATGCGCAAAAAGTTCACTATATCAGGAGATTTAAAGAAACATATGCGAACACATAGTGGTGAAAAACCATTCGAGTGTGATATATGCCGCAAAAAGTTCACTATATCAGGATCTTTAAAGATACATATGCGAATACATAGTGGTGAAAAACCATACGAGTGTAATATATGCCTCAAAAAGTTCCATCAATCAGGACCTTTAAAAATACATATGCGAACACATAGTGGTGAAAAACCATACGAGTGTGATATATGCCGCAAAAAGTTCACTATATCAGGATCTTTAAAGATACATACCTATGCGAATACATAGTGGTGAAAAACCATACGAGTGTAATATATGCCTCAAAAAGTTCCATCAATCAGGACCTTTAAAAATACATATGCGAACACATAGTGGTGAAAAACCATAAGAGTGTGATATATGCCGCAAAAAGTTCAATCAATCAGGATCTTTAAAGATACATATGCGAACACATAGTGGTGAAAAACCATACGAGTGTGATATATGCGCAAAAAGTTCACTATATCAGGAGATTTAAAGAAACATATGCGAACACATAGTGGTGAAAAACCATTCGAGTGTGATATATGCCTCAAAAAGTTCCATCAATCAGGACCTTTAAAAATACATATGCGAACACATAGTGGTGAAAAACCATAAGAGTGTGATATATGCCGCAAAAAGTTCAATCAATCAGGATCTTTAAAGATACATACCTATGCGAATACATAGTGGTGAAAAACCATACGAGTGTAATATATGCCTCAAAAAGTTCCATCAATCAGGACCTTTAAAAATACATATGCGAACACATAGTGGTGAAAAACCATAAGAGTGTGATATATGCCGCAAAAAGTTCAATCAATCAGGATCTTTAAAGATACATATGCGAACACATAGTGGTGAAAAACCATACGAGTGTGATATATGCGCAAAAAGTTCACTATATCAGGAGATTTAAAGAAACATATGCGAACACATAGTGGTGAAAAACCATTCGAGTGTGATATATGCCGCAAAAAGTTCACTATATCAGGATCTTTAAAGATACATATGCGAATACATAGTGGTGAAAAACCATACGAGTGTAATATATGCCTCAAAAAGTTCCATCAATCAGGACCTTTAAAAATACATATGCGAACACATAGTGGTGAAAAACCATAAGAGTGTGATATATGCCGCAAAAAGTTCACTATATCAGGAGATTTAAAGAAACATATGCGAACACAAAGTGGTGAAAAACCATACGAGTGTGATATATGCCGCAACAAGTTCAGGCAATCAGGATCTTTAAAGATACATATGCGAACACATAGTGGTGAAAAACCATACGAGTGTGATATATGCCGCAAAAAGCTCAATCAATCAGGACATTTAATGACACATATGCGAATACATAGTGGTGAAAAACCATACGAGTGTAATATATGCCTCAAAAAGTTCACTATATCAGGATATTTAAAGAAACATATACGAACACAAAGTGGTGAAAAACCATACGAGTGTGATATATGCCGCAAAAAGTTCACTATATCAGGATCTTTAAAGATACATACCTATGCGAATACATAGTGGTGAAAAACCATACGAGTGTAATATATGCCTCAAAAAGTTCCATCAATCAGGACCTTTAAAAATACATATGCGAACACAATAGTGGTGAAAAACCATAAGAGTGTGATATATGCCGCAAAAAGTTCACTATATCAGGAGATTTAAAGAAACATATGCGAACACAAAGTGGTGAAAAACCATACGAGTGTGATATATGCCGCAAAAAGTTCACTATATCAGGATCTTTAAAGATACATATGCGAACACATAGTGGTGAAAAACCATACGAGTGTGATATATGCCGCAAAAAGCTCAATCAATCAGGACATTTAATGACACATATGCGAATACATAGTGGTGAAAAACCATACGAGTGTAATATATGCCTCAAAAAGTTCACTATATCAGGATATTTAAAGAAACATATACGAACACAAAGTGGTGAAAAACCATACGAGTGTGATATATGCCGCAAAAAGTTCACTATATCAGGATCTTTAAAGATACATACCTATGCGAATACATAGTGGTGAAAAACCATACGAGTGTAATATATGCCTCAAAAAGTTCCATCAATCAGGACCTTTAAAAATACATATGCGAACACATAGTGGTGAAAAACCATAAGAGTGTGATATATGCCGCAAAAAGTTCAATCAATCAGGATCTTTAAAGATACATATGCGAACACATAGTGGTGAAAAACCATACGAGTGTGATATATGCGCAAAAAGTTCACTATATCAGGAGATTTAAAGAAACATATGCGAACACATAGTGGTGAAAAACCATTCGAGTGTGATATATGCCGCAAAAAGTTCACTATATCAGGATCTTTAAAGATACATATGCGAATACATAGTGGTGAAAAACCATACGAGTGTAATATATGCCTCAAAAAGTTCCATCAATCAGGACCTTTAAAAATACATATGCGAACACATAGTGGTGAAAAACCATAAGAGTGTGATATATGCCGCAAAAAGTTCACTATATCAGGAGATTTAAAGAAACATATGCGAACACAAAGTGGTGAAAAACCATACGAGTGTGATATATGCCGCAACAAGTTCAGGCAATCAGGATCTTTAAAGATACATATGCGAACACATAGTGGTGAAAAACCATACGAGTGTGATATATGCCGCAAAAAGCTCAATCAATCAGGACATTTAATGACACATATGCGAATACATAGTGGTGAAAAACCATACGAGTGTAATATATGCCTCAAAAAGTTCACTATATCAGGATATTTAAAGAAACATATACGAACACAAAGTGGTGAAAAACCATACGAGTGTGATATATGCCGCAAAAAGTTCACTATATCAGGATCTTTAAAGATACATACCTATGCGAATACATAGTGGTGAAAAACCATACGAGTGTGATATATGCCGCAAAAAGCTCAATCAATCAGGACATTTAATGACACATATGCGAATACATAGTGGTGAAAAACCATACGAGTGTAATATATGCCTCAAAAAGTTCACTATATCAGGATATTTAAAGAAACATATGCGAACACAAAGTGGTGAAAAACCATACGAGTGTGATATATGCCGCAAAAAGTTCACTATATCAGGATCTTTAAAGATACATATGCGAACACATAGTGGTGAAAAACCATACGAGTGTGATATATGCCGCAAAAAGCTCAATCAATCAGGACATTTAATGACACATATGCGAATACATAGTGGTGAAAAACCATACGAGTGTAATATATGCCTCCAAAAGTTCACTATATCAGGATATTTAAAGATACATATGCGAACACATGGTTCACACCACGCACCACGCTCCAGAGTCCAGTCAGCAACAACTTACCATCTCATCGTTAATCTCAAGCAAGGAAGAAACCAACGCGTCCGCATCATTACCTCCATGTGAGTTTAATTATAAATCATATTATATTTAAGTAATCAAAATTTAGCTGGCCAATTAACGTCATGTGACGAAATAAAAAAAATTGTAATGTTAAAGTTAAATAAGTTAGAATTAAGTATCATTATTATTCCCGCCCAAATCCATTATTATTAAATATACTATATACGCTGTGCTATTATTATTAATTGGGTCATGTTTGGTACACAGAATGGCCTTCGTCAGGGAGATGCCCTTGCCTGCCTCCTTTTCAACATAGCACTGGAAAAAGCTATCAGAGACTCGGGTTTTACCAATTTGGACACTATATTCTGTGGGTCGGTACAACTGCTTGCGTACGCGGACGACATTGACATTGTCACAAGAGACGAAGAGACTCTAAGAGACACTTTCTTGAGACTTGAAAGAGCGGCCAGAGCAGTTGGCCTAATTGTTAATCAGGGAAAAAGAAAATATCTTGTATCTGACCCCACCTCTCCTGTATCACACACTGGTCACCTATCCATTGAAGACTACTCCTTTGAAACTGTTAATAGTTTTACGTACCTTGGATCTCTCATAACGGATAAAAATAGTGTCAGCGATGAAATAAATAGTAAGAGAATCACATCCTCAAATCGGGCATACTTTGGGCTTCAAAAGCTCCTTAAATCCAAACTGCTGTCCAGGATGTCTAAAATAGAATTGTACAAAACCACAATTCGGCCGGTCTTGGCGTATTCTTCCGAGACCTGGCCACTGAGTAAACGAGACCAGGACAAACTGGACATTTTCGAAAGGAAGATCCTGCGCCGCATATATGAACCAGTCAAAGATGGAGATCAATGGCGAATAGGATTCAATAGGTGTGTTAAATATTTTTACAATAGTAGGTATTTCTATAATGGAATCTCCCAGAATAGTCGAAATAGAAATATAGATAATTTTTCTTTTAGTCTGTCCGTTTAGTTGATTAATCCGTCAAATTGATTCAGTCATGATTGGTAAAGTGTGGACAACTCCACTCGTGATAGAATTGGGTTTTTGAATTTTCTTTTGTCTGGTGATTCAGCCACCGTATGGTCGACCGAGTTTCCCCTTTGTTAGTTAACTGACAGACCAGCAGCCCTATTCACGGAAAAGTTTGAATCGAACTTCGAACTAAACTTAAACTTTTCTAAATATCTAGTCATATGAGTAGTCTGTGATTTAGTGTTTACTACCTGTCAGATTTACTCCGACTTTTCCAACTTATTGAGCTGTCAAAAATTCTGTGTTAGATAAACAAAGTGTTTTTTTATTCATTAACATTCAATTATAAAGGCTGAAAAAGAAATTAAGATGGGCGAAATGTACATATTATCTAACAGAATTTTTGACAGCTCAATAAGTTGGAAAAGTCGGAGTAAATCTGACAGGTAGTAAACACTAGATCACAGACTACTTATATGACTAGATATTTAGAAAAGTCGGAGTAAATCTGACAGGTAGTAAACACTAGATCACAGACTACTTATATGACTAGATATTTAGAAAAGTTTTCAGAAAAGTTTAAGTTTAGTTCGAAGTTCGATTCAAACTTTTCCGTGAATAGGGCTGCAGGACTGATTGCTTATAATGGAGAATTTACAAACACCTGGAGATTGATTAATTAAAGGTTCTGTTTACGAAGGGCGTAAAGTGCCATCAGGAAATGAATATAGTGTCATTGCGTGATTGAGTATAACACTATAGAAGCAGCTTAGGTGACAATATTCAACAGCGTATTAAGATTTAGTGATACGATTATTATTGTAAATACTGGCTGGTTAGTTTGTATAATGTACCTAAAGACACTACCCAGTTGGTGATGTGCTTAACGTAATTAAAATATAGTCGTATAATGGTATTTTGTCAAATTATAGCCATCAGGAAAATAAAATTGATTAACTTAATTAAGGATTGGTCGTATAATGGTCTTTTGCCAATTTCAGCCATCCGAAAAGTAAAATTGCTTAACGTAATTAAAATTTAGTCGTATAATGGTTTTCTGTCAAAATCTTAGCCATCCGGAAAGTAAGATTGATTATGTAATTTTAGGTATATTAATGTTTATAAAGTGTAAGTAGGTATATAGTTTCTCCATAGCTTTATGACTGACAGAATGGAACAGTACTATATCATACTGTACCAGTTTTTATGTCAAGATTTATTTTTTGTAAACCCTAGTTTAATTTTTTTGATAGTAGTATTATTTATTAATAGAATGTGTTGGATCATCAACTATGCGTGATGACCCACAATCTATAGAGTCATCAGAAATACGCGAATAGTATTGCTGAAGCTAGTATGAGAGAAAGTGTGATACGCCATAGCGTCTCCGCTCACAATAGGTAGATTTGAAGTCCGCTAAGGTAATTGTGCAGTTCACGTCTGAATTCTTCTAAGAATGCTCTGGTTTTATTTGAGTATTAGTATGGGATTAGAGCAGTGGCGTGTGGTCTCTTGAGATGCAAGTTTGAGAAACTGTGTCCTTGGCAATGGATATAATTGTAGGTTCAGGAGGTCTGAGCTAATATATCAAGTTTTTGAATAAACTGGAGTCTCTTGTGTCAGATCCAGAGTGTTCCACGCAATAGCTGGACGGGCTTAGAATACGTCAAAGAAGCTTAAAGATAAAGCAAATTTTCTTCAGGCTATAGCTAGGTTAGCTTACAAGTAACCAATGTCTAATTAAGTTAATTTTTATTTAATCCACGGAATTGTGTTGATGTAATAACGTGTACGCTCTGTAGGGTCTCTTAGAATTTTAAGTTAGTATGTATATCAAAATTCTGTCGGATTATCGTCATATATAATTGTCTCTTTAGATCCCTAAAAGGTACGTCTCCGATCATATAGGTTAAGCTTGTCTTCTTTACCCATTTAGGTATTTGTCTCTGCGTATGGTAGCTAAAGATAAGAGTAAGAGTAGATTCATGATTAATTAGGGGCGCCTTCTTGATCATTGAATCATCATGTTTTATAAATCGTATAGGTAGTAGTAATTTAGATATTTCTTATAAAAGGTTTTCCAGTTTACCTCTCCAAATTGGATGGCGTCCTCTTTAAAGCTCTGTTTTACATCATATCATTGCTAGCATTCGAGAATGGCACCCTCGAAAAAACTCTGTAAAAATTACTTGGGCATAACAGATTAGAATAACTATAATTTTAATTTTTATATATAATATATAATAATTGTTGGATTCTGTAAGTCACGAATTGGCTATATTATAAATTAGCTATCTCCAAAAACTATTGAGAACTATATTGTTCGTGTGAGGCTGTGTTTAAACCTAAAAGTGAAAACATCTTGTGATATGTGTTGTGATAGCCAATTGTCACTTTGAGACTCTTGGTATGACAATTTCGACTCAAATAAATAATAATAATAACTACCAACACAGCTAGGGTCCATCAACACTGTTTGAATAAAATGTTGCTTTTGTATTATTTATGTATAATGTGTATATACTGTCTTAAGGATTTTAATGAATAGACCTATAAGTTTAATTAAATATGATGATGTTTCTATAAAATAATATGTGTAGCCAGGTGTTCTGATCGGATAGGTATTTGTTTAAATTGAATTATGGTGTTACGAAATTACAGGAGAGCGATGAATGTGTGTTATTAAAATTTTTGGATCCATCAAAATAGAATAGTATGAATGTAGGACTTGATTGTTATGAGAATTAATAGACAGCGCTCTCAGATGTAAGTTTGAGAATGGAAGTCTAATTACTTTTAAAGTTTCGAACGTACCTACTATAGTATTTTTTTTTTTATTAAAAATGAATTTGGGCTCACCCAAAGTGAACACAAATACACTTTCGACATCTTTCACATAAAGCAAAGCTTGTGTTGTGAAAGTGGAAATGGTCGGCACCGGGATTCGAACCCACGACCTCCAATACGCTGTGCGTACGAAAGTCGCCGACTAATACCACTGGTC
This sequence comes from Mystacides longicornis, assembly GCA_963576905.1. NCBI lineage: Eukaryota > Metazoa > Arthropoda > Insecta > Trichoptera > Leptoceridae > Mystacides > Mystacides longicornis. The sequence goes on along the minus strand of OY756430.1, from coordinate 21,570,926 downwards.
TACCAACCACTTCGATGTTATATCGCCAATTGATCAGAGCACTTCTACACACAGATGATAACATCGATACGAATCGTAATATTATATTTTCTTACGATGCATAAAAAAATTCCTAGGTATAAGCTTGTATTGTAAAGTTTTGTAAAAGAAAAATAGGTTATTGTACTAGCTATCATACCGGAACCAGACCTACCGTAATTGTAAATGTAAAAAAATAAAAAAAATAAAAATTATTTTTCAGTCTAAAAATTATTTCATTTGTACAATCCGTAAGATGTGATTTATTGTGTGGAAAAGAGAATTGTATTGTATAAGTTATATGAAGGTCACCCTGAGTTGGTGCACTAGCTTTGTTGACCGAAGATCTCTTTTCACCATGGAATTCCTTTTTGTGTTTGTTAGTTTTAATTTTTTTTGTGAGCGATTAACAGAAGTGTACTAGTTGCGCCACCCGAATGGTCATCTTGAGAAACTACTACCGAGAGATTTTTTTTTGGATTCTATCACTAGATCTGCAGGCGGGCTGAACGCCTTTCTTTTTTTTTTCTTTTCTTTAATAAGTTAAAGTCGGGTGTAATGAGTTAAATTTGGAGTCGATGTTTTGATTTATAATTCCACATACAGTTAAATTCGTAATTAATAATTTATTTTAAATGTGTGATATGACGGACTATATAATTGTGTTAATTTTGTATAGTGATTTTATAAAGATTAATGATAATTTGAAACATTCTAGAAAACGCGCAAAAATAGTAGATTATTAAATTGTCATACTATGATAAGCTATAAACCGTATTAGAACAATTATTAGTGTAAGAAAACATGCTCTGTGCTTCATCTTTATAATATCGTATAATATTATGTGATTTGATTAGTGAATAAACGAAATCTTTTTTTAAATAATGGCTTTCTGATTCTTCTCACGAACTTCACCCAATCTGAGACTGTAGACTCAGTAAGGTGGTGCGAAAAACATCAAGTTGATGATATCGATTCGCTATAGTGCGGAAAAGTTGTTATTGGTAAATACAAGAAAAAAAAAAAACAAATCGGAATTTATCTTTCGATCCCGCAAGCCACATGAAATTTGAAAAAATATGAAAATTTCAGATTTTTCAGAATTTTTCAAAAATTTTACGCAAACATATTTTTAATCGCTATAGTGAAAAATAGTTACAGATTGTAGAGTACAATAATAATTAAAAATATTGTTGCGTTTAGAGAATATCTTCCGATCGCCCATAGCTCATTAAAAATTAAGAAAAATTCAATTTTGAGTGAATTTGATGAAATATGTGTGGAATCCCCTGAAGCAGTTTGCGGTATCAGATTAAGATTAAAATGTAAATAAGATATTATTGAGAATGTAAGGTGGTTTTAAAACAATCCAGAATTTACATGGAGGAGTTTGCTGTAGAGCAGGAGACACATGAGAGAGAGCTATGGCTAAGAAAAGTGTTAATAGCTAGGCAGACTGGTTCAAGAGAAACATTTTACTGAGGGCTTCTAAAAACCAATCAGATTCTGTGTAATTGGTCTACAAATGATCTTGGGCCAGTTGTTTCACCATACTTATGTTAATGTAAAGGTAATTCAACAAAACGGAATATAAAAACAGACCATTGCAATGGTTGTCCGAGATGCACTTCTACTGTCATAGTATTCAGAACAATAGCACCACCTTGATGTGAGGGATTTATTCATATCTTGTTATTCAAAATATTGTTAAGTCATTATTTGAAAGTTTGGGAGCGTGATGGTAAACAGTTTGAAAAACAGTTGCTTGTTTATTTATGCCGGATTAGAAAGTTTGGAATTTTTACGCACTGAAGGTATGTCCAGGAAACCATTAAAGTTTTTATTGTTTACAGCGATTAGTATAGAAGGCAAATTCTCCTGTTTTGAGATGAATGCTTTGATTTTTTTTTTTACTTCAGTTCAATATCAGGTCTCGTTCAGAAAACATCTCTCCATAGTTTATCGCAATTTTGTTTCCTTGTTAATCAATTTATAATTTCCGTCCGTTTTATAGTTTCTGTAGTCATTGGGAAGTGTTTGACGATTGAGTTATGGTGTGTCACATATTTAGAGTTGTTTTGTTTAGAGTCTCGCGTTTGTTGATTAAACCTTCCGTTTAATTATGGTTTATTATAAATTGAAGATTCCCGATCCGAGCGGGTGGCGCGGTTCGAGGTGGAAAGGGACAAGTGATACACCATACCTCATATGTGTGAATGTGACGTGTTTATTTTCTTTTTGTGCATGGTGCTAAATATTTGAAGGTATGCGGAATTTCGGGTGAGTTGACATATTTTTATTAGAGTGTATTTTGTTCCGTCGCTGGCAGCTACCCAGGACGATTATCGGGCACAGAGATATTGTGTTTCGACGTAGTATTTTGTTTGTTGCTTGGTTGCCCCGCCAAGCATGCTTGTGAGCAGGTTGATCGATGTGGTTTTAGATGAGAGATATATGGCCGACGCGCAACGGCATATTTATGAATATTTGTGATCTCTGTGTGCCAACGGATTTATTGAACTGCAGCCTGTACCTACCTGTATTGTTTTCACACGTCACCTGTCAAACACACGTCGCGAATTGTTATCTGTCATTCGCGGGTTACCCCATTTTCCGATACCAGTGGTGTGACCTATCTTAAATGTTTATTTTTGAACCTGGTAAGGAATTTCATATTTAGAACCTTCTAGTAAGCTTAGTATAGAATTTTCATTTGTAAAGGTACATCGGTCTGTTTCCCGAGAGAGTAATTTTGTTATGAATATCCGGTCGCGATATGATATTCTGCGCTTGTTATTTACCACGCATAAGAAATATTATGTATTTTGGCCCGCGCCGTTGTAAATTTATTAAAGTTAAAATCACGGAGCCCATATAATAATATATAGTAGGTATGTTAGGAGCGCTGTGGACTGAAGATATACCTCACATGACTCTCCAAGATGGTGAGCCACTCGCGATCGGAAGATATTCTCTAAACTCAACAATATTTTATATTATTATTGAACTGTATAATCTGTTACTATTTTTTACTATAGCGATTAAAAATATGTTTGCGTAAAATTTTTGAAAAATTCTGAAAAAAACTGAAATTGTCATATTTTTTCAAATTTCATGTGGCTTGCGGGATCGGAAGATAAAGTCCGATTTGAATTTTTTTTTTTGTTTTTCTTGTATTAACCAATCGCAACTTTTCCGCACTATAGCGAATCGATATCATCAACTTGATGTTTTTCGCACCACCCTAATACCTGGGTTGGCTGGAAGAGATCCTTTGGGTTGGCTGGAAGAGATCCTTCGGGATAAGTCCGCCCTTTGACTCTTTTATGTGTTTGTATAAAAATTGTTTTTAATTAATTTCACAATAAAGTTTTATATATTTATTTATTTACCTCCGAAGATAGTTAAAATGGTGCTGTCCCTGTATGAAGACTCCGAGTGTATCGTCAAAATGCCAGGTGGTCCTACTGAAGCTTTCAGGATCACCACGGGAGTCAGACAGGGCTGCGTACTGCCTCCATTTATATTTATTATTGTTATGGACTTCCTCTTGAGAAAGTCTATGAAAGGAGCAATAGGTATACCAATAACTCAGAGAGATGGTCTAATGGGCGAACTGTGCGATCTGGAGTACGCGGACGACCTAGCGTTGTTCAGTACGATGGTGGAGGAATTACAGCGCAGTGTTTCAAGACTCTGCGATGAAACAGCACGCCTTGGCCTTCGAGTCAATGCCAGTAAGACGTAGCTCATGGCGAATAATGCCTGCCCCGATAAACAGCTGCCGATAACCATCGATGGTCACCAGGTCTCCCGGGTGGATAAGTTTAAGCACCTGGGAGCAACCACTACCACCACTGGTGATCTCGCGGCTGAGCTCCCGATACGTATCGGTATGGCAAGTGGCGCCTTTAATATCATGACCAAAATATGGAAGGCGTCGGCGTTTAGTGTCGAGACGAAATGTAAACTGTTTGATGCGTGTGTGTTGCCCATTCTCCTGTATGGGTGTGAGTCCTGGCACCTGACCAAAGCCCAGGCACAAAAAGTATCTGCATTCGAATCGAAGTGCCTCAGGAGAATTTTGGGTAAAAGATGGTACCACCGGAACGCGGACGACGCTATACGCCGGCGCACCCAGCGTGAGCCCATCACTTCTACTATTATGTGGAGGAGATGGACTTGGTTGGACATGTGTTAAGGATGCCGAATGACAGTTGGCCGAGGAGAGCGCTGTTCTTCCTCCCATCAGGGTCCCGGGGACGAGGAAGACCCTCTCATACTGTGTTCCGCTCCTTCGAAGCAGAGCTGAGGAATCTGGACATGGTGTGGGAGGAGTTCATTAACATTGCGCAAGATTGAGCGCAATGGAGAGCTCTTGTTGCCTCTCTATGCCCCTAAGTGGGGCCTTAAGGGAGTTTGGATTGGGTTGTTTGCGATAAATTATTAGTTCTATATGTTTCTGAAGTGCTTCGGAAGGTTGCTTCATCTAACGAAAGTTCTACTGAAGGATAATTTCGTTTGTTTGTTCAAAAGTTTCTTAACTACGCACGTTTGAGCGGAACATGATGTTCGTTCATTATGTCTAGTGACCTATTATTATTATACCATTATTTGTGGTCGGCTTCTTTCTTCTTCATTCTTCGCTCTGTTTCCGTAGACAATTTAAAATTTTAAATTTCGACTACAAAATTATATTTCGTCAATATATATCTACCCAGTGCGAAAAAAATTAACTGAAATGAAGATATAAAAATTATTTAACCCCCTATCTCTCCTATGGATTTTGTCAGTCATCGTACCCTTGGCGCCTCTCAGGTGCATATATGAAAATTTTCAAAATGTACCACTTTTAACGAATTATCATTTATTTTTTTCCAAGTATTTTGTATGTACACAATAAACGTGTATTTTTTTATATTTTGGATGATAGATGCATACACTTTTTGAGCAATTTGAGCAAAATGTGAATGATTTTGTTGTTATTACTATTTGTATTTGAATTATTATAACGTATTATAAACTGTATGTAAAAGGCTTTTGCCGTTAATGTATATAAATAAATAAATAAATAAAAATAAATAAATAAAAAATTGAAAAATTTGTCCTTTATTTTTACACAAATAACAATGGTTTATTTGTGGTGGTTTGGAGGACGAAAAACCCTCACTGACATTTCTGAAAGAGTCGATACTTCTTTTTACCGATATTTTGAACATTTTCCTTAATTACAAAGCTCATTTAAAACATATAACCAGCTGATACCTCCGCGCAGGATCGAGTGCGACGGAGGGCTCTTGTTGTCTCCCTTTGCCCCTTAATAAGTTCACAGAAGGGCATTCATTCATTCATTCATCAATGCTTCTTTATCTACAAGGTTCATAAAAAATTACATTGACCATCTGCCTCATTTTATTTTGCATGTATAAGAGGAAAAAATTTCATACATAGGATTAGTTACTCTCGTAATTGTAATTACCTATTTATAGGTTATAATTATTACTAGTTTTCGTTCATTTTCCGACATAACAGAGTCGTAATGCATAGATGAGAGTAGAATAGGTAATAGCAGCATTGTCTTTTTTTTAACTTAAGAAACTAATGAGATTGTTCTTATGAAACGAGGATTCCCGAGTCCAATATAATATTATTAAATTTTTCGTATTGTTCCTATCGAAGTCAGTCCAGAACACTAAACCTGAAATACAATGCAAGTTGTTTAGTTGTAAAAATTATCATAGGTATGTTCTTCTTTTTTACTAAGTGGCAATTCACTCTCGAGAGAGTGATCTATGCCAATATCCACGATTCTATAGGAATACTCTCCAGCAAAAATTCCGCTGTGCATGTTACAAAATAAACGACTAGGTATAAGAATTAAAAAAATATATATACATAAAAAAAAGGTTGCAACAATAATAAGCGAACAAAAAGAAACGGCCCTAGAATTATGAGTAATTAATTTCTCGTAAACACTCTTTCAGCCATCATGTTGGTAAAATTTGTGTAATGATTGTATTGGAATTTCAAGATCAAACTTGGACGTAAAATGACTTTATTTGCCGATCTTATTATTATTTTATGAGACAGTATCCTTAAAGATATTTAAAGAGCTGGATACCAAACACTTATGTCCTTAGTAACAGGATGAGCTTCTCAGTTATCAGTTTTATGATGTTCTTCATCTTCACTAACATTATACGTGTTATAACAATTAACACTCAAATGATCAGACACCTCATCCGTGTCTCCATCAGTAATATGATAATTTTATATCTCACTGATTTCGTCATTAATTTAAAATTTACTAACCATCTTTTACCAAACTAAAACTCCAAGTTAATGTACTGAGTTCATACCAGACCGTTGAGGCGCCAAGGAGAGTTTGACTGACATTTTCAATAAATGTTAGTTTATTCACAACGGTCCTGGAATATTTTTATGTTTTCTTTGAATTCTGAATAAAAACATGGTATTAGAGGAGTACTGAGAAGGAAGGCGACATATTTTAAAAAATAAATACCGAAATTGGCCGTCAAAGTATCCCAAGCGCCTGAGAGGCGCCAAAGATACATTAACGGTTAAACCAAACAATGCCACTTATACCTACATATGAAAATACAAAAAGTGGACAGTTAATTTTCTTCCTACTTTACATTGTCGAAATATTCGTTCGCGAAATTCAAATTGTCTAGGGCCCCTGATTCCACTTCAACTTCCTTAAGAGGGGTACAGTTCTTCTTTCAAAGTCAGTTTTGAGCGGCGCATAAAAATTACGGCGGACTCTTTCCTCTACCCCACTTTCACTATATTGGTACGTATGTAAGTGTAGAGTTAGGGGTCGGAAACTAGTGGAATGCGTCGCAATATTCAAAACCTCAATGTTCTTTTGACTGCAATGTGTTTGGAATTTTTGAACAACGGTGAATACTGACGTTTATACTGACAATGATGATAAACATGTATTTGGTTTAGGCGACATTATTAAATTTACGTTACATTCACGTAGGTATATATTGCTTTTACCAGTTTTTTTAAACATGAGTTCTCAACATTAATAATTATTAATCTAAATGTTCTCAATGTTTTTTCTAACGCTCACATACTATTCATTCTAATTGCCATCATTTCAGGTTATATGATGGGAACGGAAAAAATATACTTTTTTTAATAATGTTTTATATATTATATTTTTATAATAATAATAAATTATATACAAAATTCCTACAAAAACAAATTACTCATAGTAGGTATATGGAATATACATGAGTCTTGTGATCGGATTTCAAAAAAAAAATAGATTTCGCTGAAATTAGTTTTCTCGACGTTTTCAAGGGTGTAGATACCAAAAATGCAAAAAAAAAATAATTTCCGCGTACCCGTACGCCAAAAATGTATGCGCACCCATAACTCATAGTAATTCTTATCCGATTTGATTGAAATTTGGTAGAACGGTTAGCCCCTCGATGTAGATGAGTCAGCAAAATGTTGAAATCTGTACCTTCAGGGGGACCCTCTAAAAGTATCCAAAGAAAAATTGTTCTTGAAAAAGGGCTTAAAAAGGAAAAAAAAAAATCTTCGATTTTCATAAAATTTGGTATACAGGTTGGTCTTTTGCTCCTACATCAGCAGGTAAAATTGGAGGTCCTTAACTTCAGTGGGTCCCCTGTAAAGTGCCGATTAATATTGAATATTATTATGTTGTTCTAGAGAAGATAATAATTGTCTTCCGATTTGGATGAAATTTGGTGGGATTATTCCTCTTGTAAATTAATTCGTACAAAAAAAAATTAACTAGGTTCATATTGATATTCAATGGATCATCATTGTTAAATCAAAATTATCACAAAGATATGTTTTACACGAAAAGGCTGTTATAATAAACTTTTGCCTGGTAATCCAATTCCAAATTCGTAAAAAAAAAAATCATACAAAAGTGTTCCACTCTAATAAGGAATCAATATTCATACTAAGGACTACAACAGGATAAAATATATTTTATTTATGTGAATATAATATATTTTATTTATTTAATGCAGAGACATCTATTGAAGAATGGTGAAAACATTTAGCAACCAAAAATTACCATACTTAATGAACACGCCATTTATAGTTTATAAATTTTATATTACTCAGTTTTAAGTTCATTTTATTTTTTCTTGTTGGTGTAAAACTATTCCGTGTTTTGAAAAGAACACACAGTCAGCGAAGTAAAGTTTTCCTCTTACTTTTCTTTATTTTTCTGACTTTAAAATAGGTTGTCAGTATATTATTGAAAACTAACATCTTTGAGAAAAGCAAATAACCTATTTTTCAAAGCAATCTTAAAAGTCCTTTGCAAAGGTATCTATATCTATATTGATCCTAAAAGTCGATTACATAATATACCTACAAAGGACAAAGCTATAATTTTATTACTACACACAAATCAAAGCCTTTGTTTTATTTATTTATTTATTTATGATACACAAACATACATAAGAAAAACATGAAGGTAAGGTCCAAGCTGAGGTAATCTGTTCCACAATTATATGTGCATACAAATTGACTACCGTTGAAACATATTATCATAGCTTAAATCAGTTACAAACAGAAAAAAAAACAATAAATTACAAATACAAATATTAAATCATAAAAGAAAATTTGAAAGAAGGGGAAGGAAAAGATAAATGGAAGGAGTAAGGAAGGATTGTAAACATTGTATAACTTTCTTTTTAAGCTGCAGTGAAGACGCCGCGAACATATCTATACTGTCAGAGAAGATTTTGTTGTAAGAGTTTTGTTGTGGTTTGCTATAGGTACGTCTATCTGCACGTACAAAACTTTTCACCAGTAGACATTTTTAATTTACAAGAAGGTACATAATATTTCATTTTGAAATACAAATTAATCATCTTTCAAACAAATTTATTGTGTGTTTCTGCCATCGAAAAAATATTTCTACAAAAAAACTTTATTGAAGTTTGAAAAAGTATGATCCTAAAGTATAAAGTATACATTTACTAGAAATAATACTTGGACAACTTTTATGGCGCCGTTTAGTGAAATATCTTCACCTCAAGGGCGCCTTACATAAAAAGAAAAGAGTAATAATCACCATTAGGCTTGTCAAAACATAATAAAATAACGAAAATGGCAATAATCCCACAAGGTTCGTCATGTTGTAAAATATTTGAAATCATCATAGATACTTTTAAACAGTCAATATGGATTGGAACAGTCAATTGGATTGGAATAATGCAAATTTAATACAAAACATCAGTAAGACATCCGAATAAAATGGGTCTTTAAGAGTTTCTTAAACTTGTCAACTGTTTCGGCTTGCCTTAAACTCAGAGGGAGAGCATTCCATAGTTTGGGCCCCATCACACACAAAGCGCGATCACCGTAACGCGTAGGGATTCGTCTGCGGACCTCCTGCAGTTCAGAGAAGAGGCTCTTTGCCGACCTCAAAGTTGCACGCCTTTCTATTATCATTTTGGGAGCAAACATCTCCTCCAAATATGAAGGAGAGATATTATTAATTGCTTTGTAAATCAGCACACATACTCTGAAATCAACCCTTGCCCGCTTCGGAAGCCAATGCAAGCCTCTGAGCAATGGTGTACTGCTGATTACTGCTTATTTTGAATCTTTAGATCTATCAATACCATCATTTTCAATCAACAAGAACCAAAAACAGTATCAGAGGGTCTTCCTCGTCTTCGGGACCCTGATGGGAGTAAGAACAGCACTCTCCTCGGCCAACTCTCATTCGGCATCCTTAACACATGTTCAAGCCAAGTCCATCTCCTCTCCATGAAGGTAAAAGTGAAAGATTTACACAGCGAGCGCCGGCCTATAGCATCGTTCGTGATTCTCAATTTTAATCCTAATTCTCAATATTCATTGAACGCGGAGACTTTTAGTGCCTGGATTTTGGTCAGGGGACATGACTCACACCTATAGGCAAGAAAATAAACAGTTTGCATTTGTTGTCGATACTGAACGCCGCCGCTTATACCCAACCTAACATCTTATACACGAAATTCTCCTGGGGCACATCGTTTCGAACGCAGAGACTTTTTGCGCCTAGGCATTGGTCAGGTGCCAGTCCCCAATAGTACCCATACAAGAAAATAGGCCATACAGACGCATCACAGATTGATCGACGCTTTTCATATTTTGCTCATGTTGTTAAATGGTTAAAGCACAAATAAAGAAAAAATAACAACTAACGACTCTAAAAATTCATTACTAATGTTCGATTTTTAAATGGAACAAACCACTACGGGCTTACGACCGTCTTCTACTGTTATTTCGAAGGCTGGCTTAGTGTGATCACTTTACGTTAACAACGTTCGCCATTAGGTGGTAATGTTTGTCTCCGAAACTCTTAATCATGAGAATTCTCAACATGTTCAACATGTCGAAAACTCTCATGTATGAAACAAGTAGAAATTTAATAATTAATGAAAAATAGAGAAGAAAAGTTGGAAATTATTGAGAACAAGAGAGCAACCAAATTTAAAGACTGCGACTGCTGTCATATATTTGGCGCCAGGATATGACTATATCCATTTTTGTTACTGTCTCATATTTATTGCCTATTGGCTTTGTTGGTGCACAACGTTCTAATTATGTTTAGATTTTTGTGACCTTTTCAGGACTAGATCTTAAAGAAAAAATAACAACTAACGACTCTAAAAATTCATTACTAATGTTCGATTTTTAAATGGAACAAACCACTACGGGCTTACGACCGTCTTCTACTGTTATTTCGAAGGCTGGCTTAGTGTGATCACTTTACGTTAACAACGTTCGCCATTAGGTGGTAATGTTTGTCTCCGAAACTCTTAATCATGAGAATTCTCAACATGTTCAACATGTCGAAAACTCTCATGTATGAAACAAGTAGAAATTTAATCTAAAAATTCATTACTAATGTTCGATTTTTAAATGGAACAAACCACTACGGGCTTACGACCGTCTTCTACTGTTATTTCGAAGGCTGGCTTAGTGTGATCACTTTACGTTAACAACGTTCGCCATTAGGTGGTAATGTTTGTCTCCGAAACTCTTAATCATGAGAATTCTCAACATGTTCAACATGTCGAAAACTCTCATGTATGAAACAAGTAGAAATTTAATAATTAATGAAAAATAGAGAAGAAAAGTTGGAAATTATTGAGAACAAGAGAGCAACCAAATTTAAAGACTGCGACTGCTGTCATATATTTGGCGCCAGGATATGACTATATCCATTTTTGTTACTGTCTCATATTTATTGCCTATTGGCTTTGTTGGTGCACAACGTTCTAATTATGTTTAGATTTTTGTGACCTTTTCAGGACTAGATCTTAAAGAAAAAATAACAACTAACGACTCTAAAAATTCATTACTAATGTTCGATTTTTAAATGGAACAAACCACTACGGGCTTACGACCGTCTTCTACTGTTATTTCGAAGGCTGGCTTAGTGTGATCACTTTACGTTAACAACGTTCGCCATTAGGTGGTAATGTTTGTCTCCGAAACTCTTAATCATGAGAATTCTCAACATGTTCAACATGTCGAAAACTCTCATGTATGAAACAAGTAGAAATTTAATAATTAATGAAAAATAGAGAAGAAAAGTTGGAAATTATTGAGAACAAGAGAGCAACCAAATTTAAAGACTGCGACTGCTGTCATATATTTGGCGCCAGGATATGACTATATCCATTTTTGTTACTGTCTCATATTTATTGCCTATTGGCTTTGTTGGTGCACAACGTTCTAATTATGTTTAGATTTTTGTGACCTTTTCAGGACTAGATCTTAAAGAAAAAATAACAACTAACGACTCTAAAAATTCATTACTAATGTTCGATTTTTAAATGGAACATAATGGATATAGTCATATCCTGGCGCCAAATATATGACAGCAGTCGCAGTCTTTAAATTTGGTTGCTCTCTTGTTCTCAATAATTTCCAACTTTTCTTCTCTATTTTTCATTAATTATTAAATTTCTACTTGTTTCATACATGAGAGTTTTCGCAATAAATATGAGACAGTAACAAAAATGGATATAGTCATATCCTGGCGCCAAATATATGACAGCAGTCGCAGTCTTTAAATTTGGTTGCTCTCTTGTTCTCAATAATTTCCAACTTTTCTTCTCTATTTTTCATTAATTATTAAATTTCTACTTGTTTCATACATGAGAGTTTTCGACATGTTGAACATGTTGAGAATTCTCATGATTAAGAGTTTCGGAGACAAACATTACCACCTAATGGCGAACGTTGTTAACGTAAAGTGATCACACTAAGCCAGCCTTCGAAATAACAGTAGAAGACGGTCGTAAGCCCGTAGTGGTTTGTTCCATTTAAAAATCGAACATTAGTAATGAATTTTTAGAGTCGTTAGTTGTTATTTTTTCTTTAAGATCTAGTCCTGAAAAGGTCACAAAAATCTAAACATAATTGAACGTTGTGCACAAATAAAGCTGATGACGTTCGGCGCAGGTTACTGTTCATGCTGTGTGTATGCCCATTAAAATGCATAGAAACATTATTTGTGTCGATCGGCGCCTTTCAGAATCAGCGTTCTTTGTATTTTCACCCAAAGGTGCTGCTTGCCAAACCAGTACGCAGCGGAAGCTCAGCCCCTTCGTCACCGGTGGTGGTAATTAATAGTTGATCCCAGGTACTTGAATTTGTCCACCCGAGAGACCTGGTGACCATCGATGGTTATCGGTAAATTTTAATCGGGGCAGGCACTTCTTGTCTTGATGGTTAAACAAACCATACTTGCGCAAGTGCTAGCCATTACTTGACATTTTATCTCAATCGGAATAACAGTATGATAGCGTAAAAAATACATTTTTACAAAACATCCGAAAAAAATATTAGCCCGAATAGAAAGGAAAATAAATTGCCTTTTATGGAGGATACACTAGAGAATAGTTGAGAGTTTGTTGTTGAAGTTAGCTACTGAAAACACGATAAAGGAAAGATAGACAAAGAACGAGAGATCCATTTTGATTACAAGCCATGCTGTGTATTATAGAGTCATTTGTATGCAACAAGCGTCGTGGGTCCAGCAGACGTCTCAGAAAGAGAAGCAAAAAAGATTAACGAGACGGCGACAAGCACTATTAAAGGATTGGTTTCAGCTTGTAAAAAGTTGTCTTTGAAAAACAAAATGAACAACAAAAAAAAATACAAACTTTGTAATTCACTAGTGATTTTAAATCTAAAAGCTTTGGTTGACAGTATGGTTTGGAATCTCGATTTGAAAGTTTCTTTGATTCCGGAGACTTTTTGAGAAAATTTAATTAATTTTTTTAGGGTTGCCAAGCTTAATTACTTATTCTCTTTTATCTATACATAACTCAACTAAGAATGAGTATTTTTTAATTGGATATATATAAAAAAACTGGATGAGTCCGTTTTGGAATAATATTGTGTTTTATTAATCTTTTTTTATGTATGTTAATGTTAGTTGTTTTATTTAGTGAAACAAACTATACTCCGTTTCTTATGCGAATAATCCCTTGTGTGAATATATTTCTTGTATTACATCATCAAGTTTTCCTAGCAAAAGTATATACTTACTTTAGAAAACTGGTGCAATAGGGCAATTATTATCATTATCGTCGTCAAAGAGCTCTTGTATTCCCCATAATCTTTTATACATAGTGTCGAGATATGGAAATGTATATAATTTGAATTAAGCCAACATAATCTATAACATTTTCTTAACCGTATTCAAATAATCGCCCCTAATTTTTTATTTTTTTATAAATATGAGTCTGTGCTCACTCGAAGTGAACACAAATACATACACTTTTGACATCTTTCACACTAAGCAAATGCTTGTGTCGTGAAAGCGGAAATGGTGGACACGGCCGGGATTCGAACCCACGACCTCCGCACGAAATAGTGCGAAAGCCGGCGTCGTAGCCGCTGGTCTACCAACCACCTCGTTTTATTCTCAATTACCCTACAAGAATACATTATTTAGGTGATTTTCATACTGCTCGAATTAATTGTATATGTCTAATAAAACTTGAAAAAGAACTTTCCGAAATTTTCAATTCGACGAAGAGGATTTGGTTGATTATTGGTTGAGGACAGTTTGTTATTATAACTATAATTTTATTCGGAGATGTTTCTGGTTCCGGTAATTACATTCCCGGGACAGACAAAGAATAGTGGGGACGTGAGATGTCTGTGTGAAGTTTAGATTAACCTTCAAAACTCTATTGAGATCTGTGCCTTTTGTAAGTATTTTAGTTGAGATTTGTCCACACTAGAAAAAATAATTATTAATAATTTGTCTTTAAAAAAAAACATTTTATTTATCTTCTTTTCCACGTACTTACTCACCCTCTCTTAGAATGTCTGTTTCTGAACACTTTTCGCTCATACTACGCCGTAAATCACTCAACTTTAATTCTGAAATATATACATCAAAGCCTTCTGGTTTTTGAGCGTAGTGATGAATATTTATAAATCAACTCCGGTTGTGAAAATAAATCCGAAGATGCTTATTTACCATTTTACTATGTTTTATTTATATGACACAAGTGACTTATCGACTCTACAAAAATGGATATATTCATATCCTAGCGCCAAATACAATATAACATATATGGGATTTCACAAAGTTTCCGCTAAAACATCAATAATTGATTTCAAATTTGTAATTTATACAATAATACGTTTAAAATAGGTATGTTTGAATGTTAAAAATTATTTCTGAAAGCTCGAAAAAAATTCCATAAAAAGTCTGCGTACCAATACTTTTATTATCAATGGTTGTCAGGTTAACAATAACGTGAAATCAGTCAAAGAAATCATTGAGTGGCGTAAACGTTAGATATCTTTGCAATAATACTTTCAACGTTTTCGTGTGAACAGTCTTTAAAGAAATTATCCTGTCTTTGTTCCGTTGGAATTTTCTTATTATTTAGTTTCACAGCTCTCCTCATTACTGCCGCTTCTAGACTCTAGTTCCGCCGCCTTCTCACCCTTTCCTTCTTTTCAACAGAATGTTGTAATTGGAATTTATAACCATCAGAATTAAGTGCTCTCGGCATTCATCACGAAAACTCCTTCTCGGCATTAAAATATAACAAGAGAATCTCTATGATAACTTTTTCTGCTTCTTGATTTGTAAAAAGGCTAAGTAATAATTATTGTATTATTTGTTTAGACTTCTAATTAAATGTTGGAGAAACAAAGAGTTTATTCATTACTTCTTTTAACATAAATACAATACTTAACTTTGAATAAACATAAGTTTATTTGATTGCAAGACAGTACTGCCACCGTCATCCGTTGGGGAAAAAAATAAGTGTCTTATTGTGGATTGATATTCGATGGAAGGATCCTTGAGATAAATGTTTTTACTATGTTCCCACAGATGGCGGTGCTGATTTTTATATTTTATAATTATTTATTTTGTGTTTAATTATTATTGTTACCGACATTGAAATAGTATGTAAGTACAAGTATTGTAACTTTTTTAGAACATTAAAAAACCAACAGGGTTATTCTCGTAGCGCTTGAATTGCAATCTAGTTGAAAAGATATCTTAAAGGGCGGCTCGGATAAGGCTCGGACCAATCAGAGAGGCTACATCGTATTGTAGACACTCCCTCTTTCTCTCTGATTGGTCCGATCCTTATCCGAGCCGCCCTTTAAGATTTCTTTTCAACTAGATTGCAATTCAAGCGCTACGAGAATAACCCTGCAACATCCAACGTAGCCATACTTGTTTCTTTTACACCACACAATTATTGTCCTTACAAGCTAATGAACTCATCCAAACTTAATGTTCATAATACGTTAAATTTACTTAAGCAGGATTAAAAAATGGCTACATTTGTTTACATTATGTTGGTGATATATGTATAATTTTCAGTTGTGTATTTTTTTTATATTGGCACATCACGCATTACACAGCTTACTTTACGTTCAATTTTTTCTTCACAGTGTCGTGCAAAAACTATTCTTGTTAGTTTTTCTTTTAAATTAAGGAAATATTTAATATATAATTTGTGAGAAGATGGTTGATGGTCTAGTGGCATCCCGGTGCCGACATTGCTTAGTGTGAAAGATGTCAAAAGTGTTTTTGTGTTCACTTCAAGTGAGCACAGATTCATATAAAAAAAATATATGAAAGCAGTGTGTTTAAAATACTGAGGTTAGCATAAAAAGAGTTGTCTGTGTTGAAAGAAACAACATTAAGTAGTATAAAAGACTTCTTAGAACATGCTTTAGAGAAAACCTTCAAGTTGTGTTCCGTCGAAAGGAGCTGCGCATAAATCATCCACTCCTCTCATTTTATCCTCTTGTCTGAAAAGTTGCCCCAAGAGATTGCCATACGTCATCCCTAAGAAAGATAAAGTGTTTAACTCTTTCTTAAATCGTTTAATAATAATAAGAACAAAAAAGTTCTCATTTTTTATCTCGGACAAAAAAAAACTAGAGAAGAAATTTGTAGAATATTGAATTAAAACTGTATGTAGGTACTAATGTGTTTGAAGTAGGAATTTATTTAAAGTAAGCCATGCGAATGCATAGCCAAGAGCTTAGTTTATTTACGCACTGACGGGTGGCTTGCTTAGCACCTTATTCAGAGATAGAAGGTTGGATGGATGATCAGTTTTATTGTAGAAGTAACAATATGTTATACAGAATACAGAAAATACTATTGAACGGGCGCCCCGCGAGACCCGGTTATTGTCCACAGTGCGTCGGGGTGACCTGATACGGCATACGAAGAAGAATTTGGGGTGTCCTAGTCATTCGTTTTGTCCTGTGGTCATCTCATAGCATGGCCATACCAAGTGCGGTGTTTTCTGTTATCGATTCGGTTATTGGTGCGATTTTGGGCCTACTCCACCAAAAGCATCTGAGCAGTGTGCATGCTTTGTGGTATTTTTGTTTTAATGCTCAACATCGGACCCATATTATGTGATTGCGGTCTTGAAAACTTGACCCCTTACTCATACTGGCATTTTTGTATAGCACACGGCACAACACCACAGAGAAGGACCAGGTTTATCAAGATTAAAATACTGCAAGATGTTAGAAAATTTGTGTCGTATTGTGGCGCTGCACCTCCTTAAAAATTGCTTTTTCGATTCAGTTCTAGTAAAAGTAAAAAGCATAGGAAAGCCAATGGTATTATATTTGGACTCGAGGGATTTGGATCAAGGAATCTGCGAGGAGGCAGCCACATTAAAGATCAGAACGTGTAAAAACAGGTATATTGGAAAAAAAATGACATTTTGTTATTTCAATCTTCAGACATAGGGAAGGAAGAAAGAGTTTAAGACATCACCAAAGGAAGAATAGTCCTTAGATTAAAAATAATCCCCTTTATATGAAATGTCCTTATGATATTATTATTATTTCAATTGAGAAGGATGCGTGGACGTGCTCTGTTGTTGAAGTAGGATAATTGTATTGAAGGACCTACCTTAGCCTAGTTACAAAAGAACGGAACTGTTCTTATATATATTTATTAATAACGTTGTCCCTCCAAATATTTTTTTTTTGTTCAGTATAGGTCTTCTGTTTATTTGTTGTTCAGTGAACCCTTTCAACATGACCAATTTTGTCATAATTAGGTACATTAATATTCTTACAAGAAGTTCTTCCTGTTTCAGATTGGATGCAAAAAAGTTACTAGAAAAGCCATCTGGTCCTTCGCTCTTCTTTTGTCTTCAAACTTTCTGGTCCTTCAAGCCGGATGCTAAATAAGAGATGTGAATGATAACCCCCGTTTCACACAAGCCTCTTGGCGTTTTAGACACGGGATCTATAATGTTCTTAGTCAAAAATATTACCAAACCTTATAAAGATGGGAGTGGTATGAATAACATTCTGAATCCTGACCCTAACTTTTTTACTCCTTATATTGGTAGTTCATTTAAACAGATTTATATCTACGATTGCACAAAATTAACAACACGATATCATTTTTGATTTCAACAAGATGATGTCTACTTCTTATGATTAAGTTGTATTTTTCCAGTGATAAAGACATTGAGTAGAAGGCATACTTTTGTGTGAAAACAAGGTGACCGTAAAAATGTAAGAGGATAGAAGATGATAGAACACAAAAATTGCAAAATGCTAAGTGTATACTGTACAATACATGCAGGCAGGCCCTCATGAAAAGTGATGGTTTTGACTGTATGAAGGGATATGTATGTATGTGACTTACTTGATATGTGTCGGAGACCGGCCCGTTCTGTGATTACTTCTTTAAAAACAGTCTTCAATAAATACATTTAGTTATTGTCACGAACAACTTGACATCTCATACAACTACTCAAAATTATTATGAAATACTGTGACTTTCCAATTTCCAATACAATAATCAAATTTTCCTGAATTATAAGTTTCTCCAATAACATCTAAACTTTGTGATCGACTGTGAATTCATTTCAAACCCAGGCGGATATCCTTAAAGGTTGATCTAGACCCTAAGATTGGTAGATATTATAATTTATTTCATATTGTGTACGTTATAGAAGCAGTGTACATTGTAAAATAATAATCTCCATACTTTTGTGTGTCTTTTATTCAGGGTATAACAGATCATAAAACATATTCCGCAATCAATAAAATTAAAAAAAAAATCACCCGTTTTGTATCTATGTTTAAAAACATAATTTTTTTTAGTCACCTATCTCCGGTCTATTTGTTATTGCCATGAACTTCATATTCATAAAGAAGGAAGAACACAGTGAGATCGTCTTATGGGAGAAACGTTCGATCTGAAGAATGACAGTGGAAGAATCACAGCGCAATGTTTCGAGAATCTGTGACAACGGCCCTTTCTGCCGTTTGAGTCAATGCATAGGTATCAGACGGAGCTTTGACAAATAATTCCTGCCCCGAAAAACAAAATACCGATAGCCATGATTGATAAGTCTCCCGGATGGACAAATTCAAACACCTGTGAACAACCATTACCACTTCTGGTGACCTCTATGAGCTTCCTATAGGTATCGGTATGACAAATGGTGGTGAAAAGCGTCGGCGTGTTTTTTTCTAAGCGTATGTTTTCCTTCCGACCTATAGTGGTCTATTGTGCTTCTTTCTAGCGTCGGCGTTTAGTGTCTAACGAAATAGTATAAGCTGTTAAATACGCGTGTATTGCCCATTTTCCTGTATGAGTCTGAGCCCTAGCTTTTAACCAAAGCCCAAACAAAAAGTCTCTGCGTTCTAAACGAATTGCCTAAGGCAGGGGTCCGCGAATATTTGTGGTTTAGGATAATCATAGAGGATCGACTCACGGCGCCCCTCTTGAAAATCTACGGAACCCCTGGCCTAAGGAGTATTTTGGGTTGGGAACAAGATGGTAACGCTGCCTTATCGACTAAGTAAACTTAATAAATAAATAAATAAATAAATAAATAAATAAATAAATAAGAAAGTCTGTGATTGAACCAATAGGCTACCGACCACTTTATGAGGATTTTCGCGACTTTTTTTTATCAATACTCCATGTAGTGTTTTAGCGTGATCATTTTTTCATTAGGTGATCATGGTCAAACTAAAATCCCATAACGTCCAGGATGAAAATGTACTTTGCTCCCAGCAGCACTCAAACTCGCATCTCTAGCTACCATGCAGTGATGCTAGCCGCTGGGCGGAATGGTTATTCCTGAATTAATGAACTTATAATTGGGTTTGATTCCCGGTCGGGATAAAATTTTATAGTTTTTGGTTTTGGTGTGTTTTAAGCTTGAATTTTTTTCCCGAGATTGGCACTAACACCCATATGCAGAATACTTTCTATAACTTTGGTAACTATGGGATATCTTTTTATGACGTTGATTTAATCCATACAAATAATTGTAGTCAACACTTCGTCATCTTGTTATGACAACACTCAACATTTGAGTGTAGAAATTATACCGCATTCGAGTGTTAGTATTTGATTTGGCGGAACTAGTTGACTGGTTGGGCTAGGTTGACCATATCACGAATTTAAACCCCAACAGGTCAGAAAAGGCGCAAGAAACAAGCCAAGAACGCCTGGACCCAATCAGTGTGGGTTCAGGTAGCTGGTGTTCCCTTGTTTATGACCATAAACATTGCGCAAGTTTGCAATGGAGAGCCTATTCTTGTTGCCTCCCTATGCCCCTGAGTGGGTTAAAAGCGAATAGATAGATAAATAGAGTTGACTGGTAAAATCACTTGAGGCATTAACGGCAGGTGTTCAAAAAAACAACGAAGAGCTCTTACCGTGTGTCCTAACTGAAGTTTCACATAGTCAAACGTGGACGGATCGTTCAAATTGATAACATTGTATGATCGCTCATCGCATGGTCGCGCAATCACTTTTCAGTTAGGACAGGACCAGAATATAGATATCATAGATCACATACTAATCAAATTGTTTTTTTTTTTTTGTTATACCCTGTATTGCTGCCAATGAAGTGGGTGACCTTAGCCCGATTGGTTAATAAGCCAATCAGCCTGAATATGAAACTTACCGTCCTGCACCCGAAGGCGTTTATTGATTCTTATCAACGTTATTATTTGATTCCACGGTTTGGAAAATTGTTACCATCATGGCAAGTTTTTGAGTCTAACGAACTTTTGCATTGTTCAAGCTCGTACTTAGTTAAGTATGTAAGTGTCGGGGGTCGGTTCTTATGAGCAACTTTTTCTTCTAGTATTTTGGAATGTTCTTTATTATAAATCGTCTGTTGACCTTTATTTAGGTACTGAGAATCGTCAAATGCAGATCAATAAAAGAAGAATACCAACTAGTCAAGTTATCGAAAGAATGTCGACGGCACACTGTGGAATATTGGTCTCGAAAAACCGGTGAAAAGTTGCGAAAATTTCGAAAAAAAAAAATCATAAAATAATTAAAATTGTGACCATACATAATATTTACTTCATAGTGAAGAGTTTTGTCCAAATCAACAGATACCATTTGGAACCATAGTAACCAACAATAAATTAATATTCTTATTGTGTGTCCTAATTGGAAAGCATTCGCGCCTCCGCGCGTCGAGCGTAGTAATACGTGTGTAAAGTGTGACGTCATTTGACAGCTTTGCGCTCCACTTTTCCATACATTTTGTATGTAATCAGTTCCAGAAAAAAAAATTGTTTCTTAGAGAAACCAAAAAATAGGATTAATGCTAATCATTGAACTGGAAACGAACAAGGGGAAAAAACATCTTATAAACGTCGTTTATGGAAAAAAAAAATTAAACAATAAACCCAATTTTATTAGTATGGGAATTTATATGGGATTTGAAATGTCAGATAGCTTCGTGGAGCGTGGCTGTAGATGTCTCTATACATTGACTTTACACCCGTATATGCTCAAAACGCGTATGGACCGTTCAAACTGAGAACATTGTATGATCGCTCAACGCTCGGACACGCGATCACTTTTCAATTAGGACAGGGCCTTAACTCACGGTCTCTCAAAGCTCTTAATGAGAATTTGCATCATTTTTCACCTCTGAAAATTTCTCTAAATAATTATTTGAGTGCGAACCGGGTTATATGCGGGATCGCAAGTGAAACCTTCTCGTTATAAGCTGGTATGGAGCTCAACTATAAACCTTCACATCCATTCTGTTAGCTTCTTAAGATTCTATCTCACTAAGATAAAATAACGGTTGAATTGCTTACGTGAGTCCTATAAGTCCTACATATATTATACACAGGGTCTTATAACATAATACCATTGAATTATTCAATATCCATTCACTGAGGTGAATAACGCCAACTAGATAATACACCGTTGGATGAGAAGAGTTTAAGCTGACCCCAAAGCTAGTGGGGAGTTCTTTGTAGATCATCTTATATTATTCGTACAAAATTTTGATGATATTATGCTCTCTGAACCATTTCATCCTGAAAGAGGAGTTCGACAAGGATACATTTTATCGCCAATACTATTCAACATTTTTAAAGTCAGTGGATTTTTTATTCGTGGAGCTCTAGAAGACTGAGAAGACGGAATTTCCTTGAGTGGATAAAATAATATATTATCAAACATAAAATTTGCTGAAGAAAAGACAGTAGATAATAATTTTAAGTGGACCTAGAATGTTTCAAGCCATGATTGTTGACCGTAAAAGCGTGTTGGTAGGTGTTTACAAGCTATCTACAGGGATTGGCTTGGTTAATAACCTTGTATATTTTTTGTTCCCTAATAAATTTCGATGATACAACGACATGTGACCTAATAATGAGTCACATTGAGCGACATTGAAAGGACTACCAAAATGAGACTGGTCAAATCATTAGTGTTGAGCGTTTTTCATTACGCCTCAGAAAGCGGAATTCTGAGGGATTTGGAAATAAAGAGAATTGATGCATTGGAGATGTGGTTCCGGGGATGTCTGCTCCATAGTAATATGGAGACTAATGAATCTATACGCAGCGAGCTCGGCGTCTTGTCTAATTCGTCCACTGAATGGGAGCTGCGCATCCATCGCTTTTTACGGCATATCCTAGAGGGATAGACTCCCTGAAGAGGAGGTTTATGGTAGAGAAGATTGGGAGGTGGAGGAGAAAGGAAAAATTACTCATTACCGATGCCATCATGAAGTTTATAGGGACAACAGGTCAAATATCAATGGCGTTGGTTGAGGAACGGGAGGTGTGGATTGTGGAAGGAGTTGAGGCATACAATAAAATATGATGAACGCGATATTTGACTTGGACTTAAAATTATATGAACTATATTGTGTAATATACCTACCTAATACCAAAATGATTATTCTGTTTTATAGGTACTTACTCAATAGTATTTTCGCTTGCAACATATACAGACCTTTTGAACTAAGACAAAAACTAGGTTTTCAGCCCTCAAACCTACTATATTATAAAGTCTTATAGATTCAGTTTCTCTGGAGATATCAATATATTGAGTTCATTCCGAGTAAGTAAGTAAACTCTGAAAACAGTTTATTAAATAATATTTTATTTCCCAAATTAAATCTTTTACATACACGCATCTTGGCTTCAATGTTGTACTTTTTTATCAGATAACGCAGAATGATTATCTACCTACATAATAATTCAGTTATGTATGTATATTTATTTATTTGTTTGTTTCTTTCTTTTTTTATATTGGAGCATCATGCTAAAACCGTATAGGCTCTGCGTTGGATTTTAATCGTCGAAGATCCTTGCAGGTATATTAATGGTAATCATAGATACAAATTTTTACAATTTCTCAAATATTTTTATTGTAATTAACAAATTTCTAAAATTATAAAATCTTCGTAAATACAGGTGGCAATCTCTTGAAAACAAAATTACTCATGTAAATGTTGCATGGAACCAAAGTTTGACTGAATAAAAACGTATATAAGATTCAAGATCAATTGAGTCGTATAGTAACAAAAATCAACAATCTCCATACAAAATCGAAATTGAGATAATGATTGAATCAGATAGAGCTCAGACTATAGATTTATTTGAATTATTAAAACATTATCAAAAACAACGTTTTAAATCAAAAAAATCGAAATAAAAATTCCAGTTGGTGTCAAAAATCAACAATCTCCAAAAAGTTAGTATCAAAATCTACAATGTCCAAATGGACCAATGGGAGGCTTCCGTTCCAGAAATATTTCAATACATTTTGGCGATTTCACTACTCGCGTCGTGTCGAGAATTTCATCAATTTTTTGGTGTTTGAGTTGTGTTTTCATAAATAAAAACATTTTTATTTAAAAAATGAAATACCATCCTATACCTATGAATAAAAATACCGCTAGAAAGAGGACAAGAAATCCTTCAAATTGGAAGCAGAACATTGCCAAAGCGATGAGGTTATTTCGAAGTGACATTAGTTTTGTACAGTGACGGCACCGTTTGCTGTAAATATTTATTTTATTATCCTTATTATATTTTTATTTTGTTGAATACTTTGAATTTATTTTGCACTAGGTATGCTTTTTTTAAATAACAAATTTCAAATATTAGATTTTACCTATGAAATTGTCGATTTTTAGTACTGATCATTTCAAATCAAAAAAAAGTTTTGAATGGTTGTGAATTCGAAATAAATAAATAAAATATAAATAAACACTTTTCTATACAAGTTATCAGTAAAACGGGCGAAACTTATTGCCCGAAGCATTTTTTCCAGTCAACCCGTACCGTCCGATCTGAGAAAAGCCATCTCGGGTAGAAAATTCAAGTGAAAAAATTATAACCCGAACGGCAATCGAACTCGAAACCTTTTGATAAGAAGTTACCACCTACACCACTAGGTTATTGAATTCGGTAGGTACATCAGAATTTTCAAACAATCAAGTAAGTAATTATTATTATTTTTTTTTTAAATGAATCTGTGCTCACTCGAAGTGAACACAAATACACTTTTGACATCTTTCACAGTAAGCAAATGCTTGTGTCGTGAAAGCGGAAAATGGTCGACACGGTCGGGATTCGAACCCACGACCTCCGCACGAAACAGTGCGAAAGCCGGCGTCGTAACCGCTGGTCTATCAACCACCTCAAATCAAATTACTATCCTCATAAAAATAATATGTACAATGTACATACGAAGATTTTTTTTTTTATTATTTTATATTTTATAATAATACTGCTGAGTATATTAATGTCTACCTATTAAAAAAACTAAGAAATGAAAAAAAAAATTAATCATGCTTAATTAGTTTTGTAAACAAAAATGATAATATTATAAGGTCGCCGCCACTGCCCACTCTCCCGTATACTTCTATCACGCACTGCACACGTGAATCAAAAGGTTGAGTATCATAAATCAACAATCTCCCCAAGCGTCAGTAACAAAGACAACAAAATCCGAAACTCAGTAACAAAATCAACATTCTCCAGTTTTATTTTCGTTATAAATACGTAATTATCTAATGTTTTTAAAATTTTAAGGGTAGTTATCAACATATGTGTCAATGTGTTTCGATATATAAGCATTTCTGAATAATGCAGCTAATAATTTTAAAATTAAACGTTTTTTTTGATTCCTGTAAAATTATCAATAATGGAGATTGTTGATTTTTGATACTATACGACTCAATTTCAAATAAAAATATATATAATTCAAACCATATAAAACATATTTTATAAACTTTGAAATGAAATTACATTTTCGGATTACGTTTCGATTGATATTTGAGGTCGGTAAAACAGCTGCCGTTATCATTAGTCAATCACAACCATTCCACACATAGAGGGTGTAGGGAATGTAGTTAAGACTCAAACCATAGTGAGAGTAAAACTTGCATATTATTATGTAGGTAGGTTCGTATAATATTATTATTAAAATATTTTTTTACCCTTCGATTGAACAGTGATTTTGAATCAAGTGTGAGATGACTGAGATGTAACATATTATTATTGTACATACATGCAGTTTTTTTTTCATGTGATTGGAAGACTATAAATTTTCTTCTTTCTTTTTATAAACATTAAAAGTGTCATTCTTCTCTCTTTTTATGAATTGTGAAAGTGTCGTTCTTCTTTTTCTGTGCTTATGTCAGTTATAGAGGTATGTTAAGCAAAAACCTGTTTGATTACCTACCGATCAAGCCTGACAATCGGAATCAAAAACGTAAAGCCAGATGGGTATAAGCTAGTAGGTAGTAAATAAACTGTTTTTTTAATCGCTGGATGTTTTTATGAGCGTTATCAGTAGGTACCTACTACCTACTCTGTTCTTAAAATTTATGTCATTTCCATTGGCTTATTTGAAATATCGAATGATGATTTATATCGGAGTATCGCCGTAGAACAATGAAGGACTTTAATTAATAAGAGACAGCGTGAGGGTGGTCTCTGTGGCCTTTTCATTTGCGTCCTATTCAACTTAATTCAATAAAGATTAATGGAAAATTATTACGATTTTAATTAAAACGTGCCTCAAGCTTTAAGTTTAATACGTTGATAATATTAGCATTTCCTATTTTAGTTTACTAATTTATGCAAATTTATAGATATTTCAAATTTTATTATATTTTTGTTAACAGTACTTAAATAAGCAAGCGTTTTTTAAAGATTAAAAAACACACACCAGATTTTTTTTTTTATTTTATTCATTCTGTGAATGAAATCGTAATATTTGTAAATCCAAATCTCTCTAGGTCATTCATATTTTTTAAATAATGTCCATGTAAAGCATTTGAGTAATAAGTGTTTTTAACGACAAATTATCAAAATATAAAACTCCTAAATTAACCCTCAAAAATGACTCATCATTTCTATAAAATACAGCATGTAACATTTTTCCTTGAATACCAGAATAACGTAAAAATATAAATGAGGGGTGTTTCCAGGAACTCTCAACATTGGAGAGATGTAAGAAATTTGGATAGGATGTAAATAACTTTGAGAAACACGATACAACACAACCTATTTCCTACTTACTCAGCATACAGGGAGAAAGCTATCACCATTCTCGTCAACAATCCGCTATGGAAACAGCGTGATAGTTGCTGTAAGGGATAAAAAGCTTGTGGTAGAAATCAAAGATCAGTAGGTAAGTAATTATAGGTCTAAAACTAAAAAATAACAACATGCGAAATGATTTGTGCGTGATTCAGGGAGTCAATAGCATTTTCAGAATTGTTTTAAGCTTAGAAGATAAAGTTCTAGGCTAGTGTATTGGACACATCACTCCAGCATCGAAACATATTTATTAATGAGCATCTGTATGAACTGTGACCCATATTTATACCTTTGTCCTACGCCGAAGAAATCTTTGTCTGATGGCTGAGTAGTTACTCACGATATGTACTATACTATTTTAGGAGGACAAGGCACACATACACTCACATTTTTAATAAATATGTATTCACTCACACATACACAAAAACACTGTCATACCAATTTTTGACAAGCGCTGAGTGTACACTTCACAATATCGATGTGTTGTGGTACATGATTATTTATCTGCACTGTTGCAATGATATTGAGTTTTCCTTGCTGTTTTGAATGATTTTATATTTTTTCTTTTACTAATATGTAGTAATTAGTGTTCTCTAAATGTATCAATAAGAATATGTGTTAAATCTTGGGAAATAAGGTCAAGATTAATTAAGGCACTAGATAAGAGTACATTTTAGAGGGATTTATTACCACTGCTAATCATTTTTAGGTACATAAACATATTTGTATGGGGATTATTTTTATACTAGTTTGTGGGTAATTAAGTCTTACGTAAGTTGGTGAAAATTTCAACTTGATACATTGAATGTAACTGGAGATATTCAAGTTTTCATATCTAGGAAAACGTGAAAACCTACATATCTATAAGCATAGGACACATCTGATGTAAGTATACATCGATCTGGAGACGAACCGTCTGCTGGACATTATTATTATTATAAATATGGCATTACGTCACGTAAAGGACGATTTGTGCCAACTGGCAGCAAAGTAAGACTTACTCACAGACGAAAAATAGACATGGAGAGAAAAAAAAAAAAAAAAAAAAAAACTAAACAAAAAAATAGCTATCTATAATAAAATCATATTTTTCTCTATGTACACCAAAATATGTTTGTATATGCTCTTCGAAGGAGTGGACAAGAGATGGGTCATATTGATAGGGAGTTGAATATTCATTCTATTGTACAATTCGTATCTGTCTCTTTAAAGGACAGTCAAAGAACATATGGTCCAAGCTCTCCAGATCCAGCTCGCACTCGCAATATGGACTGTCGACTAGATTAATTTTGAACAAATGACTGTTCAGTCTATGGTGACCAAAACGCATTCGGCAAATGTTAACGATTTGAGGTCGGGTCAACTTCAAATTATGATACCAGGGTTTTTTGGAGATATTATTTTTGATAGCTTTGTAAAGAGATCCCTTGGTAAGGCTCTCTCTATCCCAGAAGATTTCCCATCTTTTAAAGGCTGCCTCCTCCATAATGCGCCTCCGGTCACTTATAGGAAGAACAAATCTCCCAAGAATGGTCCCAGAAATAGATGCTGATCTCGCTAGAGAATCAACTTGTTCATTATATTGTATACCCTTGTGTGAAGGGATCCACGTGATGACTGTCTCCTGGTGGTTATTCATTTGATCAAATAGTTCCTTCTTAATTTGTAATAATATCTCATTATCCATACGAAATGGGTCTGAGAAAGAGAGAGATTGGACCAATGAGAGGGAATCTGTGAATATAACCGTTTTATCGAATTTAAGATCACTGACGATGTCAAGAGCCTTCAGCAACGCAACACACTCCGCCGTGAAAATCGATGCTTCTGGAGGTAACTTGATTAGAACTTTTATGTCGAGAGAGGGGATAAGGACTGCTGCACCCACGCATTCCTCGGAAGTAGTTTTGGAGCCATCAGTGTAAACCTGAATATGCTTTGGCCATTTAGACTCAATTTGAAACTGAAATTCACTGTTTATTTGTTGGGCAGACATCAAACAAGATTTGTCTAAACCCATGTGTGGAACGGTATCAGGTCTAAAGATTAAAGCTTCGAATGGGAGGTTGTATATAGGGGAGGGAAATGGGTATTTTTTTACATGGAAGTTGATGCTCGAAAAACTTTCACAGAGATTAGGTGGTTGTCGTTTCAACCAAAATCTATCATTTCTTACGATGTTATTGAGTACAGCAATTCTGCTGGTTAAAGGATGTCCTTCGTACATTATCTTTTTCGAGTAATAACAATCCGACAAATACCGACGTCGAATTCTCAATGGCATATCAGCACATTCGACCTGAAGGGCGTTATTTGGAGTAGATTGCATTGCTCCTAGAATCAACCTCAGGGACTTTGTCTGAATCCTGTCCAATTTAGACTCCAAAGTTTTTGGGAGAGGGTCAAATAGGAAACTCGCGTAATCCAAATGACTTCGGATTAAGGCATTATAAAGTAGCTTTAATGTGAAAGGGTGTGATCCCCAGGATATGTTGCACAGAGCTCTCAACATATTGATACCTATTTCACATTTTTGAGATATATGATTAATTTGGGAATGCCATGATAGCTTCCTGTTTATGAAAAGGCCTAAAAATTTAACTTCCTCCACTTAAGGAATTGGAAGACCTTCAGATTTTAGTACGATTGAAGGGTTGTTATGTTTTCTAGAGAATACTATTGATTGTGATTTATGGGCCGAAAGTCTCAAGGAATTATCAAACATCCATTTGTTGATCTTATCAATAGCAGAAGATATGCACTCCTCAGCAAGGGAGAGATTTTTGTTTGACGTATATATTGCGATGTCATCAGCATATTGGACAATAGAGCAGTTAGGTGGAATAAGAGATTCCAGATCAGAACAGTACAGGTTAAATAAAGATGGGCTCAAAACGGATCCCTGAGGAAGTCCCTTCCACACGCTTCTACTCACATTTTTCTCACCATGATTGACGACGATGGTTCTTTCCGAAAATATGTTGAAAATTAATTTGGCAAAGGGTTCCGGAAAGGAAAGATTTATCATTTTTTTATAAAGAGTGGAAAGACAAACATTATCATATGCGGAATCGATATCGAGGAATACTGCGATAGTAAACTCTTTTTTGGAAAGAGCTATATGTACGTCGGAGATAAGTAAGCTAAGATTATCAATACAAGAAAGGGATTTACGAAAACCGTATTGGGATTTGGGAAGGATTGACTTATGTTCAATTAACCAATCAATTCTATTTTTTAGGAGGTGTTCCAGAATTTTCAAAATACAGGACGAGATGGCGATAGGTCTGTACGAGGAACCTAAAGAAGGGTCTTTTTTTGGTTTAGGTATTGGAATGATAAGTTGTTTTTTCCAACTTTCAGGAACAGAAGAAGATATGAGAATTTTATTTACAAAAGACAAAAAATATTCTAGGAAAGATGGTGGGGCCTTTTGGAAAAATGTATATGGGATCAAATCTAAACCTGGAGCAGAGTCTTTTACACGCTGCAGACAGCATATTAGTTCCCCCATTACGAAGGGTGAAATAAGAAAAGAGAATGTTTCTGAGCTGGAGTAATTTAATCAAGGAGGAGAAATTTGATCAATACGTGGCGCATATGGGGGAGCCAAGAGATTCACAAATTCAGGTAACCAGGTCTCTACTCCTTCCTTAGGGAAGGAAGGAGAGAAAGAACCCTTAAATCTCTTAATCATGCTCCACACGTATGACGAATGAGAATGGGGAGACAGCGAAGAGCAGAATTTCTGCCATCCCTGTCTCTTTTTTTGTCTTAATCTTCTTTTGACTTTAGCCTGGATAGACTTAGCCGTTAAGAAGGCATCCAAACTAAAAATTTTCCGAACTTTGCGCATAGCCTCCTTTCGATCTCTGATGAGCTCAGAACATTCTTCATCCCACCAAGGGGCATTTCTTCTAGGGCGATTATTACATGCCTTTTTAGGAATGCTTTCATCCGCAGCTGAGTAAATAAACTCTAATAATACAGTATTTTCTTCATCCACATTTGAACATTCGTTTCCTTTTGAAATTAATGATGGAACGTTATTATCTAGATGTCTAGAGAAGGCATTCCAATCTGCTTTGTTCAAATTGTATAATTGTCTTCCGTGAGGAGAATTTTTGATAGGTTTAGTATGAAATTGAATCACAATTGGATAATGGTCACTGGACCGAGGGTCATCCATAATCGACCAGTGGAGGGAAGCCATTAAGTTATTGGTACAAATAGATAAATCTACTGCGCTTTTGTTCTGGCCTGGAGGGGTCATTCTAGTTGGAGAACCATCGTTGACAATACATAAGTTATGAGAATCTAAAAACGAAAGGACAGAATTCCCTGCTCTATCTGAGATAGAGCTTCCCCAAACGTTGGAGTGACAGTTCAGGTCTCCTAAGATAACGAAAGATGAAGGAAGAAGTGCGACAACAGCGTCAAAGAATCCGACGTCGAAGCCGGTGTTGGGAGGAATATAAACTGATACATATGCGATCCCATCGACAAGGATCGCCACTATTTCCAAGTACGGGTTTTGTGGTAAATTAATAACAGAGTGAGGTATTCTATGATCAACTAATATGGCAGCTCCGCCACCTCTTCCATATAGTCTATCTGAACGCGAGCATACATAACCTGGTACATTAAAATTGAAATGAGGAAGGAGCCATGTCTCTTGGATCAATGCGATATCAATGTCCAAGTCATGGAGGAGTTGAATTATTTCGTGTTTATTTGATACGGCACTTCTGCTGTTCCACTGTAATAAATTTAAATGATCTCTTTTGTTTTTATTGTTATCATGTAAATTTGCCATGATTATTATTTTATTGAAATATAAATGTATAAAACGATCGATTAATGCGTTGTACTAAGGTTGTACAACACATCATTCTCGCTCTCAGACATCTTTTCAAATACTTTTGTAAGCATAGGGAGAATCAAAGGAATAACATCATCTTTAGGACTAGAAATAACTAGTGAGAGAATCTGGGAAAGCATTTTAAATAGTTGGTTTTTTTCTGAATCGTATGAAAGCGTGGAAGGAACGGTTTCTATATTTTTAAGAGCGCAGCCATTTTGGAGATTTGTGGATTGCCCATTGGAATATGAAAGAAGGGCCTCTGTGGCTCTTTTATCTAGATTTGGTTTTACCACAGGACGTGTAACAGGGGTGGTAGGTTTATTTTTTGTAGATGAACCATACTGTTTTTGTGAGGACGAAACCACCTCACTGTAAAATTTTTTTGAAGGGGGAGTTTGTTTGACGGCTTCAACAAAAGAAATATTTTCAGATGCCATAATGTATTTTATTTTCTTTTGCCTGATGAATTCAGGGCAAGAAACATCTGTCGTCAAGTGTTCTCCCTTGCAATGGGAACACTTTGGAGGGAGTTCTTTATCTGGGCAAGATTCACCAAGGTGATTTTCACCACAACGGAAGCATTTAGGGGAAGAGGTACAGTTCTTTTTAGTATGTCCAAATCTAAGGCAACGATGACAAATATAACATGGACGAGCGTACAACTCCACTTTGATGGAGTTATAGAACAAAAAATATATATGCTCAGGCAGGGATTGGCCCTCAAATGATAACAAAATAGTGGTAGATGGTTTCCATATAGTAGTCCCATCTGGAGCTTTAATCCTTCTGTTTAGCCTTCGAAGTTTATTGAGCTTTCCACAAGAAGAGGGAACCTCAATATTCTCAAAGATTTCTTCGTCTTTAAGCTCTGTTGGTATTCCGCGAATGATTCCATGTTTATACAATTTATAGCTTGGAATGAATGCATTCAAATTGTATGTAGATAAAATATCATTAGAAATGAATGAGTTCGCTGAATTTGCAGATGAAAAAGTCACAGCTATTTTATTTCTACCGTCTGAACGCACGCCACCACTTACGATGCCTTTAACGCCATTCTTAGCCACTAGACCTCCAAATACCATTGGGTGAAGATGTTTGTCAGGGTTTTTATTTTCTACTATGACCAAAAATGGAGCATGAGAAGATTGAGGGTACCTGGCCGGAGCCTTTCCTTCGGGGTTAGGTTGGGCCTCGGTACTCGGAGAAGGTACTGATGAAGGAAATTGAGCATCCATGATTGTCCCAGAATCGGACATCAGAGAAGAATCATCCGTTCTTCTTCTCTTGGTGCTAGAGTTTACATCGTCTAATCTGATTTTATCGGGGTCTTTATTAGGAGGGTCTCCCATGATGCTACATTAGTATTGGAAAAAAAAATAACAACAAAAAAAATCTAATTTTAGAATGAAAAAGAGAAAAAAATAAATGGGTACTTAAACCTACTTAACACTAATAAGTGAAAAAGAAAAAAAAAAAAAAAAAAACAATAATATTATTATTAAAGTGAAAAAATAATAAATGGTTTTATAAATATCTGTTTTTTCCCAGCGATGTTTCAATGTAAATAAATGACGTAACCACTGAACACCTGCACAAGAAATAATAATAATAAACGTAAACACACTCAGAGCCAGAGAGACGACCGTCCGCCACGAGAAGCCGAAGCGAAAAAAACGTCTGCTGGACATAAGAGAAGCGTTTGATGTCAAATCGAACAGGAATAATCAACTTGGTTAATTAGTCCAGATTTTATTGGAATTAATTTTTATACTAAAAATGATCATATTACCAAGTATAGAAATATTTAATTTCTGTATTGTTTTTAGGTTGCTTTTCCTAATACATATTAGAGTCATTGCTTTTAGAATCTTTTGAACTAATTATAAACACTTTTAATGGGTTAATTATGGATTTATATTTTTTGATTGTAATAATGTATAAGATAGTATGTACTACTAAGAGTATCATACACTACGTGCAGAGGGATGCCTAAATGTCAATTGATAAATTTAACTTTTGTAAAAGTACTAAAACTTTTGGAATGGCCAGGGTTTTTGAATTGACAAAGCCTGACCAAAACCTGTGGCTGCGTCCGAGAGCCTCGGCTTCAAACATCAATTCGATGGGAGCTGGTGAGATTCACGTAAAAGGGAATTTATGTACTTTTGGTACTTTATTTGAAATATTATGCCAGCGTCCCGCACCTCTCTGTTCGTTAGTTTTCATTGCCTGACAAATATGTATGATTTAATTATTATTTAAGCAATATAAAACCTGTAATTAAAAAGATATGATGAAAAATGTCACAAATTGATAGTGAAAAATGTTGGCCATTTTTCCTAAAATAGAGACCGTTGATTGGTCTATTTAAACCAGTCCTCTGATTGGTTTTCTTTGTTCTCGATTTTTATATAAATAAAATCGCAAAATGTACGGCGAGTTGAGTCGACTACTGGAATCTACTTGAGATACTCCACTATTCACTGGGACCACTTCTAGAAGATCAACTCGCCGGACGTCTGCCTTCAAGATTGAAAGCTTGTTTCATTTCTACAACCTCTCACAACCCCTGGTGATCGGAGCTTCAACAATGATGGAGCCGCTGCTGTCTCCCGATCTATCGACATCTGGTGCGTAAGCGTGTCGGTGATACTGAGGGCCTTCGTAGCTGCATGAGCTACTGGTTGGACCCTGCCCAGCTGACACATGCTAGCTTACAGCTAGGCTGTCTTTTTACTGGACTCTCCATATTATGAAGTAAAGGCCTGCACACATCTGAACACGCACGGTCACTAACCGTAACCAATGTAATAATAATAATAATAACAACAAAATCTAGTTTTTGACCACAAAATTATTAAAAATAACATTAAAAATGAATTTATTAAACGATTAAAAAAAGTTTTGAAAAGTTTTCTCTCCGGGAGAAATAAAATTATGGCCATTAATTCATGGGTTGTACCGAAAATTTTGTATTCTTTTGGAATCATTAAGTGGAACCAAACGGAACTAGACAAGATGGATTTAAGGGTACGTGGTTTGCTCACACAATATAGGATGCATCATCCAAGATGTTCCTTGATGAGATTATATTTACCAAGGAAGATTGGTGGTAGAGGCATGTTAAATATCAAAAACATGAATAACAAAGAGATAAACCTCCTCCAATCTTACTTTATCTCATCAAGGAATAAATTGGGTTATGAAGACCTCATTGCGTGTGATTTGAAGTACACGCCCTTAAATTTATCAAATCCTGTTTCACCACCGATAATTGGGGTACAAGATCGGGTTGATATATGGAAAGGTAAGTCTCTCCACGGTCGATTCTTCGAAACTTTAAATTCATCACATGTAAGTCTTGAAGATTCGACTGGATGGTTGAGGTTTGGTGAACTATTTAGCGAAACAGAAGGTTTTGTCTGTGCAATACAAGACCAGGTCATCGTCACTAATAATTATAAAAAATATATTATTAAAGCACCTGATATAATTGATAAATGTCGTGCATGTGGCCAAACAGGAGAAACACTCAGACATATTTTGTCTGGGTGTTCTCTCCTGTGTGGTTCTGAGTATCTGCACAGACATAACGATGCGGCTAAAATAGTTCATCAAAAACTTGCCTTGAAATATGGTTTGCTCGATCTTGAAGTACCTTATTATAGGTACACCCCAATTTCGGTAATGCAAAACAGTAATACAAAGTTGTATTGGGATATACCAATACAAACTGACCGAACGATTAACGCAAATCGTCCGGACATTGTATTGGTTGATCGTAGGAACGGGATAACGTATCTCGTGGATATCACTATTCCGTATGACGAAAATTTGAAAAAAGCCGAGCAAGATAAGATAATTAAATATCTTGATCTTGCTCACGAAATCAAGGATATGTGGCATACACCAACCACGTACATAATACCTATAGTGATATCGACGAATGGAGTTATTCCTAAGTCTCTTAAAGACAATCTAGGGAAACTTGGCATCTGTTGTGGTCTCAGATATGCCATCCAAAAGGCAGTTCTGTTGTCCTCATGTAGGATGTTAAGAAGGTTCCTTTCTCTGTAGTTCGAAGATCTCTCATGATTACATTACATCGTGATGTATCATGAGAGATAATACCAATATTTTTATATTTAGTATATAGCATTGTATTTAATTTTAATTTATTTTTATTAATTTTTTTTTACAATGATGTATACTTCATATGATATATTGTGATTTAATGAATAAATGATTTGAAATAATAATAATAATTGGGGTGTACCTTATTATAGGTACACCCCAATTTCGGTAATGCAAAACAGTAATACAAAGTTATATTGGGATATACCAATACAAACTGACCGAACGATTAACGCAAATCGTCCGGACATTGTATTGGTTGATCGTAGGAACGGGATAACGTATCTCGTGGATATCACTATACCGTATGACGAAAATTTGAAAAAAGCCGAGCAGGATAAGATAATTAAATATCTTGATCTTGCTCACGAAATCAAGGATATGTGGCATACACCAACCACCCACATAATACCTATAGTGATATCGACGAATGGAGTTATTCCTAAGTCTCTTAAAGACAATCTAGGGAAACTTGGCATCTGTTGTGGTCTCAGATATGCCATCCAAAAGGCAGTTCTGTTGTCCTCATGTAGGATGTTAAGAAGGTTCCTTTCTCTGTAGTTCGAAGATCTCTCATGATTACATTACATCGTGATGTATCATGAGAGATAATACCGATATTTTTATATTTAGTATATAGCATTGTATTTAATTTTAATTTATTTTTATTAATTTTTTTTTACAATGATGTATACTTCATATGATATATTGTGATTTAATGAATAAATGATTTATAAATTATTATTATTATATAAGATGATTTATATAGCGCCGTTTTGTGGTGTAACACCACCTCAAGGGCGCTTTTATAATGGGTGGAGTTAGTGCTTTGTGTCTGGATATGATTTCCCAAAGAGATGAGTCTTAAGAGAAGTCTTGAACCTGGAGATGGTTGGAGCTTCTCTCACGGAGGCAGGAAGTTTATTCCACATTTCTGAAGATGCAATACTAAAAGCTCTGTGGGAATACGCAGGCTTTGCATTGCAGTTGGTTGTTACGAGGAGAGTGGTAGCATCTGAAGCTGATCTGAGGGTTGATTTCCTGTGGGTCAACGGTTGAAGTTTACACATTTCAGAGAGATATTCTGGGGCCATGAGATTTAGTGCTTTGAAGACTAGGAATGTAAGGTATCAAATTTCCATAGTACGCTGTGTTTCGCGGTGGTTCGTCGCGAACAGCGTGAATAAACCATACATACAGTGCCATCTGTTGAGAAACTTGCCAGGCTTGACGCCTTTCAGGATTCAACGCGGTGAATCGAGGTTGCATCGAAGTAAGGGTGGTTCTATGCAGACCGTAGCCCACTGGGGGCGCTGCGCGGGTCCTGTGAGAGGGGCTTGGTTACGGGAGAGGGGGACGGGGTGGTGCACATAGATCAGTTATATTATGAATGTAGGATATAGATTGTAAGAATCAGACTTTTAGAAGAGATCAGTATTTTACTGCCTGCATAGTGCATAGCCCCGAGACAGCTATGGCCGCTAACTCCAAAGAGAGACAGGGAAGCACGTCCATTTTCTGGTCCTTGGATATAGAACCTCGACTCTTCGCGCTAAATCCTGAAAGGCGTCAAGCCTGGCGAGTTCCTCGACAGATGGCACTATATGCATGATTTATCCACCGCGTACTATGGAATTTTGATACGTTGGATGCAACGTGACATTGGTTACGTTATCGCGCGTGTTCAGATGTGTACAGTACTGTACAGACCCTTATATTAGTTGAAATGTTTCGCTTTAAGGCCCCCATTTAGTTATTAAATTTTCAATTGCTCAACAAGTTTGGGGCTCTTAATTTCAAAACTAGTCGAGGCTATGACCATTTTGATTTTATATACATACCTATATGAAAACAAAGTATTTATACCAATGCTTATCATTGTAAAAAAATCGTTTTTGCCTCAAAACATTCGTTCATAAAAAAGCATTTTTCTTAAAATCGAAACTAGGGGTGTATTTGGGGCTCTAAATCCAAAAAGCTTCTACATTTTACTTTTTGAATAAAATAATAATTTACATAGATAGTTTTTATAAATGGTAGCTTTAAAAATAGGTAATGACCGTTTGAAAAAAAAAATTAATGATTCCTCTCTGCCTAGGTACATTTTTATAAGAGACAACTTGGATTCGTAAGGGATTCGTAATCTCAAAAATTATAGTTCATGTTCTGATTTTTTTTCTGAAAATATAATATTCAGGTATTGAGGTTAAATATTTTGTACAATGAATGTCAGAGTACCAGGAAGAAGTTTATAGGTTGTCCAAAATTATGACAAATGATGATACCTTCCAATACATTATAAAATACTCGTACTATGGGTACTAAAAATATTTCGTAACCTTACTTGGAAAAGGTTCTAACTTACATTATTATTATCAATAATTTTTTTTAACACTCTTCTACATTACATCGATTTCTACGGAATCGATAGCGTCAAGTATTGTCTGCCAGTCAACAACTCTCTTTATTTAAAGACAGGAGTAGAGATTTTCAGCGAAAAAATAGTACTACGAAAGTTACTTGACGAAGTTCTGCACATGCCAGAATGCTAAGAAATTATTATTTTTTTTAAAATCTTATACAAAACGACTTAATTATTCATTGAGCCAAGATGTAAAAAAAAAACGTGTCATCCTTCTAGGTTTTGGGCAGAATATGCTTGGTGATGGTCCATTTCAAATAAAATTATTTTGTGATAGAACTATACAAGACTCTGTCATTTTTAATCATTCTATGTCCTTTCGTCTAAATTTTATGCCAGATTTGGCGATAAGCTATGAGTGATTCTATTTTTTTTAAATTAAACGGCGTCTAAAAGGGCATGGATTTGAATGAGATGGCAACAAGATCATATTTAGACTGTTTCTTGCATACCCTTACGTTTATATTCAGCGTAGCGTGAAATTTCTGTAATAACTAGGTATCTACAGGCATTGTATATTGTCCTACAGTGTATACAAACATTGTTTGTCCAAATGTAGGTATAACACCGGTGCCGAGTTGATAACAACATTTTCAGATCAAAAACTTTAATTTGATTGAAATGTTAGTTATATCCATTTTTGCGTAAGGTAACGATCTGGTGACTCCCTTCGACCAATTCTTTGAATAATATAAAATATGGGGTCAGATAAACGAGTTCTATAAAAACCTTATTTGAATAATATTTCGAATTTCTCGGAATGAATCTCATATTTTGTTATTGTAATTTTTACAAAATATTTTCTCCTATAATTCGATATTTTGCACAAGTAGGTTGTATAAAATCATGTTTATAATAACACAACATGCGTAGTTTTTGGATGATCCACGAGCAAAAATAACACCTTCGATGCTTATTTTGGGCTGTTTTGAGAATCCAATACTTAATGTTTGTCATTTAAGGTGTCAATAATTGTGGTTTTTGGTAGGTATTTTAAATTATTTTAAACTTCATATTATTAAGGTAGCTACCTATACCAGATTTAATAATTGTAGCAAAAATATGAACATAGTTTACTGTTATCGCCGCTATTAAAAACAGAGGTGAGTTTTTGTTGAGTGGATGAGCTTTACTTGAGGGTTGTTGAGTAAACGGCTCTCCAAAATTTTATGGGTGTGCGCGGAATAATGAAGCGGTACAAAGTAATATTGGTTTAATGCTTTTTTCAGTACTTAATTATATTTTTTTTTACCCATCACGCCGTTTCCCGAAGGGGGTAGGCAGAGAGTACGGATTGGCATTCTTTCCTATCCAAACAAACCTCTTTCGCTTCTTCCAAACGCATAACATTCCGCATGCATGCTCTTCTATTAATTCCTTTTGCTCCTGACTTGGCCCTCCTCTAAGGCTGAACCGATGTGGTCGGACCATGTCATTCGAGGTCGGCCTCGTCTGCGTGCACCCATTCTTTCAGATTTATATATCCTTTTAGTCATTCTCTCCTCGTTCATTCTCTCTATATGCCCAAACCACCTTAATTTATTCACTTTCATTCTAGTCACTACACTAACATCCACTCCACATTCCTTTCTAATATTATCATTCCTCACCTTATCAATCAGTTCAGAGCTGTAGTACCTACATCCCTTTGCTCATTAATGGGGTTTAGGCCCCACGTATTGCGCGTTGGTTGGGGGGGGGGGGAAGAGGTCCCCAGCGGGCTTGATTTTTATGGGGCCGACTTTTTGGTTTAATTGCTTCGATCGGGCTAGGGGGTTGGTTTCGTGCGGGTCGGGTTTGCTGCGGATTAGTCTCCTCCGGGCTGGCTTGCAGTGACCGAGGGGCCTTAAGAGAGAATGTATAATAATACCTAAGTATGTTGGTACATTACAATATAATTATGTACCTATTCATTTTATATATAAGCGCATTTGCTGTTGGGTTGCCTGTTGCCGTGGGGTTGCCTGCTAAGAATAGCACCTCTGATCTTTTTGCTGGTTTTTCGAGCATCCTGTAAGAGACAGGAAATCGAAAAACAGATCGGGACCGAGGGGTTGACCACCTCACGTCCTTAAAACATATCCTAATTCGTCAAATAATAATATATATAGGTATATATTATTTGACGAATTAGGATAATACTGGTGCACAGTAAAAGTAGGTGTTAGCGTTCAGCCAGTTTAGGAAAAGAATCCACGGGTAACCGCTAGTGTTTTTATATGAACTATTCCTGATACAAAGTAAAATTAACTGGGATACCAACTTTAATTTACCAAATTAATTATTCGCTTGACAATCATGCAGGTAATGGTTCTGCGACAAGTGTAAGCTCAATGAACAAATATGTAACAACTGATGACTCTTAACAAATCATCACTTATGTTCGATTTTTAAATGGAACAAACCACCGCGGGCTAATGACCGTCTTCTACTGTTATTTCGAAGGCTGGCTTATGGGTTGTTTTCCTACGAATACGCCGCTACTTTAAACAGCGGTGAATATGTCAGATGAGAACATTGTCAATATTGTTTCCGTAGTAACGAAAAACATTGTCATATAATTTTGAAAGACGCCGTCTTGTCAGATGACGGACCGTTCCCTAGGAACCCACTGCATTAGTGTGTAACTAAATAACAACGTTCGCCATTAGATGGTAATGTTTAAATCTCCAAAACTCCTAATCATAAGAGTTCTCAACATGTTCAACATGTTAAAAAATTCCATGTATACAACAAGTAGATATTTAATAATTAATGAAATACCTATAGAGATAAAAGTTGGAAATTATTGAGAACAAAAGAACAACCAAATTTAAAGACTGCGGCTGCTGTAATGTATTTGGCGCCAGGATATGAATAAACCATGTGGTGGGTAAAATAGAATGTGTCAAGTCGACCGTCGAATGACGGCTGATGTTATGTAGGTACGATTTCAAATGTCATAATATTGTTTTTTTTCGTATTTGTTTAAACTTGAGTATAGGAAGACCCATTCACACTATGTTCCGCTCCTTCGAAGCAGAGCTGAGGGACATGGACATGGTGTGGGAGGAGGTCATAAACATTGCGCAAGATCGAGCGCAATGGAGAGCTCTTGTTGTTAAAAGGGAGTGTGTGTGTGTTGTTAAGTGAATTGTTTTTTTGTTATGTTTTAATCAGTATCTGATTGATTGCGTTATATTTTGTTGACATCTGCCGGCGAATAGGTGAATACTGTAATGCCGGCTGATGAAAGAAAAAATCGAAAATAAGTAAATAAATAATACCTATGCATTTTTGTGAATGTCTCATCTTTATTGCCTACTGGCTTTGTTGGTGCACAACGTTCTAATTACGTCTAGATTCACCTAATTGTATCCATTTTCCGGTAAATAAAGAATTATTTTGTCAACAGCAAAACCACACTCATATAAATAACACTTTTGCTAATCATGGCGGCAGTTGTAATTTTATACCGCTACTGAAATGGGTATGTCTTTGAAACATCAATAATTTATTATTAAAAAATAACATTCCTCCCCGAAGCACGAGTTTTATCTACTCATTTTCGGGGAGAATTACAATACTTAATAGCGATTTTGTCTCAATTTTTTTTTATTTTGTATTATATTATACTCAGTTAATTATCAATAAAGGAATTATATTATTATTATTACATACATTTTTTGCAAGTTTTCGTTGTGTAATCATCAGGAAAGAAAACGAAAAAAAAGCCAATCATACGAGCTATGCTGGATGCCATTATAACACCACTGTGATCATTTTCTCTTGTCATTGAGGTGTTCAAATTGTTTTATAGATTTGAATCTACAAAATTTTCCATCATGGAAGTCTTCAAAAAGCCGCCATCCCTGAAAAGAAAAATTAAAAATATTTCTTTTAAAAATCGAACAAAAAAGCCATTTGATAATCGAACATTTATCTATATTATAAAAATAGAGAGCTATTAATTTTCCGATGTCATCGCATCACGCCTAAACGGTTGTACCTACCGATTTCGCTTATTCTTTTTTTGTTGTGTCGGCTTTTTTTATAAGAAGGCTCTTATGAATGAAACAATTAAGAAAGTTGCGTGGAAAATTAGAAAATCAATGAAAACTTTAATTAGGTAACCTTCTTAGTGCTTTTTAGAGTAGAATTATTGTTCGAATTATTTAAGACCAACAACCGATGAGCAGAATAGCTAATAAAATATCGGGACGAAGTTCGACGGGTCAGCTAGTATTTGATAAAAAAAAGAAATTTGTATTTTAAAAATCGAATATAATAATTTATCTAATTTTGACATCTAACAGTTGGTAGTGAATCGTTTTTTGGAATGTGTAACATAGAATCTTTAATAGGTTGGTTGGTTTTATATCTATAATAGGTTGGTTGGAAGATATTGCCCTAGGCAATAAGCCCGCCAATTTTGGTTAATTATGTATATTTTTATCCAATAAAGTGTTATATTATTATTATTAATCTATAAATTTAAATTAAGAACGTTGTTTATGAATAAGAAACAATACATTTTTATCTTCCTTGCTTTTCCATTACCTACTTCGTTGATTCCTAGTCTACTTTTACTCAGCTGTCGACCGTTTTATTCAAGTAAGTCTATAATCTAGATAATTTCTCTCCTTTCAAGAGGGACAAAGAAGGCCGTAGCCAGGAATTCATTTAGGGGGGAAGAGAGCCCCCCCCCTTCCCCACGTAATATGTTGGAAATAAAAATCTGTACCTACGAGTCAACTTGAATTTTAATGAATTACGAACAGTGCACACTAATTGGGCAAATCCAAATTCAAACTCCCTTTTACGCCCCACTTAGGGGCATATTGTCTCAGCATATTGACATCTTTCAAATATCTTACAACAATTTTAATGTATATGACATGTATGTACCTAATCTTTCTCTCCCACTGCTCACCGAAAATGTCAAACACTGTAATAGAGAGCAGTGTTCATCTTTAAAAATAAATAAATAAATATGGAGGCAACAAGAGCTCTCCATTGCGCTCGATTTTGCGCAATGTTTATGACCTCCTCCAACACCATGACCAGGACCCCTATTCTGTAGCAAGTGTAGGGTAGTCACTTGAAAAAAGTGACAATTAGGCGATACATTTTGTATGAAAAACGTCTATACGTATCGTGACGGGGAATCGCATAGAGACGTTTTTCATACAAAATGTATCGCCTAATTGTCACTTTTTTCAAGTGACAATTAGGCGATTAACCCTACACTTGCTACAGAATAGGGGTCCAGATCCCTCTGCTCTAAGAACAATACATTTCATGGGCGGTTTTCATTTTTATGTACTTCCAAGAGCACACTCGTGTACATGAACGTTTGTTTTTTTTTATCGAAGTTGGTAATTGTGTATAAAATTGTTATGTTTTTTTTACCAATTTTACAAAATTGGCTTTATGAATTAGGTATGTTTATTTGTTGCAGGTCTTATTTTGATTGTTCTGTTCCTTGCAGACCTGACGCTGAAGGTTTCTTCGCAAGAACTAGTTCAGATTATAGCAACTACATTATTCACAAATTGTAATTATACAATATATTATTGTTTTATGATGCATCTCAGTGTCATTATAGTTAAGTTTCCACCGGATGATGAAATAAATAATAATTGTAATAATAAATCACAAGAAGACGTACACGGTGTACCTAAAAAAGGTAGTGGATAAATCGAAACAGGGTGGTAGAGGACTTCAATACCCATCGATTTAACCCCCATGTATTTTCAATGATATTGGGTGGTTTAAAAGTTATTTACATTATTGCGAAATGTGAATATAATCCGGATTTCAGACTTATTTATACCTACATAACTATGGCTCAATCTATTTATTTTTCGATGATGATTTTTTTTAAGAATAGTTCGATAGTGTGTAGTTCTTATGTAATGTTAGGTATATAATATTTGTGATAGATTTTCTAAAAAATTCTCACATTTTTCTTCAAAGCTTATTTATTCCACAAATTTTGAT
The DNA here is from genome assembly GCA_963576905.1 of Mystacides longicornis. Classification (NCBI taxonomy): domain Eukaryota; kingdom Metazoa; phylum Arthropoda; class Insecta; order Trichoptera; family Leptoceridae; genus Mystacides; species Mystacides longicornis. The sequence goes on along the minus strand of OY756430.1, from coordinate 21,527,094 downwards.
TTCGGTTCATTTTCTATTTGCTTCTCTCCTCCCAAAATGATAAAAAAAAATCGCTATATCGTCAGCTTCATTGTGAAAAAGGTTAGTTTTACCTTGATAAGAAGATGAAAATGGTTTTTTATGACAATGAGATGCATGCATAACCACTGGCATTTACAAAAATCACGTGATGGATTCTCTTTAATGAAGGATTCTTCAAAATGAGGAAAGAAGACGTCAACAACCTCCAATACGCTGTACGTACGATAGCCGCCGGTTGATACCACTGGACTACCAACCACCTCAAGTTGTCCAGAATCTATTTTTCATTCACATTATGGCTAAAGATAGGCAAACTATTGGGCCGTTTTGTGGATAGTTTTCCAAAGCTATTGCTAGCATTTCGAGAAAAATTATTCTAAAAATTAATTTTTACATTTTGAGGTACCGAAATAAAAACAGCACTTGGCGTGACCTATGAACAGATGAACAACACTTGGTATGCCCCTGTGCCAGACGATGTCAAAATAATGTTATACGGAAACAGTTGGTTGAACAAGGTATGAAAATATTTTCCATCATTTTTTTTTAAAAACAAAACAATGTTGTATCATAATAATTATTGACACTGCAAACCCAGTTGACCAGTCTTACACATAAGTTATCAAATCCCAAATCGGCTACAAATACCACTACAACTCTCCTCAAAACAATCAACCGCAATCCCTGGGATCATCACAGATGTTTGTGCGTCTTCATAAATGTAACGGAGTAAACTTCAAGCCTCTTTCAGAGAATTTCGACCAATCTCAATGTTGAACACTTCGATTTTCCACGCTCCCTGATCCAGTTCTAGTTCATTTCTATAGCCTATTTTTCGTGAGGTTTACAAGCAATTTCTGCCAACAGATAATTAACTTCAAAAGGTTTGTGAGAGAAAAATGATATTATCTAGAAACAATTTCACGCATCCGTCAATAGATCACCTAGATTATTCCATCACTCAAAATACTACATCTAGATTTTCTAATCTAACCATAATAATTCGGTAAAATTTTGTGTGAATGGAGTCTATTCTTTCAACAATATGTACAATAACGTACCATGTATCACATGTGACTTATTTCCTACTACACCGCCATCTCTTGGATTTTTCAAAAAGATACACAATTATATAGGTAATATCGATGTTTAAGCAGGATGTGCTTGGGATAGACTATCAGGGTCGTAACCGCTGGGCCACCAAAAGCTTCTCAACCTTAAAAATTTGTTCATCTTACACAAATATAAATGTTCAGTGAGCAGTGAGGATTACCCAGATTCCACATAAGCTCGTCAAATTAGACTTTTTAGCAATTATTATTTGCATGATAACCATGTTTTTTGCAGATGGAAATGAACCTGACAAATGCTGGAAACAATCTTTGGAACAATCCAAAATTCTACAGGAACCTTCCAACAGAAATTGTCATTCATGGATTTATCGAGACACAATATTCGCCAGAAATAAACCTTTTGTTGCAAGCGCTCATATCAAAAGGCAACAAAAATGTAATTTTTGTGGATGCAAGCAAAAATATATTTCTGTTGTATCAGTATGCTTCAACTGCTCTTAGATATGTGGCTGAATATTTGGCACAAGAATTGTTAGTCCCACTTGTCAACAATGGTAAGTTTAAAGCTTTTGTTTCCTCCCCTTTTTCCCTAATAATTTATCGGACTCTTTATCTCCAGTATTGGACATAAGTCTGCCTTCTCGACTTCCATATCTCCCTATCGGCAGGTTTGTGCCACTGGTGTCCGGTCACTTTCTATAATATATCGTTGGGCCATTGCATCTGTTGCCTCCTGGGTTTCTGCTACCTTTTCCCGGTCACCACTCCAACTTTCTTTTGGTCCACCGATCAACCGTTGTTCCATTTCAGAGATGCTTTTTTTTTGGACTACATCTGTAAATTTTGTCTCCATATCTCCATAGTCCATTTGTTGCGTTTTCTTTCTCACAAACAGAATCCTTTTGTCCATTGCTCGTTGGGTTTACTTAGTATTTAAAGAATATTTAAGAAAACAATGACTTTCAAATTAGTGACTACAAGCAATTCTTTATCCATGCAGGTTACGATAGAACAAACATCCACATGATTGGATTCAGCATGGGTGCGCAGATTTCTGGATTCGCTGGTAAGAAGTTCCAATCGATGACAGGAGGAAACAAACTAGGTTGGATTACTGGACTCGATCCAGCTGGACCCTGCTTCTATAACAGCACCGCTGAAGAAAGATTAAATGCAACAGATGCCGATTTTGTGGATGTGATTCATACTAATATGGGCGGATGGGGAACCCTTTTACAATCAGGTACCTACCTAATTTTATTTATAAATCAAATGTTTATTTTGTGTCTGAATAATCGTTATGTTAAGAGACGATATTGGTAATCATACATCTGTCTCTCTTAACTTTTCGTTTAGGTATATGATTTGGAAGAAACAAGTACTTTCTTAACCTAAAACGATAACACAATATAGCAAGATGTATTTGGAGATGAATGCTGCTAAAATTGGGGTAAAGGCCTCCATTGACCAGATTTAACAAACAATTATTAACAGCAAAGATTTTGTTTATGAAATCGTGAATGTTGTAATAATTATTATTTATAGGCCTTAATTTTATGACAAAGTTGTTCGAACCTGCATCCCTAGTCATCCCATGCAGACAGGGTAGCCACTGGGCCAATTGGCCCGACGCTAATTATTAATTTATATATAATGGTTGAATCATATTTTGAAGTAGGTAGACATTTTAAGCTACGAATTGAAAAAACAATACTTGTATGCTGGAAAACACAAATCTGAATAAAATCAATAAAAAAAAAACCAAGAATTCACAGACACTACGCGTGACCGAGTGTTAACGACAACGTTGTCGACATTTTCTTTTACGAATAAAAAAAAAAAATATATAAGTAAAATCTATTCATGATCTTTTCAAATAATTTATATAAAAATATTACGTCTTAATTTTACAGGACATGTTGATTTTTATCCAAATGGAGGCATCCAACAACCTTTGACCATACTTCAAGCGCAATCACACATCATTGCTTTACTAGCATACATCGAAAGCATCATGAATGAGAATGCTTTCCCTTCAGTTCCGTGCAAGAGTTGGAGCATATTCAGCTTGGGAGGTTGTTCTTTGAATCTCAAAGCCTACATGGGCTATGGAGTATCCAAGGCTAGCAGAGGACAACACTTCTTGTACATAAATGGCTTGCCACCTTTCTCTAAAGGATTTCTCGGAATTCCTGAATTCAACTTCTATGCTTGGTTCGCAAGTCTTTTTTAATATTTTGGTGAAAAAAAAAAAAAACAAAAACAAATTTCTTAAAACTCACCTGTGAGTTTTATTTTGCATTTTTAATTGAATTGCTTTTTCTAAGTTAGCGATTTTAGCCAAAGTTTAATACATAATTAAAACAAATAATTAGGATTCATCAGCCATTATTTCAAATACTTTAGTAAAAATAACATAGATAATGTAAAATTATTAACTAACTAATCCCTTATGACCCTACTCAGGGGCATAAGGACTAAGGAGCCCTCCACCGCGCTTGATATTGCGCGATTTTCCTCCTACACTTATCCAAATCCCTCAACTCTGCATTGAAGGATAGGAACACAGTGTAACAGGGTCTTCCTCGTCTTCAGGACTGTGTTGCAAAGAAGAACAGTGCAATTAAAATAATAAAATACAAATAAATTACAATTCATAAACCACCATTTAAAATACTTAAAAATAGAATTAAATTAACACACATACCTCAATCAGTTAATAAAAAGTTTGACAATCAAAAAAGTTTTTATCTTGTTTATTTTAAACTATTCCACAATCGACCCAATTAAAGCTTTTGATTATGCTACAAAACAGGTACAATAAGAATTATATAGGACATAAAAAATGTTTATAGGTAATATAAGACAGTAGGCAATACATCAAAACAAAGTCTCAAAAAGTAAAGTAGTCCAAACATAAACATAATATCAGCATATTATGCAATCCTTGGAAAAACTGCCACAGAAAAAGGCATTTCGTGATTATTGCACAGCACTTTAATTGTAACCTCTGTGGTTTCAAGGGTCCTGGGTAACCATCAAGTTACTATAGACCAAAATTATTACTACCAGGCTACGACCAAATGGACAGCTCAGGGCAGCAGCAGGTCCAGCAGTTGACGCTCCAGATCTCCTGGGGTTGTGAGAGGTGCAGAAATAGAACCAGCGGTGCTTTCCTGAAGGCAGACGTCCGGCGAGTTAGTCCCGTATTAGAAGTGGTTCACAGAAGAACTGAACTCGCCATACATTTGCCGCTTTTATTTATACAAAAATCATGAACAAAGAAAACCAATCAGATTGATTGTTTAAATTTACCAATCAAGGATCTCTATTTTAGGATAAATGTGAACAATTTTCACTATCAATTTGTGACATTTTTCGTCATATCTTTTTAACCTTTCCTTCCCTATGCTATGTAGGCACTACGCATTGCTCCATTCAACGTACAATATCTTTATAAATATAATTAATTATTGTGGGCTGAGGTTTTGAGTATTCCTCCATCATACATTTACCTATCGAATTAGAAAATAATACTGAGAATAATCATTACTTATGGGGTGCATCCAAATGTAAGCATCGGAAGCGAATTTACTAATACAATCAAAGGCGTACTCCACTACACTCAAATGTTGGGTAGGTACCTACCTACATCCATATTGTGAACTATTGTTAGTAGCAACATGCGCAATACAGCTAGAGATCACGTGAACAATAGCATGTCTCACTCTCGCGCACTCACTACCTACTACTAAGAGTGACGAATAAAAAACACTTCTCAAGTTTACGTCCTTCAGTGGTTCAAAACTGAAAAAGTGTTCCCGATATATCTGCTTGCTGAGGAGCGCGGCAGAATCTTCAGACTGTCAGGCGATGTTGATAGCGATGCCCGCGGACGAGAGAAGCAGCAAACGCTTGAGAAATGGCAGAGAGATTGGGACAGTTCCGACAACGGAAGATGGACTTATAGACTAATCCCCAACATCACGGCTTGGATCTCAAGAGCACACGGTGAGGTGACATATCGACTTACCCAGTGTCTCTCTGGACACAGAGTATTTTATTCGTATCTTAAAAGAATTGGTAAAGCAGACTCGAACGCATGCGTGTACTGTGGTGAGGAGGACACCCCTGAACACACGGTATTCAAGTGTGACAGGTGGTCGGAGGAGAGAAAAATAGCTACGCGTGGCCTTGAGTTGGAGAGCTTCCCCACGGTGGCTGACCTTGTTGGCTACATGCTGAAAGGGAAGACGCAGTGGAACGAGGCAGCGGGATTTGTGGAAAAAATCATTAGGCAAAAGGAGAAGGATGAGATGGAACTTAAGAGATAAGACAAAACCAACAGTGGTAGGCCCTAACAATGGGTAGGAACACTGCTGAGTTTGGTGCGAGGGGTTTTAGCCGGTTTGAGTCCGGCACTACCCAGGTGATGCAGCCTGGGTGTCCATGATGGATTTCCCCTCATTAAAAAAAAAGAAGTGGTTCAAAACTGATTATTTACGATCGATAGTAGAATTATTATTTTAGTATTTTTTTATCTCTTTTTATAATTATAAAAATATTATTTGTATGTAATTGTGCATTGATTTCTATATAAGTGCTTTCTTTTTCTTCTTTCTTCCAACGTGGCAATCCACTCTCAAGAGAGTGATCTATAAGTGCTTTATTCATATGTTATAATGTTTTGAATCTTATACCCTTTTTCACGATACTGCTACTATATTATAAAAAAAAATCAACTTTAGACATTTCTTTTTTATAATTAATGGGTACGTAAGATTTAGTTGAAAGCCCTATGTTTATTTTTAGGAAAAAAGTTTTAAAAAAATTGACAGTTTAAGAGATAGCGAATAATAAATATAACAATAAAACTGCAGACTCTTTCCATTACATTCATACGGTAAAAAATAAATAAACAAGGTTTTATCAAAAAAATAATTATGGGTACTGTTAAGTTAAAATACTTTGTATTTTTATAATGTTGTTTATTGTGCCCCATAGACATGTTAGATGGAGAAGAGACCGGTTGCATGGATGACAGTTCTTTTATACTACGCTCATGACGTAGTGTTGCCATTAACTAAATGCTGCCATATATACAAAAGGTACAAGCCGCAATAAAACAAGAAAACAAAATTTGCAGCATTTAATTTTTTTTTAACCTTTTATCCCTACTCCTAAAGTAGTTTGTATTTATTTAAGGGCTAGTCTTTCGAATGAGCATTAAACAGCCCAATAGTTAATGGACAAACAACTTTAAAGGCTCCACTACCTCAAAACGGGTCTTTTATGAGAAATTTGATGGACCTAATTAATCTGTTGATAGTTTCGGCCGAGGGTGCTTGGTAATAGTTCATTTTCACTGATAAGGAATAAGGAGTCTTCAATTTGTGCTACTACGAATTATTTTATTTCCATAAACATGTTTTCGGGAGCGACTACTCCCTTCCTCAGATGGACAAAGACTAAAGAATATAAATTAATGTGAAATATTTACAAATTAGTTAAGTATATGAAACAAAAAAAACAGTATTAAGGAAAGGGTGAACTTATGAATACTATAAAAAAATGACAACTTTACAATGTAAAAGTGACTTATTATAAGCTATGGAAAGATAACAATAATAATAATTAATTCTAAAGAAATTTGCAGGCTGTATGGGAAAATCCAAACTAACTTTGAAAAGAAGGTATGCACAATGCACATAATACGATATTGGTTAAAGATAAAAAGGTACTATTTGACAATATGTAGGAATAACGGAAGCTATACAATATCAAGTGAACTTTTGATACAGTGATGACCTATTGAAAGAGAAAGTTTTACAAGAAAAAAATACAATATTTAAAGTTTTTTTTTTTACCCATCACGCCGTTTTCCGAAGGGGGTAGGCAGAGAGGACGGATTTCCATTCTTTCTAAACAAACATCTTTTGCTTCTTCCAAACGCATAACATTCCGCATGCATGCTCTTCTATTCCTTTTGCTCCTGACTTGGCCCTCCTCTATGACTGAACCGATATGGTCGGACCATGTCATTCGAGGTCGGCCTCGTCTGTGTGCACCCATTCTTTCATATTTATATATCCTTTTAGCCATTCTCTCCTCGTTCATTCTCTCTACATGCCCAATATACCTTAATTTATTCACTTTCATTCTAGTCACTACGCTAACATCCACTCCACATTCCTTTATAATATTCTCATTCCTCACCTTATCAATCAGTCTCTTTCCGCATATCCTACGCAGTGATCTCATTTCCACAGCATTTATTCCAACTTCCAGATTTTTCGTCCATGTCCAAGTTTCACTACCATACATCATGGATGGAATCAGGATTGCATTGTGCATCAACTGTTTGGATTTAAGAGATACGTTATTATTTCTCATTAGAGGTCTTAGTGCACCGCCAACCCTTCTACCAGCCAGTTTCCTTCTTTCAATCTCCTTTTCACACCTTCCATCTCTATTTTTTTTTTAAATGAATCTGTGCTCACTCGAAGTGAACACAAATACACTTTTGACATCTTTCACACTAAGCAAATGCTTGTGTCGTGAAAGTGGAAAATGGTCGGCACGGCCGGGATTTGAACCGACGACCTCCGCACGAAACAGTGCGAAAGCCGGCGTCGTAACCGCTGGTCTACCAACCACCTCGAATAAACAAATCTATTAAACAGACTACCTAAATAGACATACTCATTAGGGTGGGCCGTTCTAGTATGGAAGTTAAAAAAGTGCTTCTAATCTTAATGTAATAGTGATAATTTGTTGCCTTATGATGTATTACAGCTATCTACAAAACTTCATGAAAAAAAAATAATATCTTCTGTCTCCGAATCGACCTTGAAGTTTTGTATGGGACGAAAATATCCCATACTAACTGATATTTTTATAATAATCATGTAAAATGATTTCGGCCTTGTTTTTTTATTCGTTTTTTTATTATACCACAGATAATTCAAGTACATACTTCTACTTATTCAATAACACAAAAATAATAAATAAAACTTTTACATTTTTATGTAAAGTAAGTACCTATCTATATGAAATTATGTTATTTTGCAGTGATTGTTTTTGATAAATTGGGTTTGATATCTTTTTTACTCGTTGCTTTCTAAGCTTTTACATAATCTTTTCTTGATAAATTTCTCCGTAACGTTGGTGAGGCTTCTTTGACAATTTCACAGATCATCAAACTCTTTGGATATGACAAGGAAAATTCAGGAAACTGTATTTATTCATCTTCGCCATTGTATGTAATGAATGCCGTAAGAGGTTCGTCGGATACTTGTCGATTGGTGTTTCTGTTACATTTTGCTGTCTCTCTATAACGTAGTTCTTGTAAAAGGATGCTTCAAAATTTACTTTCAGTACTTCAAGAATCAAAGATGCGTGTTTTCAGGTGATTCGAGCTTTTACTATCCGGCGAGCGGTTCATTCTCTTACTACATAGTGTATTTTGAGTGAAATAGCTTTTTCTTTTAGTAATTACCTACAGTTTATATAACAGATTTGATCCTCTGATAAATATGTGGATAAGAAACTAAACTTCCATAGGTAACGGGATCAGTTGCGAGGTAACTTGGTGCACAAACATTAACAATAAAGATAAGTTAAGGTCATCAAACTTTATGAAAGAATCGCAGTCGCAGTATCCTATTAGCTTCGTTTAGCGATCTAACATGGAATATTTTTCCTAGAGCTCAGTTACCTAAATCATTAGAACATGTTTCTCTTGGTATGACTGCGCCAATTTGGAATAAATATAATTGATCTTTTCGTAGATCTTGAAATGATAAAATAGTAATTTCTGTTGTAATCACCTGGAACATATCAATTGTTTTTCTTTTTGTTTACTTTTCCAGTTGTTTTCCGATTTGGTCAGAATGCGAATGATGATTTGAGAAAGCAATATCAACATATTATACAAAAACCTAAATAATTGTTACTTGTCGTATTTTTTTTTCTAGATTACCGGCGACTCATTCAATTGGGTTTACTTGTGGTTTGCAATAAGCAAAAAATTCATTCTAATGGTTTTATTAGTATTTTCTCCTGCAAACTAATTATTCAATCATGTTTTCCGGCATTAACCTACACTTTTTTTCATCACTTCAGACGACAAGTAAAAGATCAAATGAAATTTTGCTTTTTGAAAAGAAAACTGTAATCGATCTCTCTATCGGTTTCGGTTTTCCAAATTTTCCATCAATTTAGAATCAGTTTCCTTTAGCACTCTCTTTTATTATTGTTCATATGTATTTTTGACCACTTTTTCTAATCACTAGCCTAAACCTTTGGCTTTACGGCCATCAAAATACAATACTGGTATTTGTAACCCTTTTCTCATTTTATGAGATTTTCTAATGTTTTTCGCGGCACTTCAAGTAATTTGTTGACGTCAAAATGGCATTTTTATGCTTTATATCATACAGAACTGATTATTCCATCATTTTTATGGCATACAATCTTAAAAAATATTATGTAAAACATATTTTTACTTTCTTTATACCTACTTCAAAATAGGACAAATTTAACAATTTATTGAAACTTTGAGCTCAATTCAGAGACAGAAGATATCTTTCGAATTGAAAAATATTATGCATACGTATTTAAAACAGCATTTAGCACTAAAATATAACTATTACGTTAGCAATAGAGGGAAAAAGGAAATCGGCCCACACTACTGTACACGCCGACAAGTCTTCTGTCGTGACTTGGCGTGAAACAATAGTGCAATTGTATATTATATGATATTTTCTTTAATAAAATAACAAAAAAAAAAGAATTTAAGAAAGTGTCGTGAATGAGAAAAATGGTCGACACCTGGTATTGAATCCACGACCTTCAGTTTATCAGAGTAAATTTTAGCGACGGAATCACCAGGCTACAAAGAATTTTTTTTTACTGGTTTACAGGTATTCGCAAAAAGTTCAAAAGACTTTCGACTTTTCTTATCACTCATTTATCGTTGAGAGACGTCTATAAAGAAAACACAAAATTCCCTATGTACCTACTTGATTGTTTAAAATACAATGCCCCTGCTGTTCTTGGCAAATAAGCTATCTACTTATTAGTAACTAGCTATCCCGCCCATCGAACTTCGACCTATTTCAGAATAATATATTTTTTTTTTACTTTAATACAGTTTATGACAATAAAAACTGAATTAAATTTAGCTAATAATTTATTGCATTATGTAATAATAATTGTTGATTTGGATGGGGGATTGAAGTTCGACGGTCATGAGTTTGTAATAAAAACAATTCCTCTAGTCTATAGTTTCATAACCTTAAAAAAATCCAAGAGATGGCGGTGTAGTGGGAAATAAGTCACATATGAAGCGTGTTACGTTATTGTATATTTTGTTGGATGAATATACTCCATTAAACTAATTATTTCCTCGTACCAAGTCTATAAAAAATAATCGTGTAGGTAGAAACTATTTACTAACTTAATGAAGAGACAACAATAACTATTGCTGAAAAAGTAACTATTCTAAACTGTTAAGAACATGATTTTGATTTCATCAAAAATAATTATTGTAGGTATACGTATAAAAGGTAAGACACAAAAATGATTAAACATATTTGTAACGTGTGCCCAAGAAGCAAAATTTAATTGTCTATACTTAAACTAGATTACCGGTTGACTGGTAGAGAATGCTTCAAGCATTAAGTTCCGCCGGCTATACCTACTGACACTTATGTAGGTATAGAAGAGTATTTATTTATTTCCTGACAGATGTTGTACCGTCCGTACTATGAATATTGAATTCTAGTTTGTTCTAGTTAACTGACAGTTGTTAGTCAAACGCCAATAATTAAAATTCAAAAATAGAAACGTTTATATTATCAAAAGCACAAAAAGGCGTTACCTACGTTAAGTTTCCTTAATTGTTCTAATGTTCCACGAAATTTTAAGATACCTATTAAGATTCGAATTATCCGTGTTATATTTACATATGATTTATATGTATAATGAGTGGTATTCTGAAATTCACGTTCCGACTCAACGCAATCAATGAATTAAACTGACTCCATGGCAATCAAAATCCAATAGTTGATAAAATGTTTATTATGAACGAGCTAATGATATGTTTTTGTGTATTTCTATGGAAAAATTACAACAGCCCTGTCCAAAAGTGTATAGCTGGCGCAATCCTTTTTGGATCGGGGTGGCCAATTTCGAAACTACATACAACGAAATCTATGTATGCACAGAAGAGCACTACGCTATTCCCAAGTGACAAATAGAATGGTGCTTCATTGGTGTTTGACAATCACAATTCAATAAGCAATAAAATGGTTATTCTGAAAGAGCATTGAGTTCTTTATGGTATTTCTATGGAAAAACACAACAGTCCTGTCAAATGCGCTGTCAAAAAGTGTATAGCCCGCGCAATAACTATTGACTCGCGGTGGTCAATTTCGGAACTATAAAGTTATCTATGTACAATAGATCACTGCGCCATTCCCGCGTGATAGATAGAATGGTGATGTCAACAAAATATCACCATGTCAACATAAACAACGGATCATAAGGCCGGCGTACACATTGTTAAGTAGTATGTGCGAGTGCGTGTGCCGGTGCGAGTTACAAGTGTTATAAGCATGTGAGGACAGAACTTCGAGTTGCGAGTGAACTTAGCAGTGATTGAAGCGGGTTCTATTTTTTAGAGTACTATCCCCGTCATCCTTCCCCATATTTGTAGCATACGTGCGCGCACTCTGTTTGCAGTGTTGCCCCGGCGGAGAGAAAAGAAAATAAAGAACACATTGAAATGGGCAGAGCAACTTTGGATTCGCACCAACTCTCACTTCACAGAAGTGGACAATGGACATGCACTCACTTATCTCCTGCAATTTTACTGCGCAACTCGCACTCGCACATACACTTCTTGCTACTTGGCACTGTGTGTATGAGCCCTTAATTGAAACAACACCAAAAAAGCAGTAGTTACACAGGTTGTTTTGTTGGATTAAATGCACTCAGAAACGCAACAACTATTGGATGCGACTGATGCGAGGAATTTTGTTATCGCAGAATAGAAGTTTTGGCTTAGAACTTAATCGGTTGCCAGTAATTACGCAATTAATGAGTTGGATAAAATATTTTCAGAATATTTTGAAATGAATAACAAACGATTGAGTTGCGTCGTATCCAATTTTTATCGAGGGATTTGACATTTAGCTATTCTGATATTGTTTTATTCAATACATTTTATGCGTAACTACTGGCAACCGATTATTATAACTCAAATTATTATAACTGGTACGTGAATTTCAGAATAGCCGTCAATATCTACATAATTAGGTAATTACTTACCTCAATCATTTATTAAGAGCGGATCTGACGCGGTTATAAATTCAAATAAGACAGACTGTGGAGGAAAACGGATATCGATATAGCTTGGGCTAGAAATGAAAAATAGATATAACTACTTGTTATTCCTTAGTTGCATCAGCACTACGCATTTGCAGTAAAGATCTATTTTTAGTAGTTATTATATAATGTGTTTTCATCATAGGTTTTTTCCTCATCAGTAATCACAATGTTCCAAATATTGATTCTTGCAAATGTGTTTACTCAAATGTTCCTATCGCTTTCCAAACATCTGATTTTTCATTCATAAATTAAAAACATTATAATATACATTCACGCTTAAAATATACGAATTATCGCATGTTTATGCATCGAGCTGTTGCGTTGGTTCCAGTCTTCTTCTTATATTCTTCTTCTAGATCTTGCGATCTGTTTTGTTCAGTCAATCCTTCTGCGGACACCGACTGCCAGCTGTCTTGCCACCTCTTGGGAGGTCTGCCTGGCAGTCTTCTGCCTTGTGGGATACCCATTTTATAGCCAAGCCCCAAGGAGGTCACTTCATTGATTATTTTGTCCATGATGAGGTTGAACAAGAGATGACTCAAACTATCCCATTGTCTGATGCCAGTATTACTTGGTATTGCTCTGGAGAGTTCCGTGTCCACTGTCCACTCTTATTTTTGTCAAACATTTTCAGTCTTATTTATAAAAAAATCGTTGATAACACGATCACTTCCGATACACCGATCAATTTTTACTTTTGATCATCTGATAAATATATGGATAAGAAATTAAACTTCCATAGGTAACGGGATCAGTTGCGAGGTAACTTGGTGCACAAACATTAACAATAAAGATAAGTTAAGGTCATCATGAGCGATCGAACGTGGAATATTTTTCCTGGAGCTCAGTTGCCTAAATCATTAGAAAATGTTCCTGTTGGTATGACTGTGCCAATTTGGAATAAATATAGATGATCTTTTCATAGATCTTGAAATGATAAAAAAATAGTAGTTTCTGTTGTAATCACCTGGAACATATCAATTGTTTTTTTCCCCGTTGTTTTCCAATTTAGTCAGAATGCGTATGATGATTTGAGAAAGCACTATAAACATATTATACAAAAACCTAAATAATTGTTACTTATCGTTTTTTTTCTAGATTACCGGCGACTCATTCAATTGGGATTACTTGTGGTTTGCAATAAGCAAAAAAATCATTCTAATGGTTTTATCAGTCCTTTCTCCTGCAAACTAATTATTCAATCATGTTTTCCGGTATTTACCTACACTTTTTTCATCAAGTAAAATAAGAAATGAAATATTGCTTTTTGAAAAGCAATCTGTAATCGATCTCTCTATCGGTTTCGGTTTTCCAAATTTTCCATCAATTTAGAATCAGTTTCCTTTAACACTCTCATTGTTCATCTGTATTTTTGACCACTTTTTCTAATCACTAGCCTAACACTTTGGCTTTACGGCCATCAAAATACAATACTGGTATCTTTGACCCTTTTCTCATGTCATGAGATTTTCCCTGGTTTTTCGCGGCGCTTTATATACTTTGTTGCTATCTAAAAATGCATTTTTGTGCTTTATATCATACAGAACTGATTATTCCGTCATTTTTATGACATACAAACTTTAAAAATATTAAGTTAAAGACATTTTTAATTTATTTATACCTGCTTCAAATTACGATAAATTTAACAATTTTTTGAAACTTTGAGCTCAATTCGGAGACAGAAGATATCTTTCAAATTGAAAAATGTTTTGCATACCTATTTTAAACAGCATTTAGCACTAAAATATAACTATTACGTCAGCAATATTGGAAGAAACACAAATCGACCCGCCCTAGCATTCATGCTCTTCTATTCCTTTTGCTCCTGACTTTTTGTCATTCTCTCCTCGTTCATTCTCTCTACGTGCCCAAACCATCTTAATTTATTAACTTTCATTCTAGTCACTACGCTAACATCCACTCCACATTCCTTTCTAATATTCTCATTCCTAGTAGGGATAAAAGGTTAAAAAAAATAAAAATTAAATGTTGCAAATTTTGTTTTCTTGTTTTATTGCGGCTTGTACCCATAATTATTTTTTTGACAAAACCTTGTTTATTTATTTTTACCGTATGAATGTAATGGAAAGAGTCTGCAGTTTTATTATTATTTTTATTCTAGCTATCACACCAAAATATTCTACGAAACCTTCTACTTTAAGCGATCTAATAGCTGAAGACTAATAGCTAAATACAGAACACGGTAGTTTAAAAAATGCAATCGAGGGCGTTCGTGAAAGAACAATAGAGGTCTGGCAGGACAGATGGAACTGTAGGTTGTCTGCGAGGCTGGTGTATCATTTCTTCCCAGACATAATATCAAGATTGAGCCGTAAATTTATTGTCTTTGATTTTTTGACCTCACAGTTGATAACGGGTCATGATCTTGGTCTGGCTTCTGATCCATGGTGTCCGTGTGGGGGAGGACGGCAATATTCGGACCATATTCTTTGGGAATGCCCTATGATGAACACCGCGAGAGACAAGCTGATGGCTGGATTCACCCATGACACGCCCAGACCTATTTGGTTTGGGGAGATTTTCCTAAATCCCACGAACTTTAGGTGTTTTTGCGCCTTCGCGGAGTACTGGAGAGAGCAATGGGATAACCTGATGCAGCCCGTCAGCGAGGCACCACTCACGTAGTCTCGTTGAGATGGGTGTTTCAAAATTCATTACCTCTGTAGCTTTTATTGTGGGTGCATTTTTTTTGCGGTATGGGCTTAATCTAGTAAAAAACGGTGATGGGTTTATTTTTGGTTTGAGTATGTGTTGTAGCTTGTTTCTTTTTATTATTTGGTGGGATTTGGTTATGGTGTAGTTGTTGGGAGGAATCATTAACGGTTGTTAAAATTCAAATTAAACTAAAAGTTTCTGCAATTTAATTTAATTATAATTGTCAACTCAATCTGAAGTTTTTCTTTAATTTACACTTAAATGAATTATTTGTTGCAAGGATCTTTTTCTTTGTTTTCTTCTTTGCGCGTCAGATGAAGTCCTTCCGACTTTATTCTGAAACCTTGCACTTTTTGTCTACTTTTTTTTTTTGCTTATAAAGTCTGGATGAAATGAGAACTTAGGTTCCTGAAACATCCAGGGGTATGGGAGGGCGCAACCCTTAATGGTTATTATTTTTATTATTCGCTATTTCTTAAACTGTCAATTTTTTTAAAAACTATTTTCCCAAAAATAAACATAGGGCTTTCAACTAAATCTTACATACCTACCCATTAATTATAAAAAAGAAATGTCTGAAGTTGAATTTTTTTTTATAATACAGTAGCAGAATCGTGAAAAAGGGTAAATGTAAAAGATTCAAAACATTATAACATCACGTGGCAATCCACTCTTCTTGAGAGTGGATTGCCACGTTGGAAGAAAGAAGAAAAAGAAAGCACTTATATAGAAATCAATACACAATTACATACAAATAATATTTTTATATTATAAAAAGAGATAAAAAATACTAAAATAATAATTCTATTATCGATCGTAAATAATCAGTTTTGAACCACTGAAGGACGTAAGCTTTAGAAGTGTTTTTTATTCGTCACTCTTAGTAGTAGTGAGTGCGCGAGAGTGAGACAAGCTATTGTACGTTAAATGGAGCAATGCGTAGTGCCTACACAACAAATAGGGAAGGAAAGCTTAAAAAGATATATGACGAAAAATGTCACAAATTATTGATAGTGAAAAATGTTCACATTTTTTCCTAAAATAGAGACCGTTGATTGGTCAATTAAAACAATCAATCTGATTGGTTTTCTTTGTTCATGATTTTTGTATAAATAAAAGCGGCAAATGTATGGCGAGTTCAGTTCTTCTGTGAACCACTTCTAATACGGGACTATCTCGCCGGACGTCTGCCTTCAGGAAAGCACCGCTGGTTCTATTTCTGCACCTCTCACAACCCCAGGAGATCTGAAGCGTCAACTGCTGGACCTGCTGCTGCCCTGAGCTGTCCATTTGGTCGTAGCCTGGTGGTAATAATTTTGGTCTATAGTAACTTGATGGTTACCCTGTTGGACCTTTGAAGCCACAGAGGTTACAATTAAAGTGCTGTGCAATAATCAAGAAATGCCTTTTTCTGTGGCAGTTTTTCCAAGGATTGCATAATATGCTGATATTATGTTTATTTTTGGACTACTTTACTTTTTGAGACTTTGTTTTGATGTATTGCCTATATTACCTATAAACTTTTTTTATGTCCTATATAATTCTTATTGTACCTGTTTTGTAGCATACTCAAAACCTTTAATTGGGTTGATTCTGAACTAGTTTAAAATAAACAAGATAAAACTTTTTTGATTGTAAAACTTTTTATTAACTGATTGAGGTATGTGTGTTATTTTAATTCTATTTAGGGTATTTTAAGAATTGTAATTTATTTGTATTTTATTATTTTACTTGCACTGTTCTTCTTTGCAATAGAGTCCTGAAGACGAGGAAGACCCTGTTACACTGCGTTCCTATCCTTCAATGCAGAGTTGAGGGATTTGGACAAGTGTAGGAGGAAAATCGCGCAAGATCAAGCGCGGTGGAGGGCTCCTTAGTCCTTATGCCTCAAAGTAGGGTCAAAAGGGATTATTTAGTCAGTTAATAATTTTACATATCTATGTTATTTTTACTAAAGTATTTGAAATAATGGATGATGAATCCTAATTATTTGTTTTAATTATTAAAATTGGCAAAAATCGCTTACTTAAAAAAGGCAATTCAATTAAAAAGGCAAAATAAAACTCACAGGTGAATTTTAAGAAATTTGTTTATTTTTCACAAAAATATTAAAAAAGACTTGCGAGCCAAGCATAGAAGTTGAATAAAGGAATTCCGAGAAATCCTTTAGAGAAAGGTGGCAAGCCATTCATGAACAAGAAGTGTTGTCCTCTGCTAGCCTTGGATACTCCATAGCCCATGTAGGCTTTGGGATTCAAAGAACAACCTCCCAAGCTGAATATGCTCCAACTCTTGCACGGAACTGAAGGGAAAGCATTCTCATTAATGATGCTTTCGATGTATGCTAGTAAAGCAATGTTGTGTGATTGCGCTTGAAGTATGGTCAAAGGTTGATTGTAGCCTCCATTTGGATAAAAATCGACATGTCCTGTAAAATTAAGACGTTTTATTTTTATATAAATGATTTGAAAAGACATGAATAGATTTTATGCATTTATAAAAGAAAATGTCTACAACGTTGTCGTTAACACTCGGTCACACGTAGTGTCTGTTAATTCCTGATTTTTCTATTAGTGATTTTATTCAGATTTGTGTTTTCCAGCATACAAGTAGGTGTTTTTTCAATTCGTAGCTTAAAATGTCTACCTACTTCAAAATATGATTCAACCATTATACATAAATTAATAATTAGCGTCGGGCCAATTGGCGCAGTGGCTACCCTCTCTGCATGGGAGGGACGCTGGTTCGAATCCTGCAAACAGGGGGCATGGGATTTTTCCACATACAAAATTATAACATTTTGTAGCATGACATTAAGTGACCGGCAACGTCTGCTAACATTTATAAAATATTCTGAGATGGATTTTGGGACCCTTGCCGGGAATTGCGGCTGGTACCTGGAGGCTGAGAAACATTGCGGAGATACGCGCGCTCGCAGGAGAACCATTGATCACCAGTGATATCAGATCTAGAAGATTGGCATGTATCGGGGTTGTTCTAGGTTTGGGGTAGAGAAGCCCATATGCATAGTAAGCCTGTTGGTAGGAGACTTCTGGGAGGAACAAGACAGCGGCTGGTTGACAAATGACAATGTCACTCGGGAGCTGGAATTCTTTTGCGCAGCACTGGACGGTAAAGGCTTACTCGTGGCATGTTACCATCTTTACAGAATCAATCACAACTTTGTCAAAAAATTAAGGCCTATAAAAATAATTACAACATTCACGATTTCATAAACAAAATCTTTGCTGTTAATTAATTGTTTGTTTAATTTGGTCAATGGAGGCCTTTACCCTAATTTTTTCAGCATTCATCTCCAAATACATTTTGCTATAATGTATTATGGTTTTAGGTTAAGAAAGTACTACTTGTTTCTTCCAAATCGTATAAACGAAAAGTTAAGACAGACAGATGTATGATTACCAATATCGTCCCTTAACATAACGATTAATCAGACCCAAAATTAACATTTGATTTATAAATAAAATTAGGTACCTGATTGTAAAAGGGTTCCCCATCCGCCCATATTAGTATGAATCACATCCACAAAATCGGCATCTGTTGCATTTAATCTTTCTTCAGCGGTGTTGTTATAGAAGCAGGGTCCAGCTGGATCGAGTCCAGTAATCCAACCTAGTTTGTCTCCTCCTGTCATCGATTGGAACTTCTTACCAGCGAATCCAGAAACATGCGCACCCATGCTGAATCCAATCATGTGGATGTTTGTTCTATCGTAACCTGCATGGATAAAGAATTGCTTGTAGGCACTAATTTGATAGTCTTTGTTTTCTTACAATATTCTTTAACCCTTTGAGGACCAAGGGAAGCATGCTTCCCAAAACTATTAACTCATTTTTTTCCTATTTAGGATTTTATTTAATTTATTATATAACACAAAACATGTTATGGAAGGTTGAATTCATCGTTATTTATTAAAACCGGTAATAAAGTATCACTAAAAGTGTCAAAATATATACGTTGAAAAAGTAAAATTTCATCTGAAAAAACTTCGGTTTTTCTGCGGTATTGTGGGTGTAACTATGCTGTGTTGTTCGTGTATTTTTTCATCATTTGATAAGTTGGCCTTCTCTTTATGTGTAGAAATCAAAAGATTATTCCAAAATATTGACAAAGGTGGAAAAAAATACAATTTTCCAAAAGGGGAAGTATACTTCCCTATGGTCCATAAAGGTACTCTTTATGTTTATATTAAAAGTTTTTAATTTCAAAATACTTAATGTTTTATGTATGTAGACTAATTTTATTGATTGAAATAGCAAGAAAAGGGCACATAATGTTACAAATTTATGATAATTAGAGAGTTTAGTAGCTAATATCCGATAACAGGGGTGGAAAAGATACGTAATCATGTCGTATAACAGCACTTGGCAACTTCTAGTCAACCGATGGAGAACTGTCTAGATGTACACATTATAGCAAACATCATGTCTAGGGAATATTTAAAGAAACTTGATATGTTTCACATTTTTTTATAATTATGTGACCTAAGATTTTTGAGAAAAAAACTTTAGAAGAATATTATAGGATTTTATTTCAACTTTTCAAGCCTCCACGATTGTGGAACTCGGTCAATTGATAAAAATGTGCTGAAATACAATGGCCACTATATCACAAAAAGTATACATAACATAAACAATACCCATAAATTTATAAAAGGTGGCCCAGCGGGTATTCAAAAATTGTTATGGGGCCAAGCCATCAAATGGATATCTTTTTCAGTTTGGTGTGTAAGTACATGATCAAAATCTCACAACTGTCATGATTCTTGACCAGGGGATCCATAACATACAAAATAAGTGTGAACGCAATGAGCTATTTAGGTATTACATATATCTATTTTTCTTCAACAAAAAAACTTTTTTCTTGGCTACTATTCCTAATATAGAAATTGACCGGACACCAGTGGCACAAACCTGCCGATAGGGAGATATAGAAGTCGAGAAGGCAGACTTATGTCCAATACTGGAGATAAGGAGTCCGATAAATTTTTAGGGAAATGGGGAGGAAACAAAAGCTTTAAACTTACCATTGTTGACAAGTGGAACTAACAATTCTTGTGCCAAATATTCAGCCACATATCTAAGAGCAGTTGTAGCATACTGATAAAACAGAAATATATATTTGCTTGCATCCACAAAAATTACATTTTTGTTGCCTTTTGATATGAGCGCTTGCAACAAAATGTTTATTTCTGGCGAATATTGGGTCTCGAGATATCCATGAATGACAATTTCCGTTGGAAGGTTCCTGTAGAAATTTGGATTGTTCCAAAGATTGTTTCCAGCATTTGTCAGTTTCATTTCCATCTGCAAAAAACATGGTTATCATGCAAATAATAATTGCTAAAAAGTCTACTTTGACGAGCTTATGTGGAATCTGGGTAATTCTCACTGCTCGCTGAACATTTATATTTGTGTAAGATGAACAAATTTTTAAGGTTGAGAAGCTTTTGGTGGCCCAGCGGTTACGACCCTGATGGTCTATCCCAAGCACATCCTGCTTAAACATCGATATTACCTATATAATTGTGTATCTTTTTGAAAAATCCAAGAGATGGCGGTGTAGGAAATAAGTCACATGTGATACATGGTACGTTATTGTACATATTGTTGAAAGAATAGACTCCACTCACACAAAATTTTACCGAATTATTAGGTATGGTTAGATTAGAAAATCTAGATGTAGTATTTTGAATGATATAATAATTTAGGTGATCTATTGACGGATGCGTGAAATTTTTTCTAGATAATATCATTTTTTTCTCTCACAAACCTTTTGAAGTCAATTATCTGTTTCATAGTGGTTAGGATCAGTTGACTGGCAGAAATTGCTTGTAAACCTCACGAAAAATAGGCTATAGAAATAAGCTAGAACTGGATCAGGGAGCGTGGAAAATCGATGTGTGAATTCTCTGAAAGAGGCAGGAAGTTTACTCCGTTACATTTATGAAGACGCACAAACATCTATGATGATCCCAGGGTTTGCGGTTGATTGTTTTGAGGATAGTGGTGATATTTGGAGCCGATTTTTTATTTGATAACTTATATGTAAGACTGGTCAACTGGGTTTGCAGTGTCAATAATTATTATGATATAACATTGTTTTGTTTTTAAAAAAAATGATGGAAAATATTTTCATACCTTGTTCAACCAACTGTTTCCGTATAACATTATTTTGACATCGTCTGGCACAGGGGCATACCAAGTGTTGTTCATCTGTTCATAGGTCACGCCAAGTGCTGTTTTTATTTCGGTACCTCAAAATATAAAAATTCATTTTTAGAATAATTTTACTAGAAGTGCTGGCAATAGCTTTGGAAAAATATCCACAAAACGGCCCAATTTTGCCTATCTTTAGCCATAATGTGAATGAAAAATAGATTTTGGACAACTTGAGGTGGTTGGTAGTTCAGTGGTATCGATCGGCGGCTTTCGTACGTATAGCGTATTGGAGGTTGGTCGTGCTGACCATTTCCGCTTTCACGATACAAACCTTTGCTTCGTGTGAAAGATATTGTAAAAAGTGTATTTGAGTGAGCACAGATAAGAACGAAGCAAATAGAAAATGAACGGAAATCGAAATTTGTGGAAAAATTAAACTTTGAAGAAAAATGTGAGATTTTTTTTACAAAATCTATACATAATATACAAGTATTACATTACATTAGAACTACACACTACCGAACAAACTATTCTTAAAAATAATCATCATCGAAAAAGAAATAGTTTTCTGCCATCACAGTAATTTATTTATAATCATACACGGGCATAGGCCATTAAAATATAACTACAAAACATGTAAAATTCACATATATGTAATGTCAAATGTCTAGGTACGTAAGAAACACGAGGTACGCCGACATACCATCGCACCACTCACACATACCACTGTACGGTAAGAGTGCTGGGTAGGCACTGTTAGTAATGTATTAATTAGTCTGAAATCCGGATTATATTCACATTTCGCATTTAATCGATGGGTATTGAAGTCCTCTACCACCCTGTTTCGAATTATCCACTACCTTTTTTAGGTACACCGTGTACGTATTCTTGTGATTTATTATTACAATTATTATTTATTTCATCATCCGGTGGAAACTTAACTACATATTATAGTGACACTGATATGCATCATAAAACAATAATATATTGTATAATAATTACAATTTGTGAATAATGTAGTTGCTATAATCTGAACTAGTCCTTGCGAAGAAACCTTCAGCGTCAGGTCTGCAAGGAACAGAACAATCAGAATAAGACCTGCAACAAATAAATATACATAATTCATAAAGCCAATTTTCTAAAATATAACAAATTTATACACAAGTACCAACTTCGGTAAAATAAATAACGTTCATGCAAGTACATAAAAATTAAAACCGCCAATTAAATGGATTGTTCTTAGAGCATAGGGATCTGGACATGGTGTCGGAGGAGGTCATAAACATTGCGAAATGGAGAGCTCTTGTTGCCTCCCTATGCCCCTAAGTAGGGCTAAAAGGGAGTTTGCATTCGCCCAAATATAGTGTAACTATGCAGAGTTTCAAATTATGTGTTTTTTAATTCATTAAAAATAATGGAGTTAATTCAAGTTGGCTCGTAGATACAGAATTTTATTTAGGGGGAGGGGCTCTCTTCCTCCCTAAATGAATTATTTATTTAAATGAATTATTTACTCTTGAAAAGAAAGAAATTATCTAGATTCTAGACTTACTTGAATAAAGCGGTCGACATTATGGGTAAAAGTAATAGGAATCAACTAAGTAATGGAAAAGCAAGGAAGATAAAAATATATTCTTTCTTATTCAAAAACAACTATTCTGCTCATCGGTCGTCAGTCTTAAATAATGCGAACAATAATTCTATTCTAAAAACCACTAAGAAGATTACCTAGTTAGAGTTTTTTCGATTTTCCACGCAACTTTCTTAATTTTTTCTTTCATAAGAACCTTTTCATAATAAAAGCCGCCACAACTAAAAAAGAATTAGCAAAATCGGTCCAGCCGTTTAGGCGTGATGCGATGACATCGAAAAATAGCTCTCTATTTTTAAAATATAGAAAAAAGCTCGATTTTCAAATTGTTTTTTGTTGTGAAAATTTTGTAGATTCAAATCTACAGAATAATTTGAACACCTTAATGACAAGAGATGTTTACGCAAAATTAACACAGTGGTGTTATAATGGCATCCAGCAAAAGCTTGTATGATTGACCCTTTTTCGTTTTCTTTTCTGATGATTTCACAACGCAATCTTGCGAAAAATTTATGTTATTTTTTAATAATAAATTATTGATGTTTCAAAGACATACCCATTTCAGTAGCAGTATAAAATAACAACTGCCGCCATGATTAGTAAAAGTGTTATTTATATGAGTTTGGTTTTGCTGTTGGCAAATAATAATTCTTTATTAGTCACCGGAAAATGTACCTATACAATTAGGCGAATCTAGACGTAATTAGAACGTTGTGCACCAACAAAGCCAGTAGGGAATAAAGATGATACATTAACAAAAATGCATATTTTGTTTATTTATTTTCGATTTTTTCTTTCATCAGCACAGTATTCACGTATTCGCCGGCAGATGTCAACAAAATATAACGCAATCAATCATATACTGATTAAAACATAACAAAAAACAATTCACGTAACAATATCGAGGGGTGAAAGGCTATTTGGTTTAAGCGACATTGTGGGCGATATTGAGTTAATATATCGTTGGAATGGGCGAATTTTTCTGCGTCGATTGGTCTAGGTTTCGTGTCAATCAGAGCACTTTTATGGCGCTTAAACAATGTTATTTTAGGGCTCGTTTCTAAAAAAAGATATGTATGATATTTGGCAATTTATTCAACCACGTTACTTGAACCATACAAAATTTGTGATTAAAATACCCTATTGGAGCATAAGCTATTTTTCTTTTCCCAAAATTTATGATGAAAGGTAGTTAATGCATTTTGCCGTGCATGCGAATTGTTTTGAAATGTTCCTTAATTCATTTTGCCTTCCACTACTACTACATCGGAATGTCGCTTCATGCATTTAGTCGATATTTATAAACAATAATTAATGTCGCTTAAAACATTTTGGCTTAAACGGTTTGCAACCATGTACGACTTTTCAACCAATTTCTCAAAATATATGGTTGTGGTCGCTTCAACTTTTTGGTGGCTCTTTTATTTTTAAATAAAAGTCACTTGAGACATACCTAAGAAAAGGAGCTTGGACTTAAATCATTTACCCTTTTTGTCGACCGAACAAATAACCATAAAAATTTATTATGAAACTTTTCATTCGTGTCGCTTAATACAATACAAATACTGGGCGATTCTAAAATTCCGGGGCTTAAATGTACCAAGTTGCTAGATGATGGCGCGGTATTTTCAGGTTTCTCCCAGTTTTGAAGCTTAAAAGGTTATACATACATGGGTTTTGTTTTTTTTTTACCATAGATACATAGGTTTTGTTACCATATATTTGGTTTTTATTGATTATTTATTAACATTTTGTTTTTATTATAACGACTTTTATACACAGCAATGCTTGCATCCATATATTTTCACCTATGTTGTTGTTTTATAACTGTTAGAACGAAAATGTGTTTTATTTTACAAGACGAAATGTTATGTACCCCGTTTTTAATACCATCTTAATAATTATTTAAAGTACATTACTATTATGTTTCAATAAAATTTATTATTATTATTTTATTTAACATAGGGCAAGTCACTTAAGGACTCAAACATTTCTATCTCGCTCATTTTTAAAGATATTTACAAAAAAAAAATACAAATCAATTGTTTCTTAAAAGTTCAAAGTATTATATTTTTCTGAAAAATGTAAAAAAAAAATCATTAAAAGTGATCAAAAAGTACAGTAACTAGCCACCAGAACTGGAATAGGTAATATTACAGTAACTGGCCACCATACATGTTTTCAGTATTAGCTGAAAAACTATCAAATTGTTTGTTTTAAAGTAAAATTAAGTAGGCAGACAACACAAAAGTGTTTAATCAAACTATATTTGTGTAAAAATATCGTTTCAGTACGAAAACACAGTTTAACTACAATATAAATTAAATACTTTCAAGTTCATTATAATTTGACACTTTTTGAGATATGTAGATTTAAACTTAACATAATAAAATATTAAGTATTCCAATTCAGAAGTAATGAAAGTACTAGAGATAGGTGAAGCTCATGCCATTTTCAAATGTTGTAGAACGATGGAAAATGTTACAGAAATAATTAGAAAAATATTTTCTGAAAGGTTTCCTAATTTATAGAGATGCGTGAGCTATCAGGGGACGTCAAACTCTGAAGAAAAGGCCAAAAAACTGGCCATCCATATTCTAATACCATGACTGAGGCTTCTAAATAATCTGATTTAAGGTCTATATATGCAGCGATCCATGGAAAGATCAATGCTTGATATAAGCCAAGAAGAAATAAGCTGGCGGAGGACATCATGGTTGCCATGGCAAAACTGAAATGGCAATGAGCAGGCTTGTATCAATACAAGATCCCGTTTCCCCCAAAGAACTTGTCCTCGCAGAAAACGATGGAATAGAATCAAAGATGGATGGAATAGTTATGCTCGGGATCGCAACATGAAAAACTTTGCATAACATGACACGGTATAAATAAAGGAAGCGGAATAAGTAATAGTGATTATTTACATAGATGTCCCCACGTAGACGAAAAAGGAAGCTACAGGATAGTTCCATTGCGTTCTTGTACATTGATAATCACATCCTCCCACTCTGAAAACTTTTGGTCAAATTAAAGGTTGTGTCCTCCCTGATATGTTCCCGTGGTTTCTCGGACCAACTCGATCTCGATATTTAGCTCGTCTTATTGCGGATTTAGGAGACAAACTTCATCACTTCTACTTAGGCCAAAATCCGTAAACTCTTCTTTAAATGTCTCCCTCGGGCAAGAAACCATGACCAACGTTCTTCACATTATTTTAAACAAATTTCGATTTCCGGTTATTCCAGATCGCATATTCCTCTTTTGATTCATCTGTAGGATTTCTTCGTGACTTAAGTAAGTATATTTCCCTTTCGTCCCATGGACTTATTAAGGTGATTGATTGCTGGCCACCCCTCGTCATCATTTTAAAAATACATTATTTTCATCCCTAATTTTTATGAATATTGTAGAAACAAGCCTTCTTTACGAAATTAAATAATATAATCACCAATAACTTACAAAAATTAAGAGTAAACGCATTTGATGTATAACACTTCTCCTTAACAAATGGACAACGGTTTACTGATATTTTACAAATGATTAGTTACCTCATGAAAAAATCGCACAAAACTAACACAAATAAATGGCCGATTTAAATGAAATTTAGAGGGAGCATGTCGAAAAAAACGAGCTATCAGCGCATCGATATTAGAGAACAGATATTTTCACCCAGGTCTTATTTTTAAAGAAAAAGTAGTGAGGTGGCCAGTTACTGTTGATGTACTGCTTACCCTATATACCCAAGATGTAAAAATGCTTTCATCAAAATATTTGGTGGACTACCACTCTCTACATATGCCTCGTTATAGCCTAATATCAGTGTTGGGGTGTCTCCCTATATTCCTTAACGGGAATTGATAAGGGTGATGATGATGATCCCAATAACAACAGATCCCTAGCTTAACAACAAATATTATTTTTTATTAACCCATAAGTTTTATTATGTCCTGTTAGAATGTGGATATCAAACAATGCATTAATAAAGCCGATTGTTGTTTAAGTCATTTTGCCACTCCCCGTTTAAATTTCGAATTGTAGTTAAAACAAATAGCCTGCTTCTATTTTATTTTAGCAATGTCAGATAAATTATTTAGCCTATCTCTGAATAAAAATAGCTGTGTCGCTTAAAACGTTTTTCCTTGCATTAATATGTCATACCATTGGTACTTGAGTCATTTATACTGAATCCAAAAAATGGGCGAATTGTATTAAGCGACATGTATCTTTGACACTTTTAAGTTGTTGTTTTTGATAGTATTACCACTATATGTTTTATTGATTTTTTTATGATTTGTCCTTCTTAGACTATTTTTTGATACGATCAGTCATTTTTTTATAATGATTTTTTTTCCAAAAATACCTATAATTTATAATAATGATTTTTTTTAAATGGCTCTCCTGTAAAGTTCATAAAATGTCGCTTAAACCAAATAGCCTTTCACCCCTCGATATGACATTTGAAATCGTACATAACGATGGCGCCTCATCAGCCGTCATTCGACGGTCGACTTGTCACGTTCTTTCTTACCCACCACATGGTATATTCATAATATCCTGGCGCCAAATACATGACAGCAGTCGCAGTCTTTAAATTTGGTTGCTCTCTTGTTCTCTATAATTTTCCAACTTTTATCTCTAGGTATTTCTCATTAATCATTAAATATCTACTTGTTGTATACATGAGATTTTTCGACATGTTGAACAAATCGAGAATTCTCATGATTAGGAGTTTCGGAGACATAAACATTACCACCTAATGGCGAACGTTGTTAACGTAAAGTGGTCACACTAAGCCAGCCTTCGAAATAACAGTAGAAGACGGACGTAGTGGTTTGTTCCATTTAATTATCGAATATCAGTGATGAATTGTTAGAGTCATTAGTTGTTACATATTTGTTCATTGAGCTTACGCTTGCCGCAGAACCATTACCTGCATGATTGTCAAGCGAATAATTAGTTTGGTAAATTAAATGTTGGTATCCCAATTAATTTTACTTTGTATCAGGAATAGTTCATATTAAAACATTAGCATTAGAAGAAGAAAAAATAGCAGAAAAGCTTATCTTTTATTTTTTGTGCTTCTTTCTGGGGAGGGGGGGGGGGGGGCGTCCAATAATCACGTGAGCTGAAAAGGGGAGGGGGAGAGCTCGAGAAAAATCACGAATCATCACAGTCTGTTTATAAAATCAAGTGTACTTTTTTCGTAGTGTATAATTGATTGTTTTTGGATAATTTAAATACATTAACAATAATGATAATCAAATTCCAAAAATAAATTGCACATATAATATAACAACTAATGATCGCAATCCCGCAAGGTTAAACAGTATTTAAAAAAAAAATCTATGGTAGGTATGTAATAATCGAATATTATTTATTAAAAATTACAAAAATGGAATAATTATAAAACACCTCACTGTACATAATTGAATAATTACTTTAAAACTTGACTTCTGGATTACTTATTTAATAATAAAAAGTCCAAAAACAATAGCAATATGAATATATTATTTGGTAGTAAGAAGTTCTTTGATAAATATTTGATAGTGAGTTCTTTGAAATAAATTGTATATACAAAGGTGTCAGTATATAAAAATAAAATAAATAAATAGAACAAACACCCAACCAGAAATTAAACCTGAGACCTCTTGGTTAGAAGTCAGCGCATATAGTCAACTAGTTGATTAACTAAAAATATTAACTCTAATCTTTATTTAAGGTAATTTTAACCAGATCAGTCTTCTTTATCATATTACCTACTAGGTATGCTAATAGTCTTTTTTTTTACTTACTAATTAATCAATCAAGTATAACATATCAAATTTTAAAATAACAAATAAAAAGTCAATTCTCCTTCTGAAAATATGATCTTAAAAAACAAATACAAGCATCATCGGTGTTATTTCCCAACCTACTTCCTATGGAACTAATATGTATCTAGCCAGCGGCCAAAAAGGGACATTCTGACTCCACACCTTGTTGATTTGATAGTCAATTAATTGTTTTCTGCATCAACATCGTCTGCAACTACAAGTTGTACTGTACATTTTGAGAGTCTTCCTTATGACTCAATGTTAAGTGATTTTCATTTCTTTTAATGAATTTACGCAATTCGATGCTTGCGGATCCGCACTTGAGTTGTTGCAGGATCCCGCAGGCCCTAAAATTGCGCGGATCATAACAACCTCTCTCTACACAAACGAGTTTTATGGAAGAGGAAGAAACAAGGTAGTAATTTTAATACGAATATGTAATAATAAAATAAAATATGCAAAATCATTTCCTGCGCCGGCAAGAAATCTCTCTCGGTTACCTCTTTTTAAGTGATTTGTCGGCTTGACACTGATAGACGCCGATAAAATAAATATTTGCAATTCAAATAAGTACGTGACGTTATTCGATCATCATTGTCATAATAGAGACAGTGTCGTTACTGCGTTGAAAATCCACGTGTTTTTAAACAGCGCATTTTAAATATAGGTTGTTTTTTTGTGACCTAAACATTATAGGAAGATCCACAGCTACCCTACAGGAGGGGTTTAACCCCCTAGAAACAGCGGCCAAGGAGGTCGGACTGCAGATTAATGAAGACAAGACTAAGGTAGTGAAACAAAGCAGGACCGCAAACACTGATTCACAAAACAGCCCAATGTTCAAAGAAAACTATAATTTCCAAATAGTAAAAGATTTCACCTACCTACCTGGGTTCGTCAATAACAAATTAGAACGTAGACCACATAGAAATTAAAAAACGAAAAAATCATCAAAAGTTGCGAGTTCTCTCCAAAAACTCAATCTGCTTTCACGTCTTATAGGGTTTGGAGTGATTTCAGAATACCATATTTTTGCCTTTGAAATTTCGATCGGGTTAGTTTTCTTTTTTGAGGGTGGCAGAACATTTTCTTTCGACATTTCAATTTTACATCCGACGTTATAAAATCATTTTCGTAACCTAGTTTTATAGATCAAATCGTAGCTGCATCTATTTACTTCGACTTGCACAATATCATTGATATAAGGGCGCGGTGAAAGTCGAGAAAGCTTGTATTGTGTCGTGTAATCAATTAATCATGCCTTTCATAAAAGTCGTCTAGTCATTTTCTTAATCTTGAATTTTTTTTCCGGTAGAACATACATACAGCTAGACAAAAATCTTCAAAAAACAACATAACGAGTAGGTTAATCGTAATAGTTAATAGACAAAAAATACCCAAGTACCAAATATATTTTTAGACTAATTTAACCCTTACTTGTAAACAATTATTAACGTCCACTATCCTGTACAACTGTGGATATATCTCCGGTAATCAAAATAAATTGTTAAATTTACGGAATATAATATGTAAAGATAAACTGAAGAGTGTCGAGAGCAAAAACAATAATTGTCGATAAATTGAAACTATGAGATAATTAAATTTTAATGCTTAGGTAAAACTCATTTATTTATTCAAGATTTCAACGGCTTAAGAGCCTTTTAAATTAGATAATTTTTAAACATACAGAAACAATAGACAACTTAATAAAATATAATAACATGCTAATGGTTCAAATTATCAAAATAAACTACCCAGTATCTCCTGATCCAGTGTACGTGTCGCTCCATGATTTCATTATTAAGCGATATCTCAGGAAGCCAAATACATTTTAAAAATGTCTTTTATAAAAAAAAAAAATATGAAGCATCGAGGCGACAACTTCAAAATCCTTCGGAACAGAAACTTAATTACTGCCTTTTACATTAGTAATTATGTTTGTGCTACGATCCCTATTTCCTTAGTCTTTTTCATGTATCTTTAACATACGGCTCTTTAGCTTCACAAAAATAGCATACGGCTAAATGTCTTCAAAATTTAGAGTAAACTTGAGATACGAAATATATTCTTAGGTGTTTTTTCCTAAAATAGAGACCGTTGATTGGTCAATTTAAACAATCAATCTGATTGGTTTTCTTTGTTTATGATTTTTGTATAAATAAAAGCGGCTAATGTATGGCGAGCTCAGTTCTTCTGTGAACCACTTCTAATACTGGACTAACTCGCCGGACGTCTGCCTTCAGGAAAGCACCGCTGGTTTTATTTCTGCACCTCTCACAACCCCTGGAGATCTGAAGCCTCAACTGCTGGACCTGCTGCTGCCCTGAGCTGTCCATTTGGTCGTTGCCTGGTGGAAATAATTTTGGTCTGTAGTAACATGATGGTTACACTGTTGGACCCTTGAAGCCACAGAGGTTACAATTAAAGTGCTGTGCAATAATCACGAAATGCCTTTTTCTGTGGCAGTTTTTTCAAGAATTGCATAATATGTTTGGACTACTTTACTTTTTGAGACTTTGTTTTGATGTATTGCCTACTGTCTTATATTATAAACATTTTTTTATGTCCTAGGTATATAATTCTTATTGTACCTGTTTTGTAGCATACTCAAAACCTTTAATTGGGTCGATTCTGGACTAGTTTAAAATAAACAAGATAAAACTTTTTTGATTGTAAAACTTTTTTTTAACTGATTGAGGTATGTGTGTTATTTTAATTCTATTTTAAGTACTTATTTTAAGAATTGTAATTTATTTGTATTTTATTATTTTACTTGCACTCTTCTTCTTTGCAATAGAGTCCTGAAGACGAGGAAGACCCTGTTACACTGCGTTCCTATCCTTCAATGCAGAGTTGAGGGATTTGGACAAGTGTAGGAGGAAAATCGCGCAAGATCAAGCGCGGTGGAGGGCTCCTTAGTCCTTATGCCTCAAAGTAGGGTCAAAAGGGATTATTTAGTTAGTTAATAATTTTACATTATCTATGTTATTTTTACTAAAGTATTTGAAATAATGGATGATGAATCCTAATTATTTGTTTTAATTATTAAACTTGGCAAAAATTGCTAACTTAAAAAAGGCAATTCAATTAAAAAGGCAAAATGAAACTCACAGGTGAATTTTAAGATATTTGTTTTTTTTTTCACCAAAATATTAAAAAAGACTTGCGAGCCAAGCATAGAAGTTGAATAAAGGAATTCCGAGAAATCCTTTAGAGAAAGGTGGCAAGCCATTCATGTACAAGAAGTGTTGTCCTCTGCTAGACTTGGATACTCCATAGCCCATGTAGGCTTTGAGATTCAAAGAACAACCTCCCAAGCTGAATATGCTCCAACTCTTGCACGGAACTGAAGGGAAAGCATTCTCATTAATGATGCTTTCGATGTATGCTAGTAAAGCAATGGTGTGTGATTGCCCTTGAAGTATGGTCAAAGGTTGATGGTAGCCTCCATTTGGATAAAAATCGACATGTCCTGTAAAATTAAGACGTTATGTTTTTATATAAATGATTTGTAAAGACATGAATAGATTTTATGCATTCGTAAAAGAAAATGTCGACAACGTTGTCGTTAATACTCGGTCACGCGTAGTGTCTGTTATTTCTTGATTTTCCTATTATCGATTTTATTCAGATTTGTGTTTTCCAGCATATACAAGTAGGTGTTTTTTCAATTCGTAGCTTAAAATGTCTACCTACTTCAAAATATGATTCAACCATTATACATAAATAAATAATTAGCGTCGGCCCAGTGGCTACCCTGTCTGCATGGGATAACTGGGGACGCAGGTTCGAATCCTGCAAACAGAGGGCATGGGGTTTTTCCACATACAAAAGTATAACATTTTGTAGCATGACATTAAGTGACCGGCAACGTCTGCTAACATTTATAAAAATATTCTGAGATGGATTTTGGGACCCTGGCCAGGAATTGCGGCTGGTACCTGGAGGCTGAGAAACATTGCGGAGATACGCGCGCTCGCAGGAGAACCATTGATCACCAGTGATATCACAGAAGATTGGTATGTATCGGGGTTGTTCTAGGTTTGGGGTAGAGAAGCCCATATGCATATAGTAAGCCTGTTGGTAGGAGACTTCTGGGAGGAACAAGACAGTGGCTGGTTGACGAATGACAATGTTGCTCGGGAGCTGGCTTACTTGGAATTCTCTTGCGCAGCACTGGACGGTAAAGGCTTACTCGTGGCATGTTACCATCTTTACAGAATCAATCACAGCTTTGTCAAAAAATTAAGGCCTATAAAAATAATAATTACAACATTCACGATTTCATAAACAAAATCTTTGCTGTTAATTGTTTGTTTAATCTGGTCAATGGAGGCCTTTACCCCAATTTTTGCAGCATTCATCTCCAAATACATCTTGCTATATTATGTATGTTATGGTTTAAGGTTAAGAAAGTACTTGTTTCTTCCAAATCGTATAAACGAAAAGTTAAGACAGACAGATGTATGATTACCAATATCATCCCTTAACATAACGATTAATCAGATTCAAAATTAACATTTGATTTACAAATAAAATTAGGTACCTGATTGTAAAAGAGTTCCCCATTCGCCCATATTAGTATGAATCACATCCACAAAATCGGCATCTGTTGAATTTAATCTTTCTTCAGCGGTGCTGTTATAGAAGCAGGGTCCAGCTGGATCGAGTCCAGTAATCCAACCTACTTTGTTTCCTCCTGTCATCGATTGGAACTTCTTACCAGCGAATCCAGAAATCTGCGCACCCATGCTGTATCCAATTATGTGGATGTTTGTTCTATCGTAACCTGCATGGATAAAGAATTATTGCTTGTAAGCACTAATTTGATAGTCTTTGTTTTCTTATAATATTCTTTAAATACTCCGTAAACCCAACAGACGTTGGAGTGGTGACCGGGAAATTGTAGCAGAAACCCAGGAGACAACAGATGCAATGGCCCAACGATATATAGAAAGTGACCGGACACCAGTGGCACAAACTTGCCGATAGGGAGATATAGAAGTCGAGAAGGCAGACTTATGTCCAATACTGGAGATAAAGAGTCCGATAAATTATTAGGGAAATGGGGAGGAAACAAAAGCTTTAAACTTACCATTGTTGACAAGTGGGACTAACAATTCTTGTGCCAAATATTCAGCCACATATCTAAGAGCAGTTGAACCATACTCATACAACAGAAATCTATATTTGCTTGCATCCACAAAAATTACATTTTTGTTGCCTTTTGATATGAGCGCTTGCAACAAAAGTGTTATTCCTGGCGAATATTGGGTCTCGAAATATCCATGAATGACAATTTCTGTTGGAAGGTTCCTGTAGAAATTTGGATTGTTCCAAAGCTTGTTTCCAGCATTTGTCAGTTTCATTTCCATCTGCAAAAAACATGGTTATCATGCAAAAAAAATGCTAAAAAGTCTACTTTGATGAACGTATGTGGAATCTGGCAATCCTCACTACTCGCTGAAGATTTATAATTGTGTAAAATGAACAAATTTTTAAGGTTGAGAAGTTGTCGGTAGCCCAGCGGTTATTATGCTGATGGTCTATCCCAAGCACATCCTGCTTAAACATCGGTATTTTTAGAAAATCTCGATGCAGTATTTTATATGATAATAATCTAGCTGATCTATTGACGGATGCGTGAAATTTCTTCTAGATATCATTTTTTTCTCACAAACATTTTGAAGTTAATAATCTGTCAGAAATTGTCTGTTAACTTCACGAAAAAGAGGCTATATACAAATAAGTTAGAACTGCATCAGGGAGCGTTGAAAATCGATGTGTTCAACATTGAGATTGTTTGAAATCCTCTGAAAGAGGCAGGAAGTTTACTCCGTTACATTTATGAAGACGCACAAACATCTGTGATGATCCCAGGGATTGCGGTTGATTGTTTTGAGGAGAGTAGTGGTATTTGTAGCCGATTTGGGATTTGATAACTTATGTGTAAGACTGGTCAGCTGGGTTTGCAATGTCAATAATTATTATGATACAACATTGTTTTGTTTTTTAAAAAAATGATGGAAAATATTTTCATACCTTGTTCAACCAACTGTTTCCGTATAACATTATTTTGACATCGTCTGACACAGGGGCATACCAAGTGTTGTTCATCTGTTCATAGGTCGCGCCAAGTGCTGTTTTTATTTTGGTACCTCAAAATATAAAAATTCATTTTTAGAATAATTTTACTAGAAGTGCTAGCAATAGCTTTGGAAAACTATCCACAAAACGGCCCAATATTTTGCCTATCTTTAGCCATTATGTGAATGAAAAATAGATTCTGGACAACTTGAGGTGGTTGGTAGTCCAGTGGTATCAACCGGCGGCTATCGTACGTACAGCGTATTGGAGGTTGTTGACGTCTTCTTTCCTCTTTTTGAAGAATCCTTCATTAAAGAGAATCCATCACGTGATTTTTGTAAATGCCAGTGGTTATGCATGCATCTCATTGTCTGCCATAAAAACCCTTTTCATCTGCTTATCAAGGTAAAACTAAACTTTTTCACAATAAAGCTGACGACATAGCGATTTTTTTTTATTATTTTTAGTAAGAGAGAAGCAAATAGAAAATGAACCGAAATCGAAATTTGGGAAACAATTAAGCTTTGAAGAAAAATGTGAGTATTATTTTTTTACAAAATCTGTCAGGTGATGACTTACAAATATTTAACACCAGCTGCCCCATCGAACTTCTTCCCGCCTTAAAGTCAATAAAAACATACATGACTAGTTATTGTGAAAAAATCAAAAGTTATGTGGTTATAATATGAATCAGTTATTTCAAAAGCGCAAAAACTCACCCATTTCTATATTAGATAATATCTAAATTGAATTTTCATCATCTTACTTATAAAAAAGTTAGGTAATACAGACTTTTTTAAAGGTCAGATGATACTAAATTAATTGCACAACTACAGCACCACATGCTTAAAATATATTCGAATATTTCTGAAAGCTTGAAAGAAATTTTATCAATAATCTGCGTACCAATGCGCAATGTTTTGAAACTCGATAGTTGTCAGGTAAATAAAAATTGTGTTGTTATGGGATTTTTCACAGATGGCGTCGTTGTTGTTGTTAGGAAGCCCGTTCCATACTAACTTTAACATTATATTAGGTATATTTCTTATCCGTTTTTCAACTTTTTATTATTTATTATAACAAACTAAGCATCACGAAAATCTGTTCAGCCGATCTCGATTTATAAGTGATCGCACTAACCCGACTTTCTTTTATATTAGGTATATAGATTACATAAGAACTACACACTGTCGTACTATTCTTAAAAAAAAATCATCATCGAAAAAGAAATAGTTTGGGCCATAGTTATGTAGGTATAAAATAACTTTTAAACCACCCAATATCATTGAAAATACATGGGGGTTAAATCGATGGGTATTGTAGTCCTCTATCTCCCTGTTTCGATTTATCCACTACCTTTTTTAGGTACACCGTGTCTGTCTGCTTGTGATTACAATTATTTGTTTCATCATTCAGTGGAGACTTAATTATAGTGACACTGAGATGCATCATAAAACAATAATATATTGTATAATTACAATTTGTGAATAATGTAGTTGCTAGTCCTTGCGAAGAAACCTTCAGCGTCAGGTCTGCAAGGAACAGAACAATCAAAATAAGACCTGCAACAAATAAACATAGATACCTAATTCATAAAGCCAATTTTGTAAAAATGGTAAAGAAACATCAATCAATCAATTCTCCCTTTTACACCCCACTCAGGGGCATAGGGAGGCAACAAGAGCTCTCCATCGCGCTCGATCTTGCGCAATGTGAGGACCCACACCATGTCCGCAATGAAGAGCTCTTGTTGCCTCCCTATGCCCCTGAGTGGGGCGTAAAAGGGAGTTCAGATTGGCCCAATTAGAGTGTGCACTGTGCAGCGTTTCAAATTATGTGTTTTTTAATTCATTAAAAAAATTGAGTTAATTCAAGTTGGCTCGTAGGCACAGATTTTATTTATAACATATTACGTGGGGGGGGGGGGGTTTGCTCTTCCCCCCCCTAAATGAATTATGTCACTCTTGAAAAGAGAGAAATTATCTAGATTCTAGACTTACTTGAATAAAACGGTCGACATCATGGGTAAAAGTAGACTAGGAATCAACTAAGTAGGTAATGGTAAAGCAAGGAAGATACAAATATATTCTTTCTTATTCAAAAACAACGTTCTTAATTTAAACATATTCCAAAAAACGATTCAATACCAATTGTTAGATGTCAACATTTTTGACAAATAATTATGTTCGATTTTTAAAATACAAATTTCTTCATTTTTATCAAATACTGGCTGACCCGTCGAACTTCGTCCCGATATTTCATTCGCTATTCTGCTCATCGCTTGTCATTCTTAAATAATTCGAACAATAATATTATTCTAAAAAGCACTTATAAGGTTACCTACTTAGAGTTTTCTTTGATTTTCCACACAATTTTCTTAATTTTTTCTTTCATAAGAACCTTCTCATAATACAAGCCGACACAGCAAAAAAAGAATTAGCGAAATCGGTCCAGCCGCGGACATCTAGTACTTTATATAGAGAATGGGTGGCGAATGCTAATATAGAATAAAAATCGATTTTCAAATGTTTTTTTTTGTTCGATTTTTAAAAGCCAAAATTTTTACCATTTGAACATTTTACATGAAAACCATTTGAACACCTCAATGACAAGAGATGTTTACGCAAAATTATCACAGTGGAGCTATAATGGCATCCAGCAATAGCTTGTATGATTGGCCCTTTTCGTTTTCTTTCGTGATGATTTCACAACGCAAACTTGCGAAAAATTTATGTTATTTTTTAATAATAAATTATTGATGTTTCAAAGACATACCCATTTCAGTAGCGGTATAAAATATAAACTGCCGCCATGATTAGCAAAAGTGTTATTTATATGAGTGTGGTTTTGCTGTTGGCTAATAATACTTTATTTATCACCGGAAAATGGATACAATTAGGTGAATCTAGACGTAATTAGAACGTTGTGCACCAACAAAGCCAGTAGGCAATAAAGATTATACATTAACAAAAATGCATATTATTTATTTTCGATTTTTTCTTTCATCAGCCGGCATTACAGTATTCACCTATTCGCCGTCAGATGTCAACAAAATATAACGCAATCAATCAGATACTGATTAAAACATAACAAAAAACAATTCACTTAACAACTACCCAGGCTTAAACAAAATACGAAACAAAAACAATATAATATGACATTTGAAATCGTACATAACGATGGCGCCTCATCAGCCGTCATTCGACGGTCGACTTGACACATTCTTTTTTACCCACCGCAGTCTTTAAATTTGGTTGCTCTTTTGTTCTCAATAATTTCCAACTTTTATCTCTATAGGTATTTCATTAATTATCTACTTGTTGTATACATGGGATTTTTTAACAAGTTGAACAAATCGAGAATTCTCATGATTAGGAGTTTTGGAGACTTAAACATTACCACCTAATGGCGAACGTTGTTAACGTAAAGTGATCACACTAAGTCAGCCTTCGAAATAACAGTAGAAGACGGTCGTAAGCCCGCGGTGGTTTGTTCCATTTAAAAATCGAACATAAGTGATGATTTGTTAAGAGTCATCAGTTGTTACATATTTGTTCATTGAGCTTACACTTGTCGCAGAACCATTACCTGCATGATTGTCAAGCGAATAATTAATTTGGTAAATTAAAAGTTGGTATCCCAGTTAATTTTACTTTGTATCAGGAATAGTTCATATTAAAACATTAGCATTAGAAGAAGAAAAAACAGCAGAAAAGCTTATCTTTTATTTTTTGTACTTCTTTCTGGGGAGGGGGGGGGGAGATCCAATAATCACGTGACCTGAAAAGGGGAGAGGGAGAGCTCAAGAAAAATCACGAAACATCATATAGTCTGTTTATAAAATCAAGTGTACTTACTTATTTGTTTTCCCTCCCGAAGAACGAGTATATACTCATTTTCGGGAGGTATCTTGTTTAAGTATATTTTAGTTGTTAATAATTATTTGTAAGCATGTTATTTTGTATATTTTATCAATAAAGGCTTGCATTTTTGAATGGCAAATATTTTAACATTCAAATAAGTACGTGACGTTATTCGATCATCATTTTCATAATAGAGACAGTGTCGTTACTGCGTTGAAAATCCACGTGTTTTTAAACAGCGCATTTTAACAAACTATCGGTTGATTTTTTTTGCGATCTAAACATTATAGGAAGATCCACAGCTGCCCTACAGGAGGGGTTCAACCCCCTATAAACAGCGGCCAAGGAGGTCGGACTGCAGATTAATGAAGACAAGACTAAGGTAGTGAAACAAAGCAGGACCGCAAACACTGATTCACAAAACAGCCCAATGTTCAAAGAAAACTATAATTTTCAAATAGTACAAGATTTCACCTACCTACCTGGGTTCGTCACAACACCACCTATATAAGAAAGTGTGACGTCGCTGAGAGTGTAACGTCACATTGTAAGGCCCATTATGCACATGCCTAATATCTGTATGTACTTACCTGTACTCTATGATATCTATCATATAGGACGGGTCGGGTGTGACGTTAGAGGAAAAATGGCCGCCAGGGCTAAGGGCTTCTTATATAATAGGTGGTGTTGTGTTCGTCAATAACAAATCAGAAAGAAGACCACATTGAAATTAAAAAACGAATAGATGCCGGAAACGGAACATTCTACTCTCTCTTGCCGGTACCCAAGTCAAGAAGTGTCCACAGAAAGACCAAAATCAAAACAATAATCAGAACTGTGGTAACATACGGATGCGAGGTGTGGACGATGACAGCAAAATCATCAAAACTGCTGGACATCTTTAAGAGGAAAGTACCTACTGCGCAGAATTCTGGGGCCCGTGCATGATGGCGAAACCTGGAGAATGCGATATAACGAAGAGTTGTTCAACATAATATTCTACCAAGCTCCCAGGCTCTCTGTGCACACAAGACTGAATAGGCTACGATGGGTCGGACATGTGCAGAGGATGCCATCATCGCGGGCACCAAGGAGAATTATGGATGGAGGGATCAGTCGTCATCTTATGACGGACTTTCCGCACATTTTTACCACTGACAAAGAGAGTAAACAATCGTGCGTTAATGGCTCATTCACTTTATTGATATGTGAACTTGGATGAATGTATGCTGAGCGTTTAATTTTCTAGTCGACAGTACCAGAACTGACGATTTACCTGTGTGAGGTATGTGTTGCCGCCCGTTTCAAACAACAGAACTGGCGCACCACTACACAAATAGCGCAAGATGCTTGTATATGTTGTTCGCGGGTATAATTTCGTATTGGTAGGTCGCGTTAGTCGATTATATGGGATTGGGATTATTGGGCTATTCTGAAATAAATAAATTAACACTTTTCTATACAAAGGTGTCAGTATAGTATACCGGTCCCGTCCACTCTGAGACAGGCCAACTTCAGGTTGGAATGATCACATTCAGAATGCCACAGTGCCTTAGTGGCCACGGAGTATTCTACAATTATCTAAAGGAAATCAACAGGGCAGAAAGTAATACATGCATCTACTGCAGCAATCCTAAAGATGGCGTGGTACACACCTTGTTCGAGTGCCAGAGGTGGCAACTAGAACGAGAAACTTTCAGGCATAAACTAC
This sequence comes from Mystacides longicornis, assembly GCA_963576905.1. NCBI lineage: Eukaryota > Metazoa > Arthropoda > Insecta > Trichoptera > Leptoceridae > Mystacides > Mystacides longicornis. The sequence goes on along the minus strand of OY756430.1, from coordinate 21,486,683 downwards.
AGGAAAGAGACCATCTATCAGTGGAAAATATAATTGAAAAGATGATTGATAGTAGAGAGGGATGGGAGTACATCCGTGGATTTATGGAGAGTGTGATTCGGCAGAAAGAAGAGGATGAAAGACATGCCCAAGGGATGTGATGGGAGGAGCTGACAAGTTCGCAGTCCAGGTAAGACCGAAAAGTGGGAACCGGGCTGCGAAAGAAGAGAGAGGGGGGGGGGGTTAGCTGGTTCAAGTCCAGTACTATCCAGGAGGACAACAAAAAACCGGGACCTCGGGATCTGAAGTCTACGCTTGTACTACGAGGTCGGTATTCTTATATATTGTTTGCTAAACTACTTGACTTTTTCTTTTATAAGACCATGGAAAATAGAGATATTTATTTATATACATATTATACAGTCAAAACAATTACAAGGACTGGAGCGCAGGGGAAATTGTTAAAATCTAGAGTAGTCTCACACTGACATATACACTAGATAGATACTGGACAGTATACCTAAATCCAAGTTCCACTGAGTTTTCCTACAAATATAAAACGCCGGCCGCTCTCTATGTATGTAAGGTGAATAATATTATGATTGTATGGGTGGGTCGTGTCAAAGACAATAATGAATTGGATTAGTCAGTGTGTGTAGTTCCTACCGCATACTTAATGCAGGGTGTCTTTGCGGATAAGTTTACAGCATCTCGTTAATATTTGTCAGAATATATTGCATTAGGGTATTCATTATACAATGTGAAAATTCAATTCCATAGCAGCTGTTTGTCTAAAAGTATTTTTGATACGAAAACCAAATAAAATGAAAATTACATATTGTGATAGATACTAATTAAATTCCCTAAGTGTGCCGATATTCTTTAGAAAGATACCTGGCACCATCTATCTAAAATTTAGGTCCAAGTTTATATTCTAGCTAGACCTGTGCGTACACTGCGGAGCTGTTTTTCATTTTAACTAGAACACCTACATATATTAAGATTGAAGTTACGTTGTTACGAAAGTTTCAAATAATTATCCCACTGGGACATGGTCAACGTATTTGTTATTCTGCGATGGTTCAGTATCTTCATATATGACAGCAGTCGCAGTCTTTAAATTTGGTTGCTCCACTTGTTCTCAATAAATTTAGCTCTATATTTCATGAATTATTAAATATCTACTTGTTGTATACATGGGATTTTTTGACATGTTGAGAATTCTTATGATTAGGGGTTTTTCGAGATTTAAATATTACCATCTAATGGCGAACGTTGTTAACTCAAAGTTACACACTAAACCAGCCTTCGAAATAACAGTAGAAGACGATCGTTAGCCGTAGTAGTTTGTTCCATTTAAAAATCCAACATCAGTAATGAATTGTTACATAGAGTCATCAGTTGTTTTATACTATTTTTCGTCTATACAAGTTTTTTTTCTAACCTCACCTGGAAAGGAATCCTTACTTATCTACAACCTTTGTAGAGTGTTTATAAAAATGTTAGTACAAGTTGCGCTATCTCAAAAGGTCCCGGTTTGTTTTTAAATAGGCCTTTACCAAAATTTATCGCGAAAAACCGTTTTTAACGCTTACTTACTTTTCGAATTCGGACTTCAGACTTTGCCAATCCAGTATGCAGCGACGGATATCGCCTTGTCATTCGCCTTCTTGATGGTCCAACGCTGAGAAGTTTTCTTTGCTGAGCCTTTGTCAAATGCCAGGACTCGTAGCCTTAAAACAAAATCGGCATAATACACGCGTTCATAACGCGAAATTTGGTTTGGGTGGAGAAATTATTGGACCTCCAAATCTTTTTCATACCACTGAATGAAGAGCTGATTGAGCTATTCTTAAAGAGAGCTCTCTTTCGCTAAAAAGTGTTACATACATATTATTATTATTGATTTATTTATGTATAACTAGCTTTCCCGACAGACGTTGTCCTGTGGTTCTAGTCCGAAGTGGCCAGTTAATATGTACATAATGTGCACTGCGCCCCCGTTAAAGAATACAAAATTAATTCGATTGAATTAAACTAATAAAATAATAACATTAAACTATTTCTGAAACATCCCTATTTCATTCGTATTCAAAGCTCTGGCGGGAACAACTTGAGAATAATGCGCTCGCGCACACACCCTACCTCGCCTATTACCAACACGAATGTGCCCGATAATATTCTTGACTTTGTATGGAAATTTTCTAAAACTATCGAAACGGTGCGGTGGAGTAAGTGGGATGGGCTACTGTAAGAGCGTATGCGAGAATGAGAGAGAACTACCCGCGATGTCGTGGGCGCGTCCCAGGTAACCTTTCCATACAAACTTCAATATTGTATTTTACATCTTTTCTTGTCCATTTTTTTAACTTTTTATTACTTATTCTATCATCCGGAGCGGAGAGGAATCCAATAAATCAAACATCAGAAGAATCTGTTGAGCCAATCTCGAGTTATAAGTGTTCGCACTAACCCGACTTTAATTATTTATATAGTAGATATTGCAAAAGGGTAAAATCTCTACCTAGAGCTTGTCTTAAATAGGTATTCTGCGTCTCTTATCGTGTGCTTCCGACGTCGATGAATACTTGAGAATTAGATTCTTAGTCTTCAACTTCCTTGAACAAATCTTCGACGATCCTCCATCATGTACACTGTTTGGCGAAAAGGTTTTTACCGTCATGCTAAACAGTGGGATTTTTTAACAATAAATAAAATAAATAAATGTCGACTTCCGACTTCTCTACTAGCATGCTACGTACTGCCCTACAGTAGTTGTTGTAAAACCTATATATTTTCACCTCTAATTATAATATAGGTAACAAAAGTCCAATGGATATTCTATCCAAAGTCTAATGAATAAATTTTACACGTTACATATACTTTAAACAATGGTTTTTACGTTCTAACAACAGTTTTGAACGGTATTCGCAAACGACCCCATAAATAAATGTTCTTTATGTTAGTTATGTCCCTACAGCATCCCGCTTGAAGATGTTTTCTTCATTATTATTGTTTGTTTAAGCTCTCTTGTCTGTCCATGAAGGGTCCGTTTTAATAATAATTGTCTACACTCAAAGACAAGGAAAAAACATGTTCATTCATTCTTCGATTCTGACGATTTTCAGAAAATTTCAGATCCGTATATTGTATTAATCTATAATATGTTTTTTGTGCTTGTAGCACGGTTCTGATTATTGTTCATTTTTCATACCAATTGATTGTTATGATTTATTGTCTTAGGGCCGGTCTTTCGAATGAGCATTAAACAGCCCAATAGTAAATGGACATATATTATAACTTTAAAGGCTCTACTAACTCAAAACGGGTCTTTCATAAAAAAATTAATGGACCATTGGTTAATTGACAATTATTTTGTTTTTTTTTTGCGACTGGCAATATTGGCAATATTTCTTCACTCTATACATGTGTGAGAGCGAGACGCGCGGTAAACACCATTCGTTAGAAAGAGATGACAGACAAGGTCTTATGTATTTGTTTTACTGCAACTGTCAAGTCAAGTTTTATTTAATTTCTGTTATTTAAATATTTTTAAAAGGGAACCCAAACAAATATATAAAACAATTCATATATATTATTTTCTGTATTAAAAATAAGTATTTCGAGGTTATTCCCATTGGTTTATAATAATATTATGTACTACGTGCGTCATCTTGTGATTTTGACATTTCACTTAGCATTACTACCAAAGTGAGATATTTTTATAAAATAGACGATATTTTAGTACCGCATAGTTCCTATTTTGATGCTTTATAGAAAGCATTGTATTCCGATTTTTAAATGGTCGAAAAAAATGGGCTCTGTCATAATAAGAATCATCAACAATTTCGAAAAACGGTATCAAAACAGACAAAATTGGCAACCATTTTGACAGTTCTTAACTGTCCATTAGTGTGCTATTGGCTGTTGGAGCGGCCCACTAAATTTAATCTTTCATTAAGGGGTTTAATGCCCCAATCGCCTCTATTTGACAGTTGAAAGATCCGTTTTTTTCTCTAACGGGGCATTAGTGAGTTAATCCTCCATTAAAACTTATTTGACTGTTTAATGCTTGTTCAAAAGATCCACCCTTAATTTGATATTATTTTATTTATCTGTGATTCTTTGGATGTTAATTTAAATTTCGTTTTATGCACTTTTATTGTGTCTGTTATATTTTATTTCATATACCTGTATAACTAATAAACATGTTAATGGCCTTACCGTATGTAAATAAATAAGTAAATAATATAAAAGAAAGTCGGGTTGGTGCAAACACTTATAACTTGAGATCGACTGAACAGATTTATGTATATTATGCTTGGTTTATTGGATTCTCCTTCGCTCCGGATAACAGAATAACCATTAAAAATTCGAAAAATGGATATCAAATCATATTAAATTTAAATGTTAAAGTTAAAACGGAACGAATTTATTGACAACAACGCCTTCTGTGAAAAACAACATCTTCTGTAAATATTCCATAAAAAAACAACAATTTTTATTTACTTGACAACCATTGAGTTTCAAAACATTGGTACGCAAATTTGTTGATAGAATTTATTTCAAGCTTTCAGAAAAAAAAAATAACATTCAAACATATTATTTTAAACTTATTTTTGTATAAATTACATATTCGAAATCAATATTCATAGTTAGGACTACAGGAAACGTCTGTCGCGAAAGCTAGTTGAAAATTAAAGGTTGATGAAATAAGCAAGAGCTTTTTGTTTATTGGGGTGCGTTTATACGAAACGAACATACATAGATCCAGAGCTGGAAAATGGAGTATATTTTCTTGATCGGTGATAATATTATGGTCCCCAAGCAATTAACAACGAGGAAGTAATGTCATTACCTATAAATTAGTTATTGCCGGTATAAATAATTAAGAAAACACCTATAATACTCGTTTTCCTATCTCTGACTTATATAACTGACTTTATAGTATAAACGCACCCTTATTAATTGTAAACCCAATATGTGATTTATACTTTAATTTAAGTTCTGATGAATATGCTTGTGTTGTGTAAATTTTCGGGTGATTTCCAGCTTGTGTAGTGTGTTTGATTTGTTTTTTTTGTAATCTATAACATGTAATAGGAATTTTGCGCCGTGTATTGTATTAAATTAATAAATAAATGTCCGCTTTGTTGAATCTCAGTGGCCGAAAGTCGTTAAGAATAACAAATCTTGTTACGTATGGTTGCTTTCCCTTTCTACTTCTAGATAAAATTGTCATAGCATACGCAATATTTGAGTCATGCCTAAACTGATTAAACCAACAATCACAAACATCAAAACAAAAACGATAAATAAAGAATTTTGATGAAGTTTTTTTTTTTAATTCTTCAGAATTACTTTCGAAGCAATTAAGTGTACTTCTCTCCTTCCTCAGCCCTCACTGCACTGATGGACATAGGCTTTGTCGAACCCTTTATATTTCCCCAGGTTCTCTGCCAACTGCAGAAACGACTTTCCACTTACTGTATAGATGTCATCAGCACATCTCTTCTGAGGTCTGCCGACCCCTCGAAGATTCTCCAAAGATCTCCACTTCAATACTCTTTGAGTCCACCTGATGTCAATATCCTGTCTTGCCACAGGATGGAGACCAGTTACCCGATCCATGACGTCTGTTAATTTTTTTCGACGTTTCATTTCTTTATCTTTTTACGTTATCTGGAGGACTGACTCCGAGTTGATAGGCGTCTTTCCAAAGATCGTTGCGAAACTCGCGATATTTCCACACTTTTCTTAGTTAGGGTAATTTTTTCATCAAACTCAATTTCGCTTCAATTTTCACAAGAGCAATGAACATTATTTTGTGTGCACATAACTCATATTATGTGTGCGACAACAAAATGTAAATTGCACCCATACGTTTCATTATTATACCGTAACAATCACCATGTCATACAAAATCATTGAGGATATTTGAATAAACATTAGAGAGATCCTTGTAAGGAAACCTTTAGTCAACCTTCAACGATGTAATAGTTTAGTAACCTTCCTGTCCCTTGACCAATTAAGGATCATCCACGGAGTTCTCTTTAAATAAATCAAGCCTGAATACGCATAAGATCGGTGATTCAAGTGTAAGTATGCTATAAAATTAACCTTATATTACCGTTTCCTAACTGGAAAGCGTTCATAATATAGATACTCAAACGCGGACGGATCGTTCAAATTGAGAACATTGTATGATCGCTCATTGCATGATCGCGCAATTACTTTTCAGTTAGCACATAGCCTTAGGGAGGCAACAAGAGTTCTCCAATGTGCTCGATCTTGCGCAATGTTTATGACCTCCTCCCACACCATGTCTAAATCTCTCAGCTCTGCTTCGAATGAGCGGAACACAGTATGAAAGGGTATTCCTCGTCTTCGAGACCCTGATAGGAGGAAGAGCAGCGCTCTTCTCGGCCAACTGTCATTCGGTATCCTTTACACGACATGTACCTACCATCAACCATATCCATCTCTTCTTCACAGTTGTGATGTGCCTGCGCTGGATGCGTCGGCACATATGCAGTTTTATTACCTATGTTAGATATATATATTCTTCTTAGGCACATCGTTTCAAAAGTGTAGACTTATTGTGCTTGGGCTTCGGTCAGGCCATAAAGAAGAATGGGCAACACATACAAAGCATTATGTCATAGATAAATAAATAATACAATTTTGAAATCTTTCACAGAGAGAAAATTACGCTTTTATAACTAAGTACTTTGTTTTTTATATTCTAGCTGCAGTATAAAAAAATCATTAACGGCTGTTCAGATAAATCTACGTCCAAAAATATATTCAAAATACGAAGCAATCAATTGACATTATCCCTAAACTGATCCAGGGTATAAAAATACAAAAAAGGTTCATTTACCGACATAAAATAATATGTAAGTACCTACCTAATAATGTCATTGTGTTACCGCGGAATGGTATGAAATTTGGAATAGCTTCCTAGGAAATGAAGCTTTGCATGTATTTCTTTTATATAAAAATGAATCTGATTCAAAGTGAAGACAACTACACTATTTGACTCTTTCACGTGAAGCTATTTAGAGCTTGTATCGTGAAAGAGGAAGGTGGTCGGCACATGGGATCGAACCCACGACCTTCTTCTCTATATAAACTATTTGTGTGCTAAATTTCATACTCAGCTGTCCGCGCAATTTTCGTAAAAATATTTACGAAGTTTTTCTTTCACGTGTTAATAATATAATAATAATGATACTAATTTACATAATAACACATTTCCGACGTGTCTTAGCAAAATTAAAAATTTTCGAATAATAATTTATAATGACGGACAAAATACATTTCTAGAAACATTTTACTTGAATAACATTTTACCTACATAATGTAATTCATATGATACGAACATGTTCTTAGAGGTAAAATAACATATTATTACCAAAAGGACTTATCATAAAATATAATAGGTACCTACCTCACATCTCCTTTATTAAGTAAATAATGAAAGTAATAATCTTAATTAAATTTTAAATACTCAAGGCACTTATTAAGCTCTAAACAGCCCGTTATGATCTTTCTTGATAAGCCGTTAATTTTATGTCTATTTAAACAACTGATGGTTAATTCCAAAGCCGGCTTGGAGAAAAGGCAACACTTAGAGAGAACTTTAAAATTGTTGTGGCTTAGATATGAATATTTTTGCGCCATCTACTATTAGCAGATATTATCAGATTTTCCGAGTTTTCAGTGTGGACTGTACTTTCTTTTAGATGATTTGCAGGGGAGGAGATAAAAGTTTTGGAGGGTTTCAGGTGTTGTTTTTAAACGCATGCTCAAGCTATATTATCTACTAGAAGTCTGCCCCAGCTTCTCACGGGTAGATAGGTAGGTATTTGAAAAATCAGTTTTCTTTATAGATCCCTAACTTTATCAAAATATTCTATAGGCTATGTTAATCTGGCAGAATCTAGCATTCTAATGGTCCCCTCCCGTCCGGCTCGTACCCCAGTGACGCCTATATCTCCGCCGCATTTCAATTACATTTTCTTTAAATAATAGAACACTTATTGTGGCATAATAGTTAGACATTATTATGCTGTCGCGACACTTTTTGTAAATAATGATGTCTTCTACAAAGTCGTTGTACATTATTTTATTCTTTCATCAATAGTTTTCACAGCGCACTCGATGTAAAGAATATTTTAGGTACTTTTTTGACCTTGGGTTACATAATTGGAGTTTTAGTAAGGATCCCAAATATTTTTGAAAATTTAATGTAGCCAATGGTCACCAGGGATAGTGTAGCTTCCCAAATGTGAAAGAATTTTTCAAATCGGTTCGGTAGTTTCGGAGCCTATTCAATGCAAACAAATAAACATAGGTACAAACAAACTGTAAAAAGAGAGAATATATAAGAAGTTTTAAATAATATTCTTCTTTCAGGTTTGGTGAATTCAAGAGTTAAATAAAATGCGTGCGTACTGTTGGACTTTGCTTTAATGACTGAATAAAAGTTGTAATAAATAGTTACGTAGACCATAATGTACACAGTAAAAAAAATGTTGTAATAACAAAAAAATATTATTTTTGTAAAGATGTATGTTTATTTTTGTTGTGGGAGGTGGTTGGTAGACCAGCGGTTACGACGCCGGCTTTCGCACTGTTTCATGCGGAGGTCGTGGGTTCAAATCCCGGCCGTGCCGACCATTTTCCACTTTCACGACACAAGCATTTGCTTACTGTGAAATACATATGTCAAAAGTATATTTGTGTTCACTTCGAGTGAGCACAGATTCATTTGTTAAAAAAAAATCGAAATATTGTTAGTTGAGATGAAACGGATATCCGGCAACCATCCGGTATCCGGCCTATCCGATACCGGATAGTAAAAAAGATATTTTTGGATAACTAATTGATTTATTTAGCAGGGCTTTCGCACTGTTTCATGCGGAGGTCGTGGGTTCAAATCCCGGCCGTGCCGACCATTTTCCACTTTCACGACACAAGCAAGTCTACGTTAATATTATGGCCTGTACACATCTGAACGTGCGTGGTAACGTAACCAATGTCAGGTTGCATGCAACGTATCAAAATTCCATAATACGAGATAGAAAAACCATTATAAAAAATCTATGAACATATACCTATGTACTGAGTTATTTGGATAACCCTTAAGGTGTTCTATCTCTGGACGATCGCTTAGTCGTACTTTCTGTGACATTCTGTATATCAGAGGCCTTTTTATCAGGTTCCACACGCATGTTATTCACTCAAAACACTCGCGAATAAATATTTTTTTACCCAAGGCATACAATATTGATTTACTTCGCTTTTTTCGATTCCCCTAGGATGCTGTTTCAATTATTTCGAACACACAATGGGCCCCACCTTTGATGTGCGTTTAGATTTTTTGTCGTTTTTTTATACCTACTTCTGGATAATAAATTTATGAATTACCAAGTTTCAGCGTAAATATTGACAATTCTTGTTCTTTTTTTATTTTATTGAAACAAATTAAGTAGGTTCCTTAGTTTTTAAAGATTTTTTTAGCGTTTATCAGGAATAGATCAAAAACTTTTTTAATACAAGTTCACATTACGAGCTAGCGACAGACTTCGTCTGCTATTTCGAATGCTAGTTTAACTCTACCTTAACAAAATTCGCCATTGGTGGACTACTTGCAACCGAAACACTTAGTTTCATGACAATATGTTCAATTGTTCAACATGTCGAAAAACATATGTCACAACAATTGAACATATGTCAAGCCCGCATCCCTAACAACTGTCCTAAACAAAGACCTTAGAAACTAGGCCAAGGTTCCAAAGCATAGACTTTCGATACCAAAAACTCTAACATATGTACATTATTCAAAGCGTGTAGGTAGGAATTATTTTTATTATGACATATCTGTTGGAAAATGTAGAGAATTTCAAGCTGCCAAATTTGACAAGTTAATCAAAACACAAGATGGCGCCGATTGGTAAGTAATACAATGTTTAAATGTTTATTCCCGTTTCTGTTTCCTCAATATTGTAGCTGTAGAACACCGTTGATGGTCTTAATAATACTATAGAAGGAACATAGTAGTTCTTTTCCAATAAACTTAGAAATTTCCCAGCAGCTGATGTTAACATCAAAGAATTGAGAAGAGTAAAGAGACTTTATTAAAAGAATCCGAACATAACTTTTCTATTTAGTTCAAGAATATTGTAAAGACTTCTCAATTTAAAATAAGCGACTTTGTAATTCAAACAAGGAAACTTTACAACTTTGTAAGTACATTTTGGGTACATTATGCGGTGCCAAGCTTGTGGTACGAACAAAATTATGAGGTTAAATAATCATAAACTTATGGAGGACGTTTTTTTTAAAGAATCATTTACTTTTAACACCAAATCTGATGTATTTGTTGTGATCTTACAAGACCCTTTACACCCGCCATGACTCAAAACATTAAACTTATTATGATAGTTTTATGATTCTTGTATTTGTAATTTGTACTTATTATGATATTTTTTGTTTTTCTCTTGTTCATTTTAAAATATGTCATGATCTGTAATATCTACATTACATTATATGTTCAAAATATAAAGTAAAACTTATCTGACGTCCCTAAGTGCCCAGATTGGGTGTATGGTGGCAACAAAAAAAAATTGCGTTACGTTTAGAAACTATGAGAAAAAACAAAAAATAAAACACATTGAAACGGAATCCAATCTGGATATTTTGGATTCAATCTCATCAGTAAATGATGCACATACATAAGTAACAAATACATGCCGTATCGCCTAGAATAATGTTGAATATTATACATTAGGTCGTTTTTCGGTTCTTTATATCATTGGATAGAGTAGACTTTTCTCTATCTGCTGGAATTTTCTAAAATTGAAATATCTATTTTAAACAGTCCAAAAATCGATTTTAATCAATCAGCTCCTCAAAAATTTCATAAAAATACGTTCAATTTGTTTGGCATGGGTTCTATTGTTCAAGCCACCAGTCCCGGCCTTAATATCTTTTCTCACCGCACCTGGGAATGTTAAACGTTGTGTCGTGGGGTTTATTTAAGTTTTGTTATATTTCGTGGAAGGATTTCATTGCAATTTATTTACCAGCAGTGGTCAGAATCGTTGTTTTAGTGAGTTTATATAATAGACGACCAGTCTGTATTAATATTTACACTTTGTACTGTGCGGCAAATTCTTATTTTGTTATCTAATTCACCCTCATGTTTGTTTTGTAAATAATTTCATTTGTTACAAAAATAAACAATAATCATTGTCACAACCCAGGACCATCTAATTATATAAATACCCCTTCAACAAAAATCTTCTTTAAGCCATAACTCGAATGTCTAAATCTTGCTTAGAACTGATACTTAGCGAGTCCAACTTCCTTGCATACAACAAACAACTCCAATACGCCTTTAAGTGCTCCATCTCAAATCGAAGTTGTAGAATAGTTGTATTTTATAGAAAATGAACCTCGCTTTGTAACGCGATTATCTATCTTTCATATATTAATACGTGAAGGAAAAACTTTGTGACCATTTTTACGAAAATTGCGCAGACGGCGGAGTATGAAATTTCGCACACTTATAGTTTATAATATATAGAAAGTGGTAAATGCTAATATTTTTTTTAATTATGCATAAAAATAGATTAAATCAATAAAAAAAAAAACCCTACGCACACTACCGTAATGTTATGTATTTCATACTCGCACACACACTTCGATGTATTTGACATTATTTGACACAGATATTGTGTTTATCTGTGGTTAAATTGAGAATAGATTAATGTTTTTTGTATTAAAAATTAACCATAGAAAAAACTTTGAACATGTCATTGTCATCATTTCAAATATGACGAATCCATGTCATTTTTAAAAGAAAATAATTATGAAATAGCGCTCGGTCAGTCTTGACAAAGGAATCTTAGTGATGTTCAAACTTATAATCTAAATAATTAGTTATGGTCGAATTTCGAGCACTGGCCGACCACTAGCTTACTTGTATGCGTGTACTCCCACTTTGGTAACACTCCCGAGTCTTTTGTCTCGGGCCCTAATGTAATGGAAATTTATTACAAAATGTTTGACACGGTACGATAACATTGTCGTTGGAATTATTATTACACGGAAATGATTTAATTTAAATTTAATTATGTAGAAATAAATTCTTTGAGCCGAAAAACCACAACATGAACCGAACTTTTTTTGTTTGTTTGGATAATCATGTTATCCATGTCTTTGTGCTTTTTTATCAACCTCAGAGTCTGAGCAGCCCTTGGTTCAACAATTCCAAAAGAATGTTCAGAATGTTTCATAGTGAACATATCCAGGATATGTTTGGACACGTAAAACTATATTTTATTTTATTTTTTATTTTTATTAGATCAATGGCAATAGCCTTATACATACATGTTACAAAAAAAATATATAACAATCACAAAAATGTCAGCATTGAAATAATTAGAAATAAAAATATAATCGGCCATAACGGAGCAGGGAGTCAAACAAAAGAAATGTCAACAAGAGCAAGAAGTCAAATATTATAGTCACTTGTTCAGATTTGGCCTTGTTCAATCCCCAGTATGCGAATGCGAATGTATGGGATGATGAAACGCTAGTTCACGTGTTTTTTGGATATCCACTAAGGGACTCCTTGGACATTTATTTTCTCTTCAAAAACGTCAGTTTTCCCCTCTGTACCTATAGTTTACTCGTTCTCTCTAAATTTTCGAAATTCAACGAAACTATGTGTCGCACCGTCTGCCTTTCCGCTCCACAGTCGCACTCAGCGGAATGTTGCCATCCGCATTTAAAGAAGAAGTCGGCACATCTGCTGTCATGGATGTAAGAAGTAAGTGACCAGTGCGGATTCTGTTCAGTGCTGTCCAGTCTCTTCTTGGCAGGTAATCGGGTTTTTTCGTATGGTTATTTAATACAAAAAGAAGTTAATACCTCACGTCCGTTAACCGCAAAATGTCAAAAAATGCACAAGAAATAGGTCTCGGACGCCTGAATCCCGTCAGGGGGGGGTCCAGGTAGATGGCGTCCCGCCCTTTGAAGGCGTAAGATCGAAGGCAATGGAGAGTTTGAGGGCGCTTTCCTATGCTCCTAAAGGTTTAGGCTCCCCACATTGCGGGATGATTGGGGGGGGGGGGGAGGGCAGGCTTGATTTGTGTTAGGTCGACATTTAGGTTTGATCGCTACGATCGGGCTAGGGGGTTGGTTTCATGAGGATCGGTCTGCTGCGGTCTCCGGCATCCGGGCTGGCTTGCGGAGCGCGAGGGGAGGGGGGTTAAAATGATGGATGAATGAATATTCATAATGTTAAATACTATTTTTTTATTTATTCAATCAAGTTCTTACAATAATTATAATTTACACTATATTCATTATTATATATTTATACATTATTAACAATTTCTTCCTCTCTCATAAAACTCTAGAGAGTTTGTGTAGAGAGAGGTTACTATCTTTGAGGATGCTTTGGCCCTCTTATAAAAAAGAGCTGTTTTTTTTTCTCCTTCAAAGATTCTATAAACTACGCTTGAATCCTTTAAACTGTCATTGGAATTATACAGCAGAGGTGAAGCATAATATGGATACCTTTAAAAGGAAGATCTTTTTATTAGCTGATTGATCGATGTCCCACATTAAAAATTCTCTACCTACTAGAAACTTTACAATTTCTATAGAGGTGCGACCTTCCTTTGAAAAAAATATTTTCGTTCAATGAGAAATTCGCATTAATATTCAACGCAATGTACCTAATACCAGCTTATATCTGGGTAAAAGATAGCCTTTTTTATTCGGTTCTATTTCCTTGTTTCGTATATACAGCCTGAATGCAAATCAGGTTAGGCATCAACGCGTCCATAATAAGATCCGGCATGTATAGCTTTCTTAGAAGATATATTGGATTCCTTCGTCTAGAAAGGATTTTGTATGAGATAATAAAAGTTGCGTGATGAAAGGGTTACATGTGGTAGATATTTGTGAAAATAAATTGACTTATAAACATCGTATTTTATTACAAGAAACGGCTTTTATTTATTTTATTTTTTTGGTTTATTTTTACGAAATTTCCTGTTAACTAAAAAGTATTTGAGACTTAAGGGCCTATTTACTAAAAAAAAGCCGTTTTTGGCACTTTTAATTATTTGATTTAGGATATGAATCTGAAAGAATGGATCCACGCAGACAAGACCGACCTGGAATGATATGGTTCGACCATATCGGTGCCGTCTTCCAGGAGGGCCAAACCAGGAGCAAAAGGATGTTATGTGGAATGTTATGCGTTTGGAGGAAACGAAAGAAGTTTGTTTGGATAGGAAAGAATGGAAGTCCGTAGATACTTTCTGCCTACCTCCTTTGGGAAATGGAGTGATGGGTAAAAAAAAAATTTCCGCGATTCCTTAACATATGAGTCTGAAATCTTTTTACCATAGAATGAAATTTAAATCAGTGGTTCATCTAGTTTGGTTGCGGAAAAATGAGAAATCCAATTATTTTATGAATGATTGAAATTTGTTTTATTCACCTAAAAAGATTTTTTTGAGGAAACAACACCTAAAGTAACGCATGTATTTAAATCTTTAATTTAAACCTAATCCTAATCTGAAGTGATAAAATATATCTTTATCCTATTTTAGGAAAAAAACATAATAATATTTTAAATCATATTTTTTTTTAAACTCTCGTTTTCTTAAAACGCTTATACTTTGTATTCACTCGAAGTGAACATCTACGACTTTTTCGCGGTAATCAAATAAGTTTCAAAAGAGGAAGATAGTCGGCACCTTGGGTTGAACCCACGTATGAAACAGTAAGAAAGTCGGCGATGGAATTGCTGAATACCAACCACTTATTGTCTTAAACTTAAAAAGATGAACCTACATACATTGAAACCTGAAAGATGTCATAATTACTTATATGCATTTGTGGTAAGTGGGTAACTTCAGAAAAGCATTTTGTTTCAGTCCCAACGAATGAATGACGTCGGCGTGTCAGGACCTGTAATGTGGACCTGTAATAAATGAATCAAGAATTTCCTGTACAAAGGATTCGGTAAAGTCGGTGTAACTTATTTCCTGAGGTTAAGCACGGGGATCAAACCCGGTACTTCTCGATAAGTAGTTAACGCCTACATATACTAAAAGGATACTCTAACTCTAAAAAAACAAGTGTTGATCTTTTAATAGAATATCTTGAAGTGAATTCTTCCTGCACAGGATAATTAAGCTGTGTTTAAATTATTATTTCTAGAAAACTTTCTCACCCCGGCGTAACTGAGAATCTTCTATCGCAGTACCTAATTACTATTATGAGAGTGTACGTACATGAAATGCTTTGAAACATCGTTTTCTTTGAAGTTCAACACTAATTAGCTAAGAAACTGGATGTTTATAAGAATTAATCGGATTTCATTCAAGATACCACGATATGATCAATACATAGTATTACAGTCATAGTACCTATTTCAAAATCAAACACATTGAATTTATTTCCTCCAGCTGTGAATAGGTAATTTTTTTAAGTCACCACATCACCACAGATAAGTACATTTACATGAAAAAATTCTAAAACGCCCGAAACGGTGGAGTAAGTGAAATGGGCTACTGTAAGAGTGGCAATTACGTATGCGAGAATGAGAGGGCGCAGGTGCAGAAGACAATAATTTTGTTGTTAGATTTTTTCAAAGATGGCGTCGCATGAGATTCGTTCCATACTAACTTTAATATCATATTTTATATTATTTCATTTACATTTTTCAACTTTTTATTAGTTATTCTGTTATCCGGAGTGGAGAAGAATCCAATAAACCACACATCGGAAGAATCTGTTGAGCCAATCTCGAGTTATAAGTGTTCGCACTACAATACAATACAACAATACAATTCTCCCTTTTACACCCCACTCAGGGGCATAGGGAGGCAACAAGAGCTCTCCATTGCACTCGATCTTGCGCAATGTTTATGACCTCCTCCCACACCATGTCCATGTCCCTCAGCTCTGCTTCGAAGGACCCTGATAGGAGGAAGAACAGCGCTCTCCTCAGCCAACTGTCATTCGGCATCCTTAACACATGTCCCAGCCAAGTCCATCTCCTCCCCACAATGGTAGAGGTGATGGGCTCACGCTACCCGACTTTAATTTATATTAGAGATTATTTGATAATGCTTTTCCTTAGAAGTAGCCTCTCCTAATAGTCTTACATAATAATCCTCATACAAAACCAACGGATCAACTAACAGGATAATAGTTAGAAACTTCCTCTCTCGGGAAATCTAAGGATAATACCTACCTATTAGTAAAAAAAACTTAAGTCTTTATTGATTTCAGTCCAGGAATTGCAGAGTAAAAATAAAAATTCCTTTTTATTTCAACATAACAGAATGTCAAGATAAGCTTTTTGAGGGTGATTTTTACGAGGTGATCTTTTTGGTTGAATTTCTAAGTTGATTTAATTTCTAACTGAGGAATTTATTCCTTTGATTTAGATTTTTAATGGTACCTACATTATTTTTATTTGAACCTCTTCAGATCTAAGACTGTCCCGAACTGTTGAAGACATGACGCAATTCTACTCACTTTTCGTATCTGGCTGGATATCATGAAATGCGCGACTCACAAAATTCGACCACTCGTATGCTTCTGTTATTCGCTGTCACTGTGTTTTGGTGAGTGCCGTGCATGACTTTCACATATGAAGAGTTGCTGGTTGTTCTACATATGTATCACTACACTCGCATATTACATATAATGCCTTCCTTCCTGTAACGCAGTTCTGAAAGAATTTATTTGTGAAGCTATTTACTAAAAAAACCTTGAGTCGCCAAGTAACTCTGATATTGAATACCTTCTAAGCAACAGAAGGCTTTAATTAAAAAAAAAAAACCTCCTTTAAAAACACCCATAATTTTCCATGAATTAAACAATAATATGATCAAAACATTGAATGCCAGATGGAAGGCCTCAAAGACTACAAATCGTTGTATGCCTTGTGTATTTGTAAAGCTCCACCTCCGAAGGTTCGGAAGTCGGAACACAAAGACAACGAGTAATGCTGTTGTGAGACTTGGTAATCGATGTGTAATCAAAATACACGCAAAACAGAATTCGAGAGAAAGAACCTAACCGAAGACTGATGGTTATCCTTTGGTACGACTTCGTGCTCAACACAACCGGTTTACGAAACCTCACAATGACCAAACCTGGATGGGTCATTTTAACTGAGGATGCCTATCATCGGGAAGCAATACATAGAAGGAGCGAAAGGCCCTTTTAAAAATGTCAAAAGATTGTATAATAAAAATACCTACAAACAAGGAATTTTAATTAAACTTGTTTGACAATACGACGATTTTATTAGTCTCTTCTTATGAAAACTACTCTTTTTGAACCGTGTAAAGGTGATTTAGTACTTTAAAGTATCTTTATTTTTTGCGTATTCAGTGCAGCCTTCCTATTGAAATTTTCAGCCAACAGTTATAATTTTAGGTTCATAAAAGTACAATGAAAGGCAGATGAGAAGAGAGAACGTGTTATCTTGTCACACTGATAAGGCCTAATGTATCATGGCATAAAATGTCGTGTGACTTACTTTAAGCTACACTCATGGACAACTTATTTATGCCACTGAATTTTATTTCAGTGAATTCGGGTTCGTCTAAAAGGAAAACAAAAATATGTACACTTTTCTCCTCTGGATTCGAACCCATGATTTTTATTACGAGTTCAATATTCAAATCCTGGAATAAGATATTATGAAATAGGTCTGACCACATTTCCATTGTACGACAAAGGCGTGAACTACACTTACCTATTCACTTTTGTTCACAATGCCCTATATTCAGCTTCATTCCCCTTAGGGAAGCTTTTGAATACCTGTCGGTCACGGTTTACCTCTGAGGTCCAACAACCAGCGCATTCTTTCAGTTCCGGTACGCGGATCAACTTTCGTCTCAAACTCTTTTGCAGTTCAGGGTGCTCATTGCTGGAATTATCTCCCATGGAACCTTATATAGACTTACCCAAAGTCTGACGTCGTTCGAGCGAGCAGTTAAAGAGATGATGATATCCTTAAATACAGTATCTGCGTCCTAAAACCTCATGAATTCTTCCCTCTCTCCCACCCCATCCACCTCCCTTTTCTTTTTTGTTTGTTTTTCTTTTTTTTTCGAATTTCTATGGTATTTCAGTGGTTCAAAATCATGAACCTGAGAATGTAATATTGTAGTCATGAACAAACACAATGGCAGCGTCGTCATTAGAACCCTCAGACAGATACTAGCTGCTCTCTCACAGTCAGTCACAACCAGAGATGTGCAAAATGGGTACCCAAAACCATTTGAAATGCAAAATGGAAATGGGTCAAAATTTTTCCATTTGAAAATGCAAAATGTAAAATGGTTTTTTGAAAAGCATTTCAAATGCAAAATGGAAAATACCTATTTTCAAAATGCATTAAAAATGCAAAATGGTTTTTAGGTCAAACATGAAAAGAGTAAAACAACAACCTTAATAATAATGAAATGTTTTATTATTGATGCAATAAAATATACAAAAATTAATCATTGAAATAATGTTATACAGACGTGGAATCTCACCATCTTCCCTTGTAATAAAATAACATAACTAAACAAGCAAAATAAATAAAACATTGTGATATAAAAGTGAAACTTAAATATCAAAATACAAAAAAATAAACCATCGTCCATCATGTACCTTCTTAATTATAAAATATGATGATGAAGTGAAGAAGTTATACTAAACATCCATAAAAATAATTTCATAACAATAAAATTTGTATTTGGCGATTTCAAAGAAATAAATAGGTCAAGGATTAAGATCTAGCTCGGTTGGGAAGTTTGGGCTGCGATATGGGAATTAGAGAATAGACAGATAATATTATGAATTTTGTCAAGAGAGGTCTCATTATTGGTTATTGCAAATATATGGTTCATACTGACTGAGTAATAGACTTTGTACACTTTGAAAACTCTACAACTGATTGCATCAATTTATGTAAAACCTTAAAACCTAGAATGGACAAAGACAACAAACTGTGAAATATAATATTTCAAATATTAATGTTAAATGTTTTACAAAATAATACAGGTATTACTTCACAGTCAAAATGAACAGGCAAACAAGTTGTAGATTTTAAATAAAAAAGGTATTTTTTTGAAGAAAAATTTTTAAGTATGGAAATAATGAATAAATGAATTTTATTTCAAAGAGAATAAACAACTAACACGTTTGCCTGTTCATTTCGACAGAAGATAGTAATGTTCCCACTCAGTGGTTACTGGTTAGACATTAAAAAGTTTGTAACAATCATCTGAAAGGAAACAAGGAAGTTGATATCAACCTAAATACTTTTTTTTATAATTAATTAGGCAAAACAACCTAAATACTTAGTGGTCATGGTAAAATAAACTTAACTATTACTATTATTAGATTTGAGGAGGACGAGTTTCTCAAAAATATCATCGCTCATCTTTCGTCTATGAGGTCTCATAATCATACCTCCGTATGAAAAAAGGCGTTCAACTGGAGCTGAGCTCGGAAGACAAGTATTGCATTTGATAAAAATCTGCCTTACAGCAGGGTAGTCATGCAACATTTCAAAATTTGTTCTGTTATCTTGAAGGTACTGTAATGCTTCTAAATCTGGAGTTCCTTCTGTTGCTGCGGAGGAATCAGACGAATCTTCATTATTTTGAAATAAAAAATAGGAGTCATCTTGTAAACAATGATTGCTTCCAGTTTGTGTTCCAACAGCAGAGTTTTTGTTGCTATCTTTTAATTTCCTTACTTGGTGTAAAAAAACCGAACGGACTTTATCTTTCTGTTCTTTAGGTGTCCACTTCATTTTAAAAAAAGGATGTGATACACTGGCGCAAATCGCATCGTTGGCACTGGATTCTAAATTAAAAAACCTTCGAAATCGTTTGGTTAAGCTTTCCTCCAATTTTTCACAAAGGGGCCTACAGTATACCAGGTTCTCTAACCTTAAAGAAATTAAAATTTTAAAAATTCTTTGTAATTCCGGGAGCAGTACCCCGTAATAAGTTCGTTTTTCTCCCTGTAGACTTTTAATGGCTTCTGCGAAAGGTTTTAAACATGTTGTGTATTCTTTTAAAAAGGCTAAGTCTGTATCTTTGAATAAAGTGAGTTTCAAGGCTTTCATAGCATCGTTAATTTTTTCCTGTACTGCGAGAATATCCATAATAGCATTGTAATACGAATTCCATCTAGTGGCACATGGCGATGTTGGTGATTTCCCCGTAATGTCCAAGAATGATTCGCAAGCTTTTGGGGACTTGGAACAATTATTCCAAAACGCCTGACATTTCCCTAAAGCTGCATTGCGAATTTTCTTGTAAGATGGTGTTTCAATGGTTTTTATATCAACAGCGGCCACTAAATGAAGTGTGTGAGTAGCGCACCGCTCATGTGAAGGCGGTTCATAATCTGAGCTACAGCTGTCTTCGTCTACCATAGGAAAATCCTTTGGAAACAAGTCATCGTAATCGTCAATTTCATCATCATTTTCATTACAAGTGGCTGATGTACTTGGTTGCTTCGTATTATCATCTTGTCCAAAAACTTTAAAGGCTTTGACAATGTTGGACCCATTATCCGTAATGGTTTTTGTGATTTTACTAAGCTTCAAATTGAATTCAGAATGGATGTCGCACATCATCTCGGCAACTCTTTCAAAAGTGTGAGCCCCCTTAAACCTTCTACAGGCCAGGGAAGCGCTCCTTCTTTCCAAACTAACTTTATCGATCCAATGCACCGTCATTCCCAAGTATGACCTTTTCGATGATGACCACACATCTGCCGTTGTGCAAACATAATCAGTGCCATCGTTAATAGATTCTATAAGTTTCTTTTTATTTTTTTCGTATTCCTGATTTATTTTGTGAGTTAATGTATGTCTCCCTAAAATTTTGGGCTTGACTCTGCATGTGTTTGAACCATGTATTAAATTTTTAAAAGAATCATGCTCAACTATTGAAAGAGGAGACATAGTGTCAATTACAAATTTTAAAATCAAGGAGTCCAGGTTGTCATTACTTTGTCCTGGGATTTCAATTTTTAATTGTTTTAAATTTTTTGTTTCCGTTTGATGTTCTTTTTTTCTTTTGATCGGAACTTTTTGTTCCTCGTAATTTTTTAATGCATCAGCATGTCCTCTGGTCTGAAATATAAAAGAACAAAACTGTATTTTTTTTTATTTGACTCATGTAAATGTACAGTACCTAGCTAAAAATAATAACACAAAGCGTCATGAGGTGAAAACCTACATAAAGTAAATGTTTGTTAGTGTTACTATAAGGACAGTTATGAAATAAATCTATCCATCACTGATAACAAGAAACATTTCGATTTTACGGAATAATAGAAAATATTAATAGTAGAAAAAATAGAAAAAGTTTTGAAAAATTTACGGGCTTGGTTCGGTGACAATTACAATCATATCTCGAAACTGTCCCAAAATTCAGTTGATTCAAAGAAGGATTACAAATTCTTCAGAATTTCTATTGACAGTAAACTGCAATGGACTCCTCATATGCCCTTGACTGGGTATATGGTGGGAGGGTTAAAATAAATATTTTAACATAAAAATTAAAATAGGTTATGTACATAATCCCAAAACACACTTACCTTTAAATGGTTTAAAAAATTTGTTGTAGAGACCATGCTTCTTGTAACAGATATTTTGAGTGGTAGGGCAGTGTCGTTTCGGCGACGGCCGAAGGGTCTTAGGTGTTACGAAGATTAGCGAGGTAACCCGAAGCGCTCTGCTATGCGACGGCATTTGTAAAAATCACAGCGGGGGATACAGGCCGTGACGGTGCATTTTTGCATCGCGCGAGATGAATAGAAATATAGATTTTTATTTTATTTAACTAAGTTTAATTTTGTGTGGTGTAAATTATAATGTGCTAAATTCAACCCGCAGTATAAAGAGGTACGTAATGTTTAAATAAGAGTTAAATTTAGTCGTGAAATTTATACAGTAATGTCTTTGCAATGTAGCCTTTGTGACAATCATATAATTTTCTTATTAGTGACACTTTTTTGTAAATTTTATTTACAGAAAAGCGGGTCCTAGTCTTGGGGAGAAAATGTCCTAGTCTGGGGGAGACAAACTCCTAGTCTTGGGGAGAAAATGTCCTAGTCTGGGGGAGACAAACTCCTAGTCTTGGGGAGAAAATGTCTTAGTATATGGAGAAAATATCGTAGTATTGGGGGAGAAAAGAAACTCCTAGTCATGGGCAAATAACCCGGAGTTTTAATAATATAAATCAATCGTTTGGACTAGAGGTTGGATGGAACGTATTGGGCAGTGCATAAAACAGTTTAACCCTTATCGCGGGTAAAACTTATATTCACATTTGTCGATGCGGGCTCCGAATTTTTATTTTGGAACGATGTGGATTGGAGACGAGAACCAAGCAAAGTAGCTGCTCAACAGTATTATTGGGGAGATAATCTATAAATTGGAGGGTTGCGGATGCCAAATATTTGAGGGAATGCCTAGTAGTTGAGAGGATCGGAGGAGTGATTGTAGTCAGCCAGGATTTACTTTGGAAGAAGTCTACGGACCTGAGTTAAGTATATAACCGCAATTTCCTTCCATAAGCATGCAAACAGTACACGAATTTATTTCAATTTCTTTCTTTCAAATTCTTTTTACTGAAGTCATATAAGAGTGTAGTATTTTACTTGTGCTATTTATTGTTGACTGGTATAACCAGGGTAAAATATAAATTTACATAGATTAATGATTGAGAAGGTGGATAATTCGAACGTTAAGTTTTGTTATATGTAGAATTGTAATTTTCTTGTTTGACCTTGGGTCATAATTTGTTTTTACATTTTTTTTGATAAACTGCGATGACAATGCAAATTTTGGGTTTTGAGTTCCACCTATAGTGAATTGTATGTTAAATTAATTATAGGTTTGATTAAACGAATTATTATTTGAAAAATTCCATATTAGAATGGAATTAAGTTGAAAGCAATAATCAATGAAAAATATGTTTTGAATAAACTGTGAAATTCCTTTGTATCTATAAACAAATTCTTTTATTAGAGCCTATGACCATTTCCAGAGTCTTCTTGAGCCAAAACTATTTTAATCCACCCTTGAGATTGTGCAAAGTTAATCCAGAGGGATAACGAGTCTGTTTCAGAGAGCCTCTAGCCGGGCAGAAGGGGAAAAGACCCCAGGTGTTCTTTCTTTCAGCCAATCCTCAGGAAAACACAATAGACGAAGCAGTCTACGTGATTTTCCTAAGTCTGCTGGACCTCCTTAAAAAGGGCTCCACGACAGATTGGCGCCCAACGTGGGGCTGTCAGAAAGGCGCAGAATTGACATCCAAACTAATTGGCTGTCAAATAGGCACAATTTTCGATAGTAAAAAAGTAGAAATTTTTATGTTTCATTAATCTGGCTCAAGCTCTGGAGGGAATGGTAATTGGTACTATATTTGTCAAGTTATATTGTTCTCACTGTGTGCCCCGCTTTGATTTTTAGCATTTGTCCATTTAGTTAAGTTAGTTAGGTATAATTTTTAGTTTAAAGGGTATTCATTGTCGAGTTTGCCGATGAGAATGTTTTGCATTCGTTTTTTTTGATATAAATTATGTTCAGAAAATTTTAATTTACTCAGTGGGTAGTTAATTTTTCTGCTAAAATTTTATAAACTTGTAACATGTTGTGCCCGAGCGTAGTGAGGTAGGTTCAAATCCTGACCGCTCTTATAATAATTGTTTATGCAAATTCTTTGGGGAATTGATAATCAATGATTTAATTTATTGTTTTATAAAATTGTTAAAATTTAGGAAACAAATATATATTGTTTAAATTCATAGAAGGTGATTTTCGCTCTTAAATTTTTTCCTTAATTTGCTGTTTATAGTTGGCAAGTGGGAAAATTAAATATTTTTTTTACATTAAACTAATGGTGTAAAAATTTTTTTCTTGCAGAATTAAATTTGTTTGGAACGATTTTTGGATAATCGAATGATTATTGTTTAACTGGATTGAACTGAGATTGAGGACCATTTCACACTGACGAGGAAGCTATATTGATACCGAACAAAAAAAAAAATGTTAAAATTATTTTATTACTGTTTTATGGATAACGCGGGTAAATATATGTAATATTTATTATGTTCAGGAGAATGCTGGTAAATTATTGAATTGTTAGTTGCTCACTGAAGATGTATGTGTCGTAATTGATCAAGCAATTGGTTAAGCAAAATAATTTTTATGGATAGGTATGTTTTGAATGTTGTGATACAGAGCCATGTATTAGAGAGAGACTGGTAATGTTTTTAGGTTGAGTTAATGGTGTGAATTTTGGTAGGAATGTATTTAGTATCAGTTCTTCTCTACGTTTTCATGATGGAGGAAGATGACACTTGCAAATTAAAAGTCCCTGCGGAGGACATAGACCGTCATTCTACAGTGTCGGATGATGGTGTGCAGTATGAAGACGCTCTGAGTAATGCGTCCGATGGAATTTGGATGAAGTTTTATAGTAGGAAAAAACCTAGTAAGAGGGAATCAGGAGGTACAGACTCAGTTGTCCAGGGTGACAATAGGAATATAGCTAGGGTTAAAAATATATACCCGCACAAAAGGGTATATGTGACTCTGAAACGACTGTCCATAGGAAAGTCTTGGCGAGATTGGTAGAGCTAGATAGGTTTGTAAATTGTCGTGAAATTAAGGAAAATTAATTTCAACTTATATTCCATAATATAGTATATTATGTAAATTAGTTAAAATAGTTAGATAATTTTTACGTTAAAATTTTAAGGAAATAAAATTAATCAAGAATTAGTTAGTAAGTTTACGTTAAGAAAAATTCTTAAAGATTGATTAGTAGGTAAGTACGGTTATAAAGCGTATAGCGTCAGGGAAGCTAATGCAGTTAGTATAGTTTTGTTTGAGTATACTCGGTAAATACAAATTATGTCGTGTTTTTAGACGATTTACTTGTTAAGGGAGACGGGTACACAGGGGTGTAGGCGTAATAATTAGGAAAAACAAAATTTAGAAATTTATGTAACATAAGTAGTAAGACGTTCGTAGGAAGTATTATTTTATTATAAACATACGTAAGTTATTAACTGGTTAAAATAATTGTACTCGATAATAGTATGTCCGCATTAGCGTACATCGATCAGTTCTGAATAAGAGAACTATACGATTAGGTAGGAGCGTTATGGAATGAAGCGAAGGGTTTAGGCCAGGGAAGGCAATTGTCGACGCACAACCCGGTATAACAAAACCCTAGTCCAAGGTACATAGGTACTAGTATTGTAGGTATAAAGAGTTGGCAATCTTCTGTGGGTGTACCGACGGTACGTTTCTCGTTTTACATACCCGAATCTATGAATGTAAGGAATTAATGAGTAGAATATTGTGAGTTATGAGAAAGTCCGGACTTATGAATGTAGGAATTGATAGAAGTGAAAGTTTAAGTGTGAAATGTGATGAAGAATGGTGGTTGATGTATGTGTAGCGTGTGTTAAAAGTTGGGAAGTTTACTGAGGCAGGCCGTGGGTGCATCGGGAGGAGGAATATAATGTTAATGTTATGTGGATAAAAATGTGATGAAATAGAGGCCTAAGTGGGCACCTATATCCGCGGAGCTTCGTCAGTGAGGGATGGTACCCGTCCGGGTCATCTAATATCCATTATTATAAGTCAATTGTACAAAATATGGTACCTGTAGTAGGTGCTTTCATAAGAGTGTAAATTATAATAAATATGCATGTCGTCGTCAGAGATCAAGGGAAGATTGTCGGGAATTATGCAGAATAACTGTTCTTTCCCTTCTAGTGAAATGTTTTTACACGAGTTTTGGTTTCACAAATCCCGTACTTCTACCTAAGGGATAAATGTAAATTAAATTAAACTCGTGTTGGCGCCCATAACTTTGTAAATATTGTAAATTATGATGATGAAATGTTTAGATTTTAAGGTCGAAGATTTAAGGTGTATTGTATTAGCGACTTGAGCTGGTTGGCAAAATTCTTCCTATGATTTCTGATGACTAGAATAATATAAGATAGTTTAAGTTTGAAATGTATTGATCATTATTAAAATAATTAAGTATTCTGTACTTGATGTAACGTTGGGGTGGGGTTCGTGGAATTGTTTGCATGCGGGAGAGGTCGTGGAGTCGAAATTTTCCGAACATTAGGCCGGAAAATCTCTCGGTGGTCGAGGGGTATTTGTAACAGATATTTTGAGTGGTAGGGCAGTGTCGTTTCGGCGACGGCCGAAGGGTCTTAGGTGTTACGAAGATTAGCGAGGTAACCCGAAGCGCTCTGCTATGCGACGGCATTTGTAAAAATCACAGCGGGGGATACAGGCCGTGACGGTGCATTTTTGCATCGCGCGAGATGAATAGAAATATAGATTTTTATTTTATTTAACTAAGTTTAATTTTGTGTGGTGTAAATTATAATGTGCTAAATTCAACCCGCAGTATAAAGAGGTACGTAATGTTTAAATAAGAGTTAAATTTAGTCGTGAAATTTATACAGTAATGTCTTTGCAATGTAGCCTTTGTGACAATCATATAATTTTCTTATTAGTGACACTTTTTTGTAAATTTTATTTACAGAAAAGCGGGTCCTAGTCTTGGGGAGAAAATGTCCTAGTCTGGGGGAGACAAACTCCTAGTCTTGGGGAGAAAATGTCCTAGTCTGGGGGAGACAAACTCCTAGTCTTGGGGAGAAAATGTCTTAGTATATGGAGAAAATATCGTAGTATTGGGGGAGAAAAGAAACTCCTAGTCATGGGCAAATAACCCGGAGTTTTAATAATTGAAATCAATCGTTTGGACTAGAGGTTGGATGGAACGTATTGGGCAGTGCATAAAACAGTTTAACCCTTATCGCGGGTAAAACTTATATTCACATTTGTCGATGCGGGCTCCGAATTTTTATTTTGGAACGATGTGGATTGGAGACGAGAACCAAGCAAAGTAGCTGCTCAACAGTATTATTGGGGAGATAATCTATAAATTGGAGGGTTGCGGATGCCAAATATTTGAGGGAATGCCTAGTAGTTGAGAGGATCGGAGGAGTGATTGTAGTCAGCCAGGATTTACTTTGGAAGAAGTCTACGGACCTGAGTTAAGTATATAACCGCAATTTCCTTCCATAAGCATGCAAACAGTACACGAATTTATTTCAATTTCTTTCTTTCAAATTCTTTTTACTGAAGTCATATAAGAGTGTAGTATTTTACTTGTGCTATTTATTGTTGACTGGTATAACCAGGGTAAAATATAAATTTACATAGATTAATGATTGAGAAGGTGGATAATTCGAACGTTAAGTTTTGTTATATGTAGAATTGTAATTTTCTTGTTTGACCTTGGGTCATAATTTGTTTTTACATTTTTTTTGATAAACTGCGATGACAATGCAAATTTTGGGTTTTGAGTTCCACCTATAGTGAATTGTATGTTAAATTAATTATAGGTTTGATTAAACGAATTATTATTTGAAAAATTCCATATTAGAATGGAATTAAGTTGAAAGCAATAATCAATGAAAAATATGTTTTGAATAAACTGTGAAATTCCTTTGTATCTATAAACAAATTCTTTTATTAGAGCCTATGACCATTTCCAGAGTCTTCTTGAGCCAAAACTATTTTAATCCACCCTTGAGATTGTGCAAAGTTAATCCAGAGGGATAACGAGTCTGTTTCAGAGAGCCTCTAGCCGGGCAGAAGGGGAAAAGACCCCAGGTGTTCTTTCTTTCAGCCAATCCTCAGGAAAACACAATAGACGAAGCAGTCTACGTGATTTTCCTAAGTCTGCTGGACCTCCTTAAAAAGGGCTCCGCGACATTCTCTTCAAAATCTTTCTGCAAGTTATGCAACTTGCAGACACATTTCCGTTCTCTTGAAATGTTACTTGATCAAAACAAATCCTCAATATTTGAGGTAATTTTTCGGCATCCATCACATTCCTGAAAGAAAAATATGCAAAGTTAGGTTAACATGAATTTTATCGATGTTTAGTTCAAATTGAATATACCTAATATAATTTAATGATTTAATCTACCAAATATAACTAATATTAATATACTTACAAATTGTAAAAGTTGGCAAAAGTTACTTAACTAAAATATCATTCTCTGACTTATTTATTTTTCTTTATAAAACGTGCATACATGATATCAATTTTATACTTACATTATTGTAGGAAAAAACCAGAACCGCACAAAATATCTGACGTATATTGTATTAAAATTAATAATATCTGAAAATGCCTTGTGTTTGCACGTGTTTGAAGCTATGGATGTAAGAAGTTGTACGTCCATGTTTGAAGCAACTTTCGACACCACGCCAGTGTTGCCAACAGCGCACGGCCCAATATCGCCGTTTCCGTTTTCATACACGAAGTAGCCTAAGCAGCCGAATTGCTAATTTCGAAAATTTGGTATCTAGAAACCTAACTTTTCCCACTAAAACCTCTACCTTTTTTTTGCTGATTTCGAAAATTCCTTTTCGTATTTTTCGTCGCCGATTTTCGTTTTGAGTATTACCTAAACGGCGATAAACCGCCTACGTTGGCAACACTGCACCACGCATGAAAAAGACGAACTCCACGATCATAGTAGCCGGATATTGCCGAACCAATTTTTACAAAACAGACCACAGAAAAAAAAACAATATTTCTTTTCTATGCACTTATGAAACTTTTCTCTTCACCAAACTCTTTTCTCTCTTTGCTCTTGAGCGTGAACAAATGACATTGACAGATTTTTTCATAATCTATGTTTTTTCTATGCAC
Source organism: Mystacides longicornis (assembly GCA_963576905.1). Classification (NCBI taxonomy): domain Eukaryota; kingdom Metazoa; phylum Arthropoda; class Insecta; order Trichoptera; family Leptoceridae; genus Mystacides; species Mystacides longicornis. Next base: position 21,457,860 of record OY756430.1, on the reverse strand, counting down.
GACGAAAAAAAGCATTTAGGTTCCAAAAAAAGCATTTAAAATGAAAATGTATTGAGAAAAGCATTTAAAATGTAAATGGAAATGGGTGAAAAACGAAACCATTTAAAATGCAAAATGGAAATGTACATTTTGCATTTTGCATTTCCATTTGAAATGCTTTTATTTGAAATGCATCACATCTCTGGTCACAACAATGGTAGATGATACGCTTATTTCTGTATGTAAAGATACTCAAACCTCGCTGTAGAAAATAACAGCTACAAACGAGTTTGTGTTATACCTACGTGAAAACTTTTCATAAAAAAATCATTTGAGTTTTTACATAATTTTACCTAGTATCGTAATCTAAATATCATTTTATAGTAGATCCCTAATAATATGTGCACCAACAAAGCCAATCTATGCACTTATAACTTGAGATCGGCTGAATATATTTTTATGATTTTAGATTTATTGAATTCTTCTCCGCTCCGGATAACAGAATATTTCATAAAAAAATGAAAACTGGATAGGAAATAATAGGTAAACCTAAAATATATATTATTTAAATATGAAACGAATTTCTTATTTAAACTTTTTGTGAAAAATTAAATTCTTAAGAAATTTTCGCAGATTTATGATGGATATTTTTTTTTATAATTTGCTAATATTCAAGTGCTTTTAATAAATTAAAACGCTAAAAATGAATAAATCTAATTTTGAAATCAAATTGTCGTTTGACACAAACTGTTAGATGTTTGATAGTTGGTGTGATTGACAGAATTCGGATGGCAAATAATATGTGGTATAAAATAGATGCATTGTTCGGAATAACATTGATTAATAAAAGTAATTTTTATCATTCTTTTAAATTCTTATTTAATATTCATAGTTAGACCGCAGGACAACGACATTTGTCGGGAAAGCTTGTTTGAAATAGGTATATAAAAAATATATTTAGCTGATTTCTTCGCATGAGATTTCTGTAAAAACACATTATTTATGTTACTGTTATAGACATTATCATTATTAGAGCGTCTCTTGCGTAAGAGATTATGTTCACCTTTATCTTTTTATTTTTAATTATAATATAACCTAAAGAACCGTCAAGTTTAGGAACTCACTATTTTGACTTCTCTCAAAATATTTTTTTTCACGTATAATACCTACCTAACAAGAAAAGATAATTTTATAATACGATTTTATCAAAATCTACGGATCGCGCTTCCATAAATAAGAATTCTCCAGTGAGATTTCAATGGAAGTTTTATGGAAATAGGTAGGATTACTTTTTTCGTTCATTTTTTTTCTACTCAAAAATATGTTTTCAATACGTGTGTGATCATAAATATGTTTTTTCTTCTTCTTATAATCGGAAATTCCTAGCTGATCTCTTTTTAAAAATATTGCTTTCGCAGAGGCAAGCTTGCTTCGACGAAAAATTTCATCACGTTTTTTATTAATTGAAAAAAAAAACTCTCTTTATTTTTTTCCTAATTTAAGCACTTTTCATATTATAGGTATAGTTTAAGAATGTAGATTTATCGGTAATGTTCTGTTTTCCTACGGATACGGCGCTACTATATTATATAAATAGCGGTGAATATTTCAGTTAAGAACATTGTCAATATTGTTACCGTAGTAACAAAAAACAATTTCATAATTTTGAAAGACTGCCGTCTTGTCAGACGACGGAACACTCCCTAGGAACCCAGTGTATAACACAAACTACCTTGCAGATATAATTAATTGATTGATAATCTGCGAGGCTGAAACGATGGTAAATAAAAAATAATGAAAAGTAGGTAGGTACCTAAAAAAATTTAATAAAATGAGAACTACTTTTTAAGGACTTGCAACATAAATATCAAGTTTAGATCAACACGGTAAGTACCTACCTATGAATATTGAATATGGCTTTTAATTCATCTTCTTTTGTTTTTTTTTTCTTGAAAATATAATAAATAAATTAAATAAACAAAAATCGTCTATAAAATCGGCTTGAAGCATTCTCAACAGGTCCCGTCCAATCTAAGACAGGATTTCAACCCTGAGTAGAAATTATTTCAAGTGAAAACACTAACTGAAAATTTCTGACCTGACCGAGAATCGAACCCGAAACTTTTGCCACTAGGCTACCGAGGTCGGTATCGATAAATCTCACGTATATTTATTTTCATATTTATCCGCGATTTCGTAGCCGAAAAACGAACATTGAAAAAATATTTCATATTAATACTAGCTTTCCCGACAAACGTTGTCCTCTGGTTCTTACCCGAGGCGGCCCGTTCGTATGTACCTACATAACATGCACTGCGCCCCCAGAAACAAAATACATAATTAATTCGATTGAGTTAAAAGCTACTAAAAATATTAACATTAAAATATTTCCAAAACATCCATATTTCATTTGTATTCAAAACTCAGACGGGAACAACGCGAGAAGATAATATGCGCGCGCAGACATTCTACCTCTATGCACCTCTATGTTACCAATGTTGACTTAGTATGAAAATTGAAGTAAGTCGGATGGACTACTGTAAGAGCGGCAATTACTTTTGCAAGAATGAGAGGGAACTACCCGCGATGGCGTTGGCGCGTCGCAGGTGATCCGTCCCATACTAACTTAAATATTATATTAATTTTATATCATTTCTTACCCATTTTTTTGAACTTTTTATAAATTATTCTGTTTTCCGGAGCGGAGAAGAATCCAATAAATCAAACATTGAAAGAATCTGTTGAGCCAATCTCGAGTTATAAGTGTTCGCACTAACCCGACTTTAATAATTTATATTAGAGATTCTTAATTGCCTACTATGAATTATCTATATTTTTCGAAATGAATATTTTTTATTATTATTTTTTATAATGAAGTATGTACATATACGAATAATTTGCATAGGGGGTTATTCTGAAAAAACACCACGATTTTAAAAACCGGTCGAGCTCTTAAATGCGTGTTATAAATTCACTGTAAAATCTCTGTCTTTATTTTACATTTTTTGGTGGAAATAACGAAAATATTCGTATATTTCTCCTTTGCAAAACGTTGTTCAATTTCTGAACTAAAATAGAGGATATAATAATATACATACCTAATATAAAAAAAAACTTACTCAGCATTAGGAAATATTCCATCTGGTACGTTTTAAGCAATAATTCCAAGACGGGTCACGCTTGTATATTTTAGGACATTTTTATAAGAAACCACGCGAACGTTCGATTTACGGCCATCGTTTCTCCTTATCCCTTTTTACTCTCACATTTCCATTTGCAGTTAACAGCCTCTTCCACTTCACTGGGGCCAGAGAAAATTGAATGCGAGTCACCATGAAATGGTCGTCAATGAATGAGCAGGGGGGAAAAAGAAAAAAGTGAACCCAGATACACATTAAACCCCAAGCTATTGTAACATACAGGATGATCGGTAATTTGATACACCGAAAAACTACTCGTAGGTAAGAAATAATATACGGTTAGGCTGAATAACCTCAATGTTTTATTTTCGAAGTTGTTATAGCGCTGAAAAGAATAAAAAAAAAAAAAAATACTTTTAACCTATGACATTCCGACTGATGCACCTGTTTTACACCACTGTTTTCCGTCCGAATTCTGTCAATGGCACCAACTAAGTATTAAACCACTGACAGAGTTTACCTCAAAGACAATTTGATTTCAAAATGAAATTTATTCACTTGTCGCTTTTTGATTTCTAAAAAAAGCGCTTCAATGTTAACAAATATTTTTAATGTCAATGGTTATCAGGTAAATAAAAAATGTGTTTCTATTTAATTTTTCTCAGATGGCTTTGTTGTATCGATATTTCCATACTAACTTTAATATTATAATTTTAAATTATTTTCTATCCATTTTTTATGTGTTATTAGTTATTCTGTTATCCGGAGCGGGGAAAACCCAATAAACGAAAAATGATTAAAATCTTTTCAGCAGATCTCGAGTTTTTAGTGTTCGAACTAACCCGACTTTCTTTTATATATTTAGATTGAAAATAGGTAATTTATGTTTTCGTAATGTAATCGTTTGTAATGTTTTTTTTTACATAGAGCCTTTAAACTAGTTCAAACATTAGGTATTACTTAATTTAGTTAAGATCAGTTATTGATCTTCCAGTCGCGCATTAGCCACAAATTTTGCTAATAATAGGTATATTGCAAATTTCACATTTTTAAGATTCCAATAAAATTATTTAGAATTCCTACAAAAGATTAAATGGTGTGTTCTATTCATCAATCAATCAAATCAAAGCTCCCATTGAACTCCACTCAGGAGCATATAAGGAGGCAACCATGCTTATGACCTCCTCCCACACCATGTCCAACTCCTTCAGCTATGCCTGTCATTCGGCATCCTCAACAAAAGCATGTCCCAGCCGTGCTCATCTCCTGCCGTGATGCGGTGGTACCACCTTACACCCAAGGTTCTCTTAAGGAACTTCGTTTCAAATGCAGATACTTTTTGTGCCTCATATAGTAGAATGGCCAACACACACGCATAAAACAGTTTACATTTCGTCTCGACACTAAACGCCGAAGATTTCTATTCGTACCTTAAAATAATTACATATATTTCCATCTTTGCAGGCTTAATTGTATGTGAGTTCGATAGCACAAAACAACACCCTGTATAGGTATATTTTTTCTTTCTTCCATTTGAAAAGTATACTACCTATAAATATTTAAATAGAATGATTAATCCGATGGTGAAATGGAGAAGAAAATTTCCATCATATTCTTGAGGTGAGAACTCGAGCTGCATTCAAACACCTTGAAAATAGCTTTAGTGATATTTCCGTAAGAACAATTTGAGTTATTAATAACATTTACTTGAACCAACCTTATGGCCTTGTGAGTATGTAGGAAGGTTGAATTTAAATTTAAAGATAATAACACTAATTTGTTAATATACCTACTTCTGAGTGGATAGAAAAAGAAAATTCAAATATCAGGATAGGTACATGAAGAACAGAGCTTAAATTCAACGTTGTAAGGTAATTATTTCTTCTTTTTAGAGTTGACACGTTGAATTTTAGGGTGAATATAATCGAAACCTGATGATGTACATATGTATCAAATTAAAATGACGTAGTTGCACTATCACAACAAATTATCTGAGCTCGAGCGCTTTCGGCAAACTCGCGTTGACATTATCAAGACACAAGCTCATATTATTATAATTTAGCGTTAACGTAAGGGTAATGTATCTATATAAGATCATCAACTCCAAAATAGACTCCACACACTTGGTTGGTCGCATCAATATCCATGTTCCAACTCGACCAACTAGACAGAGAGCACTTCTGAACATTGTCAATTCCAACAGGAACTACGAGCTTTTCTCTGTTATTCACAGGCTGCACAATCTGGGAAACGAGTTCGTCGAAACTATTGACCTATTCTTAGACAGCGAGCCTCAGATCAAATGCAAAATGATGGCTTATTTTCGCCAATTTTACACATAGATGACGCAGCCTGTTTTTGCTGTGTTCGCTCCATTTCATCTCTGATCCCATGACCCTTCTTGTTAATACCCAACTTTCATACATTGACATGCGAAAGCATCTTTTGGTCAGCTTTTTCTGTCTCTTCTGTGTGATTTGGTTTGATTTCTTTACTCAGCGTTTTTCTACTTCTTTTTCTTTTTTTTTCCTTTATTACCTATGTTTTTGGAATAAGATATTTATTGTGTAAATTGACTTTATTTTGCTATTGTATCTGATTATTTCATTTCTGCTTTACTTTGTTTTACTTCTTATTTGACTTTATTTGATTTTCTTATAACACGCAAAGACTGTTGTATTGTACGCATTTATGTATTTTTGATATAGTTCTGTTTTATTTAATTTACTTTGTTCTTCCTTTGCTATCGTTTTTCTTTCTGTCCTGCTTAAAATGTTCATAATGTGTTATGTTTTCTTCAGTACCTCTTCTTTTTTTTTATTTTCTTATCAATGAACTAAATTTTGCTCGAAATTAATTATTGATTATCTCACTCTTTCTGTATTTGCAATGTGGTTTTCGATGGTTTTGCCTTCTGTTCTTCTGTTGTTCTCTATTTTCTGTTTCCTTGCTTTGTTTATTATTTTGAGATGCTTGAAAATCCTATCTTATTTCGTTCCATTGTCACTATTTTTATTTTATTTTGCTATTTTAATTTAACCCACTTGTTACGGATATAACTTTTTTTGTAGTATCACTGTGATTTTTGATACACAGACTAATCAAGGCATTATTCAATCAGGAAAAATTGTTAAAAAAATCTATATGTTACGGAAAAGCGGGAAAATGGTGTTTGATATACGGAACGCTAGTAATATGTACTACTGTTTATTGGATGTTCATAGAACTTAGACACTTCAAAAATAATTCACTAGTTTCTGAAAGTATGTATTTGTAACATAGTAAATCGATTTAAATGCTATGAACAACCATACTTTTAATCAGTCTGAAGCAGTATTGTATAGGTAAAAGCAGTTTTAGGATAAAGAGACATTTTACAATTTTTGAAATAAAACATAGCGGTTTTATGACATACCGCACATCGTAGTTGTTCACTTAATAATAATAAAACTTTTCTATACATAGGTGTCAGTATAGCCGGCGGAACCTATTGCCTGAGGCAATTTTTTTCCAGTCAACCGGACCCGTCCATAGGTACCATACCATAGGTTTCCAAAAAAAACTCGTTGGAACACTCCTTCGGAATTTTAGATGGTCATATTCTCCCTCATTGATTTATAAAGTTGCCAGGCATTGTGCAAAGTCGTAATATATTTTCTAGCTAGACAATGCAAAATAAGGCAGAAGTACCTTGAATACTTCTGCGATATAAACTAATGTTCTTGTCTAATCTGTCGACGCCTCCCATATTGTTGTAAGCTTTGGTAGCAGCTGGTTGATCAATTTGAATGTATCGCTTAACTAGCTGATTCCAGTCTTGGCCGCTTATCCAAATGAGCAAATGGAACGCTGCATTCTTCATCATCACTTGACGAAGAATTTTTATCGTCAACTTCTGCGTGGGCCCGCAGTTATGACCAAGAAAAGTTGTGTAGGGTCATTTCATTTTCATCACCAGAGTCCTCATCAGCTGTCAGCATTACAATTTTCCAGCAGGAAAATAATTGTAATCGAGTCAGGAAAAGACTCGTCTTCATTTGCCTCCAGCTCCTCGATAATTTCATTGAGTGTCGAAAGTTGTGACGTGAAAAAAATGCGACACCCATATTACTAGCGTTCTTTTTACGGAACACCAAATTAATAGTTGAATTATGAATATATAATATTAGAAAGAAGACTAGATGGCTATCAGTTTATAAACAGTATACTACATTCTTGCATATTTTGAAATGAAATACTGTTAATTAAAAATACATTTCAGCACTCACCTTGAAACACTCTTCATAAATTTGAAGTAAATAACAATGCGAGCACAGTTAAAATTTCGAGCTCGATCGAGCTCAAAACATAACTGACCAACAAAGGGACATCTCAGCTAACGTGTAACATAAATAATGTAATTCGAAATTACCCACATTAATTGGAATATTTTTATTTCTATGGTGATCCGTATATCAAACGGTAGTAACAAGTGGGTTAAAAAATTATCCTACACAGTGTTGACTTTATACATGCTCGAGTTGATTTGTGTTGTTTTGTATCATAATATATTGTTTTATTTTTATATATTTTCTTTTGTGTTGCTATTCGTTGTAATTAATTCTATAAAGGCACATCAGTGCCGTGTACATGTTGAATAAATAAATAAATAAATGACTTATTCCTGAAATTCTTTGAAGAGAGATTTTGTTTAGAAAGCGGAGACTTACCTATCGTGCAAACAATATAAACGTTCCCTTTTGTCTCAAAAATCCGACGCCTATATTATGTAGGTACATAATTTGTACTGGACCTCAGACTCGATGTCACCAGTGGTATTAATAGTTGCAACCAGGTGTTTTTATATTTATAGGCTTGGACCTGATGACTATATTCTTTCCAATATTTATTTAAGGTATTCATTTATTTATTTTAACACTTTACGGCATTATGCCTTTTACATATATTATATTTTTTTTTGTGACTGTATACAATTAGCATAAAGGAGTACATATTATGTTACTAAAAATTGAAATAGGTATTTAAAAAAATACACACTAAAAAAATAAAAGAGCACATTTTTATGTTGTGGTTAATGTCATCCTATACGATACGCGTTTCGATAGAATATTCTGAAATAAAAATGATTCAATTCTCGTTATGAAACCTCATGTACGTTTTTACATTTATTTTCGTTGGATTACTTCATGTAAAATTGAATAAAAATATTGTAATTTGAATTATTTATTATTATTCGAATGTTCTGTGTTTGAATAATTTTCTTTTTTTCGATTTATTTTGTGGTTTCTATAAAATTGAATCAACAATTTTATCAAGGCAACAGAATAATGTTTCAAAAGCATTTTCAATTCATTAGAATTTGGTTCAAACCCTTCCAGACTGTTTTCTTTCCTGGAAAAGAACCATTTTATGCCGCGTAACTAAAATGTTTCAGAAATGTTACGAGCAGGTTTGTAACTTGATGTTTTTGTTTTTTTTTTAGTTCATTCTATAGACAATCTTTGTTCGTTACTATCACGTATTCACTTCGCATCTGCCACTGAAAAAGTATTTTCAATACAGCAGCTGCTGTTTTATTTTAATGATCTAGTATTCTCTCTGAAAAAATCTAGATTGAACTCACTTGACTCACTCTTAGCAAATTTTCCTTAGCAATCCTTCCAATAAAAAAATTTAAAAATTTAGTTAGATCCAGTACTCTTAGATATATGTTGTAAAACGCTGTTATAAAGAAAAAAAGACCCTTGAAACAGTCGTGTTCGAAAAGCCATATTGTTGTGAGATTAAAATATAGTCAAAATAATAAAGTTCATATAACAAAACAATGAATTAAATTCAGATAAACAAAACAGCCTTTAGATATAATATGACATTGTGGAAGGAAATAAAGTTTTACATGAAAGAGAGAAGTTTAATTTCATATTATTATATCGTATGATCAAGTTTTCTCAGAACCGAAAATATTTTAATGAGGTTGATCCATCGTCAATAAGACAAACTAAAAATAAATATAAAAAAATCTATAGGGCCCAAGATTATATATAAAAAGTTTAAGTGTACCTACCTACATACATACTTGGCTTTTTTTAAATAAAATCAATTATTATTTCAGATTTTCAAAATACTTCACATCGTCCATTATACATTTTCCTTTTTTCTTTTCCTTGCGTGTTTACACAGAATTCCAGTATGGAAGAAATCCTTACAATTAATCTCAAGATGGTTTGACATCGCTTTTTCTCGGATCAGCCGATGTATATAGGTGAATACTGTAATGCCGGCTGATGCAAGAAAAAACCGAAAATTAATAAATAAATCAGTTTATAGAAAATCACTATGCCAAGCTTATATGTTTAGGTACTTATTTCTCGTATCTTTGAATAATTCAAATAAATAATAACGTCAGTATAGCCGGCGAAACTTATCGCCTGAGAGAATTTTAACCAATCATCCGTCCCGTCAATCTGAGATAGCCCAACCCCCGGGAAGAAATTTCAAGGGAAAAAAGTACCTACCTACTCTAAAACTCTTTCCCGATCGGGAATCGAACCTGGAGACCTCTTGATTTTAGGTCTAACACTATTATACTACTAGGTTACTGAGGTCGGCTATGAATAATTAACTGATTGACCTTTTGTTTCGAATGTATACATTAAGGCAGATGATAGGTGAATCTGACGATAGCATTTTGGAAGTTTCCAAATGAAAAAAAAAATGTTAGTTCGAACATTAATTTTTCTTTGAAAACTTTTTTTCTTCATCATCTTCTTATGGTCGCTCACAATTTGACCTCTAGAGACCGATGCCGTTGGATCGCGTCATCATTCAGTGAGTGCAAGTCCTGAAGTCCCTCTTTAAATGCGTACATGTGGTACTCGTTAATCAGATGTTCGATTGTTTTTGCCATCCCACATACCCTATGTAGGTTTGAAAAATAAAAGTGACAGAGCGGAGTGGGAGACAGAGTGGTGAAAATTGCTGCAAACAAAAATCGTAAGATTGTGACCAGAGAAGAAGTATAATTATTGGTGCAGCCTTTATCACATCTTATTCGGTTGGCTCGACACCATATTATTGTCTTTCTGGGTTGCGTTGAGCCAGGCAGTTCTTTTGTCGGATCAGCTACTAGTTTCTGATGTCCATTCGGTCCATAGTTCGGTCCATGGCAAAGGTCTCAAAAAGTTACATCTGTAGTAGTATACGTTTATTTAACAAGTTGCCTCATAGTTTTAGAGCACTTAATTTATTGGAGTTTCAGAGAGAGGTGAAGAAGTATCTTGTTGAACAAGTATTTTACAATATTGACGATATGCTAAATGGGACCGTTGACTCTATTATTTGAGATTTAGGTTAAATTGTGTTTTGTTCATTTTGTTGCTTGGTGCCCATTTTTAAACAGGTTGACGTGAAGCTATTTTGAGCCCTTTACACTCAAAATAGCTTTGATATTATTGATCTTCAATCTTTAAATTGTACTTTCTTTTCTTTTATTTCTGCCAGTAAGAAATTATGTATATTATTTTTGTTCTGTATACTTATTATATATTTATATTGTTATTTTGTATACTTGACGATTCCAAGTGCCAAATTCATGGCCTAAGGATGAAAAGAAAGAATAAAGAATAAAAATAAAGAATAAAGTTGTTGTCTCCATCTGTATTACATCGATGAATATTTTTCTTAATAAAGTATGGTTTTGTAAATAAAAATTGATATCACCAGGTGACGATGGGAATTGAAGGGATTATTGTCACTAATATTTCTCCACAAATGAAGAAAAAACTTAAGGGATAAAGATGAAACAATCATGGACATCCTGATTTCAGTTTTCTTCTTACAAAACCTTCCGTATGTAGTAGATAGTGAGTAGTTCGTCTTAAGCAATTCCTATTCACAACATACATCCAATAGAGAACGTGATCACCCGAGGCCTCGAATACCTGAACCAAACGTGATAGGATTCGGGACTCTAACTCCTTCGAGCAAATTATTACCAGGATGCGTTGGGGTTGTTAAGTTTGGTCCTTAGGGTAGGTAGGTACTGTGATTCCGTATCGCTAGAGATTAATAGATAAAAAAATGGATTAGTTTAATATCCTGTCGCTGTATTTGAATTTGGATACAAGTTGTAGTTCTTTAAAAGAATTTAAAAATACCTACGGGTGTAGGTAGGTACGTGGCAACCGGAAATCATTTTTATTTTATTTTTAACTAGCTATTCGCGACCAGCGTGAGCCCATCACCACTACCATTGTGGGGAGGAGATGGACTTGGCTGGGACATGTGTTAAGGATGCCGAAGGCCGAGGAGAGCGCTGTTCTTCCTCCCATCAGAGTCCCGAAGACGAGGAAGACCCTCTCACACTGTATTCCGCTCCTTCGAAGCAGAGCTGGGGGATTTGGACATGGTGTGGGTGGAGGTCATAAACATTGCGCAAGCGGCAAGATCGAGCACAATGGAGAGCTTTTGTTGCCTCCCTATGCTCCTGAGTGGGGTGTAAAAGGGAGAATTGGATTGGATTTCAGACAGTCACTATCCTGTGGTCTAATTATGAATATTGTTGAATAAGAATTTCAAAGCATGAAAAAAAATACTTTTGACCGATGTCATTCCGTGTTTAATTAATGCGCCGAAAATATTCATAGCGATAACTTAGAAAATTGTTAATTAAAAATTGACTTATATTGCAAATGTACCTAATAATGGAATTCAACCTTTTTACACAGTGCATGCTTTATATTTGTTTATAATAGTTACCAACTATTCGCTAAGCAACAATGATATAATTGCTTATATAGTGCCGATACATTGATTTAATATGTCGAATATATTGAAAAATTCAGTGATGCAAAATTCAGGAATTTAAAGAATCTGAAAACCTAAATTAACAGTTTTGGCGAGAAGTGATCGGTTTACATAATTATGCAACATTTCGATATCAATTATAATTTGTTTGGCAACACGTGTAAAATGGTCTTATTTTATAATCTTTATTTTTTATATGCTTGACATCTAAAAAGAAGAAGTGGGAAGTTTTTTTAATTACGGCTTTAATTAAAAAAACGTTATAGCAGTTTCATTAATGGTAAATAACGTTACTTTCAAAAGCTGTATGCTTTTTCATTTCACAAACCTAATTGAAGATTTTGGTATCTGGAAACAAAAAGTTTTCCTAAAACAAAAGGTCATTTCCGAAATTTGATGTCCGAAAAGATAGGTCTTCACAAAAAAAATATATTTATTAATATTTACTTCTAAAAAATATCGTCTATATGAATAATGTTAGAGGCACTATTTTTATTTATATAATATTTTTATCAGCAATCGTTATAATGCCCATCTTTATTAAAAAGGCATTGAATATTACATTATTACTTAATATACAGTAAGTACCATAACGAATCCAAGTTCCCTAGATGGGGCCTATGAAAAAAATAAAGTATTCCATACCTATTATTAAAAATCTGGAAGGAATATGACCCACACCCTAATTCTTAGTAACTAATTGATGAATTTTTAAATGAAACAAATATGATTATAAGTTTATTTCCTTGTTTTATTTATCTAAATTTTTATTTTCGTATATAATCACATCACGCATAAACAGCAGACATTACATTAATTTTTTTTCGTAATTGATTCTTGTAGATATTATTGTAGCAATTTTCAATTTATTTAATCAATTTCTTAAGTGACAGGATCTAAAATTTATACTTAATTCATTATTGAATGTGTAACGTTATTTTATTGTTTTGTAATTGGCCTAATGGCCGTATGGGATTTAAATAAATAAATAAATAAATTATATTCATTGTCGGCAGTAGGTAACTAATGAAAGTGCGAAAGATACAGTATAATAAGTCGTATACGTAGTGCCATTAAGCGTAGCTTGAATTCCGCACTAAACAACACACATTGTCTAAGAAAAAATGTAATTTTTTTTTGCGTATTATAAATAAAAATTTGATTTCTTATGTATTGCGGCCGTTAGTGCGTCGTTCCGTTTTTCCAGGAAATCATTGCATAACTGAAAAAAATTAACCTAAAGGAAATAAGAATTATTGCATGCTTCTTCTTAAATCACTGCTCCTATTTCTACGATTGTTCTATTTTCTTTGAGCCTTTGATGGATGCGGTACTTTTATTTCTATCAAAATGGTTTTAGTTTCTAAATAAGACAGCCAGCGTCTCAATATCACACCATTAGCAGATAATGTCGAGTGGTATTGTTATATAATCCCCCAGGATGTATTATTGATGGAGTTCCGTTGTGAATGTTGGACTAGTAGTATCGGATAACAATTAATATAGGACCAATAATTCAGCCGAATTATTTAATAATATGGGTTTTTCATTGAAGTATGTTTTATGAAATATTAACTATCTTCTAAGTAGTTAATATTCCATTGAATAAAAGTATGTTCTATGGGATATTAACTATAACATAAAAAAACTGAGACAAGACTTAAGCTATGATATGGGACAAAGCGAACATTAGATGAACATTAGGGCGGGCCGATTTGTTTTTCTCCCGATATTGCTAACGTAATAGTTATATTTTAGTGCTAAATGCTGTTTAAAATAGGAAAGCAAAATCTTTTTTAAATTGAAACATATCTTCTGTGTCCGAATCGAGCTCAAAGTTTCAAAAAAAAATTAAATTTATTGTATTTTGAAGCAGGTATAAATAAATAAAAGATATCTTTAACATAATATTTTTTTAAGATTGCATGACATAAAAATGACGGAATTATCAGTTCTGTATGATATAAAGCATAAAAAAACAATTTTAGATAACAACAAATTATATAGAGCGCCGCGAAAAACAGGAGAAAATTTCATGAAATGAGAAAAGGGTTACAAATACCAGTATTGTATTTTGATGGCCGTAAAGCCAAAGTTTTAGGCTAGTGATTAGAAAAAGTGGACAAAGATACAGATGAACAATAAGTAATTAAGAGAGTGTTAAACGAAACTGATTCTAAATTGATGGAAAATTTGGAACACCAAAACCGATAGAGAGATCGACTACAGATTTCTTTTCAAAAAGCAATATTTCATTTGATCTTTTACTTTTCGTCTGATGTGATGAAAAGAAAGTGTAGGTAAATACCGGAAAACATGATTGAATAATTTAGTTTGCAGGAGAAAGACTAATAAAACTATAAGAATAAATTATTTGTTTATTGCAAACGACAAGTAGTTCCAATTGAATGACTCGCCGGTAATCTAGAAATAAAAAAACGACAAGTAACAATTATCTAGGTTTTTGTATAATATGTTGATAGTGCTTTCTCAAGTCATCATACGCATTCTGACCAAATTGGAAAACAACTGGGAAAAAAACAATTGATATGTTACAGGTGAATTACAACAGAAACTACTATTTTATCATTTCAAGATCTACGAAAAGATCAATTATAGTTATTCCAAATTGTCACAGTCATACAAATAGGAACATTTTCTAATGATTAAGTGAAAGATGTTCCATGTTAAATGATTGCTAACATAAGCTAATAATATGATTCTGCGACTGCGTCTCTTTTAGTAAATCTGATGACCTTAACTTATCTTTATTGTTAATGTTTGTGCGCGGACTTAGTTCGCAATTAAGATGGATCCCGTTACCTATGGAAGTTTTATTTCTTATCCAGATATTATTTATCAGATGAACAAATATGTAAAATAAATTGTAAATACTAAAAGATATAGCTATTTCGCTCAAACTACACTAGTAAAAGAATAAGCCACTCGCCGGATAGTGAAAGCTCGTATCACCCGAAAACACGCATCTATGATCCTTGGAATACCGACAGTAATTTTTGAAGCATCCTTTTACGAGAACTACATTATAGACGGACAGCAAAATGTAACAGAAACACCAATCGACAAGAAGTATCCGACGAAGATCTTACGGCATACATTACATACAATTGCGAAGATGAATAAATACAGTTTCCTGATTTTTTCCTGTCATATTCAAGGAGTTTGACGATCTGTGAAATTGTCAAATAAGCCTCATCAACTTTATGCAGAAATTTATCAAGAGAAGATTATGTAAAAGCTTAGAAAGCAACGAGTAAAACAGATAATTATAATATGAAACCCACTTTATCAAAAACAGTCACTGCAAAACAACATAATTTCATATACTTAGTTTACACTAAAAATGTAATGGTATTATTTATTATTTTTATGTAATTAAATAAATAGAAGTATGTATTCGAATTATTTGAAGTATATTAAAAAAAAAATGAAAATAAACAAGGCCGTAATCATTTTACATGATTATTATAAAAATATCAGTTAGTATGGGATATTTTCGTCCCATACAAATCTTCAAGGTCGATTCGGAGACAGAAGATCTTGTTTTTTTGTCATGAATTTTTGTAGATAGTTATAGTACATCATAAGGCAACAAATTATCACTATTACGTTAAGATGAGAAGCACTTTTTTAACTTCCATGGTAAAACGGCCCACCCTAATGAACATTCCAAAATCTAGGACCATACTTCAGGGTCTGTACACATCTGAACACTCACGGTAACGTAACCAACTCTTTCACAGTAAGCTACTTAAAGCTTGTGTCGTGAAAGAGGAAGATGGTCGACACCTGGGATCGAACCCACGACCTCCGCACGAAACAGTACGAAAGCCGGCGTCGTAACCGCAGGGCTACCAACCACTTCATTTTACTTCTTTCTCATCAACCTTCGTTATTTATCCGGCGTAACCTGCCGGCGCGGTGCATAGGTGAATACTGCAATGCCGGCTGCTGAAAGAAAAATCGAAAATAAATAAATTTATTCGAATAGCTCAACTAGCAGTAAAATCTCAACTAGCAGCAAAACCTGTCGGATGACAGGCATCGAAAAAGATCATTAATAAATTACTTGATAAAAAAACCCGTTGAAAACTGCAGAAATTTGACTTTCCTTTCCGTGTCGGCAGTTGTTTGTGGGAATCTCTTATTAAATATCACCTATTATTATTTTCTTCGATATAAAACATTTCTCGTGAAATGCATGTAAGTGTTATTATTAGAAATCATTCCAACGAAAATTATAAAAAATCGTAAATACCGATTGGTTTGAAATTTAACGTACGTACGGTTTAGAAAAAAAATACGTACGGTTTTAAAAAAAACGTGTAAGAACTAAACCATTATAATAAAGGATGTTTTCGTTAATTAACAACTAGGTACTGACATAGCTTTGTATCAGTCCATACAATAAATTCTTCTCCAAATTCCTCACACCAACACTTTATTATTAACTTACTGCTTTTCCTTCTATATTATTTCCTTGAGATTGTAAATGAACGTTTAGAGAGGCTGGCTTTATTCGTAGATACCTATATTATTATAGCTACCTAATAACAAGTTCGGCAATTTATGTCTGGAAAAAAAACGCGTTTTTTTTTTAATGAAAAATACGAATAATTCAAATCCGCAGATGTACAAATTAAAAAAAAAACTATAGTCTTTTTAAAAGATTTTTTTTATATTCTTTAAAAAAATTTCATAGCTTCCGAATACCTTGATTTCGTGATAAAATATCTGTCTACAAAGGAGTTAATGGGTTATTAAATAACCTATTAACTAAATAAAATTATTATAAATTTTATAAATGCGACTGCTTGAAGTTAACTGTTTTTGTCATTTCTCGTAATAAATGTAAGAATGGTGTGAAGTTGGCAGCTAAAGGAAAAAAAATATAATGTATTACCGAAATACAATGGATGTAATTGGGTGTGATGGGCGATCCATTGTTCCTGCTGATTGTGGAGGAGAAAAAACTACATAATAAAAGAAAAAGAATTATACCTATTCATACCTTTTGAGAAAAATATTTTTCTCCAATATAACTAAATCGTTTTTCATTATCTTTGTTTCATTACATTTTTATTATTTTTAAATCAATAAATTTAAATTAAATTGTTAAAGAAAAAAATGTTCGTCGACTCGAATAAATTTAATGTGCAATTTGTACGCAACTGAGAAAGCTGTTGGAAGGTTGTAAATAAGCTGTAGAAGGCTACACAACCTCCTAGCAAGTTATTGTAGTCTTCAGATGTAATGTGCTTGTTGTCCTTTTGTATTTCATATAATATTATTCAAATTAGAATTATTGTTCTAAGGGATGAATTCTAGAACGAAATTGATTCGAAGAACATGTTTGAAATATTTACGCGAACATTAGGTATATATTAAAAAAAAAACAATAGAAAGCAGTAGCCCTAGTATAAGATTTCGATGATCGAATATAGAAACGATCATCGAAAGAGTTTCGAAAAATTTTCTTACAAAAATGATCGAATGATGCGATCGTTTGATTTAAGATCACTAATTGCACGCTAATAAGCGCTTATTTGCGTGCAATTAGCTTTCGATAAAACTAGTACCTACCATCCGCACAGTACCAAAAATACAAATATGGTTAAAAAAAAAATACTAAGTAAGCATTGTTGGGTTAGCGATAATTCCACGTAAAAATTTGAAAAATTGACGACACAGATAATTTTTTCTTCTTTCTTTATTATTTCTTATGCATTTTTTAACTTTGTATGAATTGTTACTATATTATCCGGAGCGGAGAAGAATCCAGTAAATCAAACATAGGGAGAATCTGTTCAGCTGATCTCGAGCTATAAGTGTTCGCACTAACCCGACTTTCTTTTATATTATAAGATTATTTAGCTATCGGAAATCGAAAAATTAGGTAGGTATGTGGAATTGGTTTGATAGACAGAAAAACAAAGAGATATCTACAATATGGTTGGTTTGATTTATATCCAACATACCGTATCCTTCTTGGGGTAATATTTCATAAAACGCCAGACAATTAAGTCCATAAATAATAGAATCAAACCCTCTGTGAGACGACATTCAGTCCAATAAAGCTGGTGGCCGTCAAGGCGTGAAGGGGCCACACAAAGAAGGAAGTCAGAACATTAAACGCCTTGCTTTTCATAACTCTCAGATGGATTTATCTCTTTTCTCAACCATTCATATCCGGAGGGATGTCAAATACAAATAAAATATTTTGTTCCAAAAAAATTCTCCCAGCCCACTCCATACATAGTATTAAAAGTTCAAAATAATCTATAAATTAAACAATCAAATCGAATCAAAACTCCCATTTAACTCCACTCAGAACTATGGTAAGAACACGTAGAAAGCCGATTCCGACCCGCGCCGATCGGCTCAAACATTGTTGTCTATGGTTTCAATGCATTTAAATGGGTTCAAAAGCGGGTTCCTGTTTTTTCTTTGGGTATTCCCATTCAAATGCACAAAACCTGTTTCTATGACCAGCCCTACGACCCTCGATCGTTCCTTTCAGTATAAGGTGGATTAGCACCTACTTCTCCCCACGCATGATATGTACCAGGTATAAAATTTCCTGAATTTGTATCTGCGACAGTTTAGTTCACGCACTGCCCGGGCTCTACAAAAGACTTCTGAATTTGTGCCGGTCGGTCTAACGAATCTTTATCATTCTGCGAATATTGTAAGTTTTGAAAAAATAATGATATTTTAAGGGAGCCGTAATCCTTAACAGATTTGGAACCTCTGTACTAATGCTATCCTGGCTACGACCTTGGTTCTCAGGGTAAAAGTAATAAATCTAAATGCTCTAATCATAAACTTTATAGTGCAGTTGATGTTTTTTTCGACAACGTTCCTAACTATCCCATAAGTTGCACTATTCACTCATGGATGCACCAACCAGCAACATACGCCGGTTATCCCGCGGCCGGATATCCGGTATTCGGAGCTAGTTGGCCGAATATCCGGCTATACTGCTATCCGTTTCATCTCTACAAAAAACCTCCTAAATGAATATGTTTTAACCTAACAAAGTGTAGTGTTAACACTCGAGAAGGTGTCCAGAAACCCCCTTAAAAAGTATGTTCCAATCTTAAACTAACCTATTCAAATTGTAGTGTTATCATAGATGTTATCAAATCCTTTAATATATCCAAATAGAATAACCAAATGACAATGGCCAGCAATATCTTCATTTTTTAAACAAAAACACCAAATTGAGAATCAAGAGATTGTATGAGAAAATAGCCAACGTTTATAATTGATTTTTATTTAAAATTGGTTGATAAAATGCTTCAAATCACTCCATAACATGCTTGTATAAAATAAATTACCTTTAAATCTTTAGGAGAGGTATTTTCCCTTTTTCCATTTCACAAATTCATAATTTGCAGTGCAAAATATCCTTGATTTTTCATAATAATTGGTAAACACTCAAGATTCTGTAAACAATGATAATAAAACATTAGTTTTGAAAACACAATTTATATAATAATTTATTATCCCATGTAATTTTACTTACCAGTTCGTGTGGATTTTTCTTTTAAACATTATAATCCATTATTTATTTATTCTATCATTGTAATAACTCGTACTGTATATTTTTTGACAGTTCTGATGCGCTATTTGGCGCGTAGATGTCAGCAGCTTCTTCTTTTCCTTCTTTTTGGCATATCACCCCTGCCATAATCACAAATATTCAATTAATAAATAATGTCTTTTCCAAACGTGTATTCGAATATATTAAAATAATCCGAATGATCATTGTTTATTAATGTGTTTGTTTATTTGTATTACATTCTGTACACGAAATGAAAAAATAGGATTAAAAAAACAGGATCATTACGTTTGCGTTTTTTTTTTGCTGTCCTCTATTTTGGTAGTTCTATTGTCTGTGATTGTCATCGTCAAACGTCAAACTTTTTATAGACGTCAAAATAGTAAAACCACAATTCCTTTTTCAAAATTCAATTAATGCATTCTGTTTCCTTTTATTTTTATTAGGTAGGTACTTAACTAATTCCACGACTTTCTTTTTGCTTAAGTGTACTTATATTTTAGGTTTATATTTATTAAAGATTTGTTTTATAACAATATACTTATTGCAAACATTATACAGTATACCTTCAGGAAAAAATGTTTAATATAAGGTTATACTTATAATAATTATTATTATAGTAAAAGATATGAATCATTCATTTCACTTACACAAATATATTAACTGTGGTGTTTAATCAAATGATAAATTTCCATTAAAGTAAATAATATTCCCCTCTTAAACATGCATACATAAACATTATAAAAATTGTATTCTGATGTTATTTATTTTAGGTTGAATTATGAGGACCACACAATCCTGTAAATGCCACCTAAAAGAATATTCTCTAAGCCCAGAAAGATATTATTATCGTCCAAACTTTGAAGTTTTCATTCTGGTTTCAACGGAGCCCACAGAGATCATTTGACCATTAAAGTGTCGATTTTCTGAGTATTGTATTTCTCAACAGAAAGCTTTATCTGCTTAGGAATAATTGATTTATTACTTATATCTTCTAATTATTATTAATATGAAACGTTCTGATTTATATTCAAACGTTATCTCATCACGCTGAAACTATTCATATACTTTGTAGTTACCTACTTCATGCATTTCAATATTAATACCTACCTACATATTAATGCAGACCTCTATTATTATGTTCCACAAGTTTTTTTTACAACGGCAACTCTAAATCTCCCTAAATATTTCACAATATGGAGGAATATGATGATATTTCATAAGTAAAATAAGCTAAATTGTTTTACTTTGTTGCAATGTTTTTACTTCTACGGAGTAAAATGTTTTGAAATAAAAAGAACATTTATACTCTGTAGATTAAAACAAAACTGTACATGAGTAGAGATGGTGCAACTAAATGAGATTTAAATACAGTTTCAAGATACCTGATTCTGACAAAATGGCAGGATGAAAGTCTTAATTTGTATGGGAGATTTATGAAAAAATCTAATATTTTTATCGATAAATAACATTTTCCAAATATTTTTAGCCCTAAACGTCCACTGGAAATATGACTCGCTATAGAGGGTATTACTTTACTTCTGGTATCCCTAGTTTAGCCGTCTATAAAGGACGTTACATATATACGAACGGACTCTTTTATTTATATTGATTGTTTTCATTTACAATTTTTTTTACCTACTTAATTTTTTTTATGTTATAAATCTATAGAGCACACTCTCTCGACACGAGACTTTTTCTTTTGAGAGAGTAAACGATTGCTATATTTTTTTTTATTTTATACGTTTGTGTTTGTGTATTGGCCGTGGGCTTGCCGGCTTAGAATAGCACCTCTGCTCTTTTTGCTGGTTTTTCGAGCATCCTGTAAAAGGCAGGAAATCGAAAAATCAGATCGGGACCGTGGGGTTGACCACCTCACGTCCTTAAAACAATCGGTCAGAAAAGGCAACAGAATTAAGCCTCAGACGCCTGGACCCCATCAGGGGGGGTTCAGGCAGTTGGTGTCTCCCCTGTATTGACCACGGCTCGATTATGGAACACGAGCTTAAAAATCGGGACTCTGAATGTCCGCACTCTGAGGGCGGGCGGGGAGCTTGTTGCTGCCAAGTTGGCGGGAGATTATGGACTAGATATCCTGGGGCTGAGTGAGGCACGCATCCCAGGTTCGGGGTAGAGTGACGCTGGCAATTATGTCACGCTTCACTCTGGCCACCGGACTGCACGGATGCGTGGCGTCGCTCTACTTTTAAGTAAATATGCCTTCTCTCGCCTTCTTGGTTGGGGAACTGTTTCTGACCGCCTGATGAGTGCGTCCTTTAAGATGAGTGGCGAAACACTGACGGTCCTTCTATGCTATGCTCCCACTGAGGATGAGGCTGCTAAGGACTGTTTCTATGACAGTCTGGATGCAGTTGTGTCCCATGTTCCGAGGCGCCATCGCCTTATAGTTCTGGGGGACTTTAATGCCAAGGTTGGCAGCGACCCCCAGAATGGACCAGGCCTCATGGGTACGCATGGCTTAGGAGTGATGAATGATAACGGAAGCCGTCTCATTGGTTTCGCCACGCTCCATGGACTCTTAATAGTGGGAACTCTTTTCCCCCACAAGGATATCCATAAATACACCTGTTGGAGGAGTTGGCGGGTCTGAATATACCTCAGCCGACTGGGATATGTGAAGATCCACCGACCCACAGCGAGATGGTGCTGGCCGTGATGAGATTGAAAAACAGCAAAGCACCAGGAGACGATGGAATCCACGCAGAGCTCCTCAAACAAGGCATAGACACCCTTGGTCAACCACTTCTCGATATATTTAAAATGGCGCGTGAAGAGGAGAGGTGCCCAAAAGACTGGCGGAATGGATCCATCGTCGCAATATTTAAAAAGGGGGACCCCCTTGAATGCGGAAACTACCGTGGAATTACTCTACTGAGTGTTCCCGGTAAGGTATTATCTCAGATATTACTACACCGCATTCGGGGGCCTGTCATGGCTGTCCTGAGAGAGCAAC
This sequence comes from Mystacides longicornis, assembly GCA_963576905.1. Lineage (NCBI taxonomy): Eukaryota > Metazoa > Arthropoda > Insecta > Trichoptera > Leptoceridae > Mystacides > Mystacides longicornis. The sequence goes on along the minus strand of OY756430.1, from coordinate 21,435,377 downwards.
AATGCGGCGTTGTACCTGGCAAGTCCTGCACGGACCCAATTTTCTGTGCCAGGTGCATCTTTCAGCAGTGCAAAGAGTTTAACTCTCCAGTCGCTTGTTGCTTTATAGATTTTGAAAAGGCCTTCGACAGCCCACATAGACCATCAATATGGAAAATACTTGCTCTGTATGGTATACCTCCGAAAATAGTTAAAATGGTGCAGTCCCTATATGAAAACTCCGAGTGTAGCGTGAAAACGCCAGGTGGTCCTACTGAAGCTTTCAGGATCACCACGGGAGTCAGACAGGGCTGCGTACTAGCTCCTTTCATATTCATAATAGTCATGGACTTCCTGTTGAGAAAGTCCATGCAAGGAGCAAGAGGTATAACGATAACACAGAGAGATGGTCTAATGGGCGAACTGTGCGATCTGGAGTACGCGGACGACCTAGCGTTGTTCAGTACGACAGTGGAGGAATTACAGCGCAGTGTTTCAAGACTCTGCGACGAAACAGCACGCCTCGGCCTTCGAGTCAATACCAGTAAAACGGAGCTCATGGCGAATAATGCCTGCCCCGATAAACAGCTACCGATAACCATCGATGGTCACCAGGTCTCCCGGGTGGATAAATTCAAGTACCTGGGAGCAACCATTACCACCACTGGTGACCTCGGGGCTGAGCTCCCGATACGTATCGGTATGGCAAGTGGCGCCTTCAACAACATGACCAAGATATGAAAGGCGCCGGCGTTTAGTGTCGAGGCGAAATGTAAACTGTTTGATGCGTGTGTGTTGCCCATTCTCCTTTATGGGTGTGAGTCCTGGCACCTGACCAAGGCCCAGGCACAAAAAATCTCATCCTTTGAAAAGAAGTGCCTAAGGAGAATTCTGGGCGTTAGATGGTACCACCGCATCACGAACGACGCTATACGCCGGCGCACCCAGCGTGAGCCCATCACCTCTACCATTGTGGGGAGGAGATGGACTTGGCTGGGACATGTGTTAAGGATGCCGAATGACAGTTGGCCGAGGAGAGCGCTGTTCTTCCTCCCATCAGGGTCCCGAAGACGAGGAAGACCCTCTCACACTGTGTTCCGCTCCTTCGAAGCAGAGCTGAGGGATATGGACATGGTGTGGGAGGAGGTCATAAACATTGCGCAAGATCGAGCGCAATGGAGAGCTCTTGTTGCCTCCCTATGCACCTGAGTGGGGTGTAAAAAGGGAGAATTGATTGATTGATTGTCTATATATACATATAGGTATATATTTTTGTAAGTCTTATAATCTATGTAATATGTTTTTTGTTTTCAAATAAAAAAAATAAAAAATATTTCACAGGTTTCATTCTATCTTTTAATACATTCCATTTTTTTAGTTTTTAACTAATCACACATTAACAAATTTGTAAAGAATGATCACTTATTCATTTTTTGTAATAAAAAAGAATAATATGTAGGTACTGTTGGATGATTACAAGTGAATTAATTTTGAAATTTATTTAATCATTTTATAATATGTCATATATTCACTAAAATTTACAGATTTGTAATACGGACCATTGAAATTTGAATATTATTTCAACATAAACATGATTGACTTAAGATTTCCTACATTTTCCAATTTAAAAACACGGACATAAAAAATATGTAGGTACTACTCCTACTTATATTTCTAATCAAGTCTTGTGTGGCTCAGTTATTATATTTTGAACATTTTATTGCAATATTACACATGAAAACTCTGGTTTGTATATAAAGCACTACATTGAGTGAAAATTTAATCGCAAAACTTTAAGAACTAGATTGGGTGAACATTTTATTGAAAACATTACACTTGAATGGATTTTCTCAGCTATGCAGTCGAATGTGCGTCTTTAAAGCACCAGACTGGGGGGCCTTTTATTGCCAACATTACACCTGAATGGTTTTTCTCAGCTATGCAGTCGCATGTGTCGATTTAAATTAGAAGAGTTGCTTAACATTTTATTGCAAAAATTACACTTGAATATCTTTTCTCCACTATGCAGTCGAATGTGTGTCTTTAAATCACCCGAGTGGGTAAACATTTTATTGCAAACATTGCAATTGAATGGCTTTTCTCCGCTATGCAGTCGAATGTGTGTCTTTAAAGCCCCCGAGTGAGCGAACATTTTATTGCAAACATTACACTTGAATGGCTTTTCTCCACTATGCAGTCGCATGTGTGTCTTTAAGGCACCAGACTGAGCGAAATTTTTATTGCAAACATTACACTTGAATGGCTTTTCTCCGCTATGCAGTCGCATATGTTGATTTAAATTAGAAGAGTCGGTAAACATTTTATTGCAAATATTACACACGAATGGCTTTTCTCCACTATGCAGTCGAATGTGTCTCTTTAAAGCACCCGAGTGAGCAAACATTTTATTGCAAGCCTTGCACCTGAATGGCTTTTCTCCGCTATGCACTCGCATGTGTATATTTAAACTAGAAGAGTTGGTAAACACTTTATTGCATACATTACACTTGAATGCTTTTTCTCCACTATGCAGTCGAATGTGTGTCTTTAGAGCACCCGAGTGAGAAAACATTTTATTGCAAATATTACACTTGAATGGCTTTTCTCCACTATGCAGTCGCTTGTGTGTCTTTAAGGCACCAGACTGAGTGAAACTTTTATTGCAAACATTGCAATTGAATGGCTTTTCTCCGCTATGCAGTCGAATGTGTATCTTTAAAGCACTTGAGTGAGCGAACATTTTATTGCAAACATTACACTTGAATGGCTTTTCTCCACTATGCAGTCGTATGTGTGTCTTCAAGGTACCCGACTGAGCGAACTTTTTATTACAAACGTTACACTTGAATGGCTTTTCTCCACTATGCAGTCGCTTGTGTGTCTTTAAGGCACCAGACTGAGTGAAACTTTTATTGCAAACATTGCAATTGAATGGCTTTTCTCCGCTATGCAGTCGAATGTGTGTCTTTAAAACACCCGAGTTAGCAAACATTTTATTGCAAACTTTACACTTGAATGGCTTTTCTCCACTATGCAATCGAATGTGTATCTTTAAAGCACCGGACTGGGCGAACATTTTATTGCAAATATTACATACGAATGGCTTTTCGCCACTATGCAGTCGAATGTGTGTCTTCAAAGTACACGAATGAGCGAAAACTTTATTGCAAACCTTGCACCTGAATGGCTTTTCTCCGCTATGCAGTCGCATGTGTATATTTAAACTAGAAGAAACGGTAAAAACTTTATTGCATAGATTACACTTGAATGGGTTTTCTCCACTATGCAGTCGAATGTGTATCTTTAGAGCACCCGAGTGAGAAAACATTTTATTGCAAATATTACACTTGAATGGCTTTTCTCCACTATGCAGTCGCTTGTGTGTCTTTAAGGCACCAGACTGAGTGAAATTTTTATTGCAAACATTGCAATTGAATGGCATTTCTCCGCTATGCAGTCGAATGTGTGTCTTTAAAGCCCCCGAGTGAGCGAACATTTTATTGCATACATTACACTTGAATGGCTTTTCTCCACTATGCAGTCGCATGTGTGTCTTTAAGGCACCAGACTGAGCGAACTTTTTATTGCAAACATTACACTTGAATGGCTTTTCTCCGCTATGCACTCGCATATGTTGATTTAAATTAGAAGAGTCTGTAAACATTTTATTGCAAATATTACACACGAATGGCTTTTCTCCACTATGCCGTCGAATGTGTGTCTTTAAAACACCCGAGTGAGCAAACATTTTATTGCAAACTTTACACTTGAATGGCTTTTCTCCACTATGCATTCGAAGGTGTGTGTTTAAAGTACCGGACTGAGCGAACATTTTATTGCAAACCTTACACTTGAATGGCTTTTCTCCAATATGCAGTCGAATGTGTGTCTTTAAAGAACCGAACTGAGTGAACTTTTTATTGCAAATATTACACTTGTATATTTTTTTTCCGCTTTTACTTCGCACTTCTGTCCCTGAAAACTGCGATTCAGGGAACTTTTTATTACAATCATAGTCGTATGGTTCTTTAGAAAATTTTCCATTCTTTAGAAATAGTTCTATTTCATATTCGTTTAATTCATATAATACAATATCACTTCCAAACGATTTATTTTCAATACACGTATTGTCCATTAATGCCATAACGGTTATTATAAAATAACGGAAAGGTGCACTGCGATTTCAACCATTTATATTGAAAATGATAGTATTCGATAGATATATGCATCAGAATTTGTTGATAATTTATTTTAACACAGTGATTCTGTACCAACCTCTTTGCTCTTTTCTATGCTCCTGGCAGGGCGTTTAAATGTCAAAAGTCATAATATTTCACGAGTGAGCCTCTTTCGCCAGATTCGAGCAGCCGTTTTATGAATGTCAAATCGTAACTATTTTTTCTATGGATCAAAATTTTAGTGTTGCATGGATAAAAATATTTTTTTTCACAATCATGATATTTATTTTTTGGTTCCCATAATGTCGAGCTGTGTTTCTTTTTTTTTTGTACATAGTGGTATAATATTCTGAGAATAATTCTGTTTTGTATTATAATTTTAAAAATATTCGTGATTTGCAATAAAATCGAATACGATCATAATGTTACACGCATGTGTATGAGAACGTAAACTATATTTTTAGTATTAAGTAGGTATTTATTAATATTACGAAACAAATTTAAAAAGCCATTCTTTTACGTTCCATCAATTCTATCAAAATAAATATAAATTCAATATTTTAATATCATAAAAATGATGTATCTAATATGTATTTTCAACCATTTGAAGAATTATTCTAGTCAGCGATCTATTATGATACCATAACAATTTTCGCATAAATCGCATAAGCATCACCGTTTTTCCTCAGAACTTAGGCATACATCAGCGTCATAAGCTATCACTCTGTCCATCGCAATTTTCGCATTATTCTGCAATTGTAATTTTGAATAAATTTAGTATTAATCTAGCCTCATTTAGGTGTTTTAAAATAAACAAAAAATAAATTATTAAATTATTGGAAAACATTTTATGTACTCCATGCTTCACATGAAGGAATGTTGTTTTCCGTTTTAGGAATTTCGTCCACAAGGAGAATGGATTGAGCCCATTGATAAACTTTGAGTAGTGTAAAAACTCATTGGCTATTATTATGAAATTGTTTTAGAAATTTTGACGGTACGAACCTCCTGATAGTTTTGTACAAAAGATTTAGAAATAACGTCAATGGTGTTTCCGATAGAATAAAATAAATAAAGTACCTACCTATAGGGGGATGGATGATTTTTTTTTAATTCATAAAAACCTTTTTAATACCTACTCAAAAAATAAATGTGTGAGAGGAAAAACAATAAATTATAAACCTTATACGTACATAATAAGTACATCCATTTATCAAGACTGTTATTTTATTTTTCAAGTCATCGCAAAGATAAAAATTGAATATATTAAAAATAAGTAAATATCTAAATAAAAATGCTACAGATAAATCAGCAAAGTTGGCCAATTGACTAATTTGAATCTTTCTTTACAACGTACTTGTTTAGTGTGCAATCTTTTATAAATACATCAGCTCAAGTGCGTTATTTGTAAAAAAAATCGCCCAATGTCCAATAAACGCCACCACTTATTATTGCAATGCTTCTTTTAAGAAAGATTTCTGTCATGAACGAGCAAATTTGCTCTCATCATTATTCAGTCTTCACCACAAATAAATAGGTGCCACTTAATATTTTTTAAATAATTCACTAATCGGCTCCTAATCAATTAGTCTACTATTAAAAAGAATTAGTATACACTTCTACAAAGCTGATAGAGGCACCTCCAGAAGGAAAGGTTTAGCATTGGATTATAATTTTTATTAATATTACATATCGAACTTGATGTCGCAGTGGAAAAAAGATAAGCCCATTATCTTCAATTGCCTTTTTTCTTCTAATATAATGTGCAATATTATATAGCGAATCGCTCCATCCATTGTTGCCAATGAGGCTTCTTTAAAATATACCTAACTTACAGGACCACAGATGAATGACTTATCAGTGTTCCTTGATAATGAAACAAGAGATTTTCAGATTTAGCTACTTTTTATTTTGTTTGAAAGGAAGAGATTGCCACATTGACCAAGCTTTTCTTACACCTTGTTCTTATATGTGCATAAATATTATGTATAAAAAAAAAAAAAAAAAAAAAAAAAATAGGTAATAGTTTTAAAAGCTTTGAACTAAATCACAACCCGTCATACATAAAACAGTAATTGACAATGTTTGCAGTATTAGAGCATTGCCTTTTTTCATTGAGACAATTAATTTAGATCTAGTCCTGACAAATGGTCACAAGAATCTAGACATAGGTAATTAGAAAGTTGGGCACCAACAAAGCCAAATAGGCAATAAAGATGAGACATTAATAAAAATGGATATATTCATATCCTGGCGCTAAATACATGACAGCAGTCGTAGTCTTTAAACATGGTTACTCTCTTGTTCTCAATAATTTCCAACCTTTATCTCTATATCTCATTAATTATTAAATATCTACTTATTGTATACATACATCTCATGATTAGGAATTTCGGAGACTTAAAAATTACCACCTAATGGCGAACGTTGTTAACGTAAAGTGATCACACTAAGCCAGCCCTTGAAATAACAGTAGAAGACGGTTGCAAGCCCGTAGTGGTTTGTTCCATTTAAAAATCAAACATCAGTAATGAATTGTTAGTCATAGTTGTTACATATTCGGTGAGACTATTAATACTTAATATCTAAGCACCAATTGATTGTCGTTATAATAACTATATATGTATATTTTTTTCATGAAGAAGCTGTGAAAGATAGCAAGTGTACAGAAACACACTTGCTATCTTTCACAGACAGTGAAGCGTATGTTGTGATAGAAGATGGTGGGTACCGGGGACCAAACCTATGACCCTGACTGAAAATCTAGTTCTATTTAGGTATTTCTTTTCTTATAAAAAAACTCACCTGATATGATATCTACTTCTCTAAATGCTTTCTTCAGTAGGTACCTAATTAAAATAGATGTTCATACAATCACCCTTGTTTTCTCAATAATTGAGACAATTCTCAACTTCTAGGTGAGAAAAAATAATGAATGAGTTCTTACGCTGTTAAATAATAAATAAATAAAGCTTTATTGTGTATCAAAAATCAACTCATACAAAACATTCAAAGATTCAAAGGGCGGACTTATCCCGAAGGATCTCTTCCAGCCAACCCAAAGCTGTTACTTTCCCCTGCATTCCAAACAGCATGGTCACAAGATTTGAATAATAATAGCAACTTGAAATTCAAGATGTCAATGGATGAACTATAAACAGATATGGTCAATGATGCAAATGAGGGATCTAGAGTCGACAGACTGTTGCTGACCAATATCAAGGTTTGGAGCCTAGATGTTGACAAAATCTGGGACAAAATTATCTCAGGTGATACTCGACATTTATGGGGATCCAACAAATAAAGAAGAAGAAACATGTTATTGATGGTGAATTTTAATAGCCATTTAATGAAAATTATATATATTTCTTAAACTAAAAAAAAGAATACTTATTTATTGCTCATATTTATGATGTTTTAAAATCAATATAGCAATCTTACACAAGATTAGATGGTAATTTGTAGTTTTCATACTGATGCTCTAATTGAAAAAAATAAAGACACTAACAAGTTGACTTGTTTCTCATCAAGAGAATTATTATGCAATAGGTACAATATTATTTCTCAATACTATGTAGTAATTAGAATGTACAAACTTTTGCATCATTATTATTAATAGGAATATAAGTAGCAAACTATCTAAATAACAAATTTTATTATTTGACAAATTTCACATTAATATTGATTATGAAACGTTAAATATTCATTCTTCACGTGTGTCAGCCAGTCTTCAGTGAATCTTTCATTGTTGTCTACTTTAGATCTCCACTAATAAGGATTTTTGAAGTCAAGCACCTACAAAATAAATTAGAGTTGCAAAAATTCATATATAAACAAATTTATCACCTAGCACCCTCATAATATGTTATAACTTTAAAATAATTATCCAAAACCATACAAAATATGAGAAAAATCAAACGCTACCAACAAAATAGTCAATCACAATCATATGATACTCATGATTTATTTTATTTATAAGAACTTTGCCATCAGAATAATATCATTAAAATAATGAATTTATCATCATTTGGCAATACTAAACTTTATTCAGTAAGTAATATTTTTTTATTTACTTATATAAAAATTACATAAAATAAAAGTAATCATAAAACCATCACCCAAAATCCAGTATTCTGTGCAAAGCGCTAGTGCACAAAATTAAGAGAGGCTGAAGCAACATAAAAATCTGAAACATTAACAACTATAAAATAAAATATTTATCCTATAATTAGAAGACATTGAAATAAACAACATAGTTAATGAATCAATTCCAATATCTTATAAAATAATAAATCATAATAACACAATCTGAAAATATTTAAAGCTATTACCCACTGCCAGTACCCAATATACATACTGTAGTGTTTGGGTCTAAATAACACAACCTAGCATAACCATAATAGTGACTTACACTATCTCGTGCCACGGTGTGAGAGGCGAGACGCGGAGCAGTTAGTCAGTCTGCTCGAGGCCACGAGCGAGATAAGTAGCGTCCCTGTGCATACCGTGTGTTGGCGAGCCAGTGAAGTACAAAGAGGGCGCGTACATTACATGTGGCGACAGGATTAAAGGTTAGATAAAATTAATAACTGAAAAGGGCAATGTGTCGAATATAGTAAATTAACTTATAATTATGTATTAGAGTATGAATGTCGGGTACAAAGTAATATTAAAAATAGTCCGTAAATGGTAACTGTGAATTTACAAAATCTTATGAAATCGTACAAATTATGTCACGATAACTCGTGAGTTTATGTTTTATCGAAATTAGAATAATTGTACAAATTACGCTAAAATACAGGATGACTATAGATTCTTTGTGAAAATGAAATTTAAAGAATTATAATATTATTATTTATTTTAATATCGATACAGGGCAACCTAGTGAGGCTGCTGCAAGAATAATATTTGTTTTTAATTTTGTTTATATTGTAAATGTGTTATTATTGAAATAAATATAAATAAAATATAGAAATAATGCAATGAAAATATTGTAATTCTTCAAAGATTTCCAAACTATTGAATAAACAAATGAAACGAATGAGAAACGACACATTGGCAAATTTAGTTATTATAAATTTGGTACATATGTGCCAACATTGAATTGGATAAAATTGTTGTTGGTATATGAAAAATTGTTGGTACACAAGTGCCCCCATTAAATTGGAAAACTTGTTGGTACACAAGTGCCCCCATTAAATTGGAAAACTTGTTGGTATACAAGTGCCCCCATTAAATTGGAAAACTTGTTGGTTCACAAGTGCCCCCATTAAATTGGATTACTTGTTGGTTTGCAAGTGCCCCCATTAAATTGGATTACTTGTTGGTATACAAGTGCCCCCATTAAATTGGAAAACTTGTTGGTTTGCAAGTGCCCCCATTAAATTGGATAACTTGTTGGTTCACAAGTGCCCCCATTAAATTGGATTACTTGTTGGTTTGCAAGTGCCCCCATTAAATTGGATTACTTGTTGGTATACAAGTGCCCCCATTAAATTGGAAAACTTGTTGGTTCACAAGTGCCCCCATTAAATTGGATTACTTGTTGGTTTGCAAGTGCCCCCATTAAATTGGATTACTTGTTGGTATACAAGTGCCCCCATTAAATTGGAAAACTTGTTGGTTCACAAGTGCCCCCATTAAATTGGATTACTTGTTGGTTTGCAAGTGCCCCCATTAAATTGGATTACTTGTTGGTATACAAGTGCCCCCATTAAATTGGAAAACTTGTTGGTTTACAAGTGCCCCCATTAAATTGGATAACTTGTTGGTATACAAGTGCCCCCATTAAATTGGAATGGTTGGGAAAATGTACCTTTGTTGAAATCGTAAATATTAAAATAAATTGGTAATCCTGGAAAAATCCCGAACGTACTGTGTAATTCCAGGTCACCCCTACCAATCCATGATGACGTCAAACTTACCGACTTTGGAAAGGCTTGACCTAGAAGGTGATAGCGCTTCACTTGGTCAGCGCTGGGAAAAATGGAAACGATCTTTGCACATCTACTTGGAGGCAACTGAGATTACTACACCAGTGAAAAAAAGAGCGACACTTTTGCTACTCGGTGGATCAGGACTTCAAGATATTTTTTATAACCTACCGGGTGCTAACGCCAAACCTGATGATAATAACGATGTTTTTCAGATAGCTATCAGTAAGTTTGACGAATACTTTACTCCAAAACAAAGCAAAGTGTATGAAAGGCATATATTTCGCCTTCTTAAACAAGAAGACGATGAGAAATTTGATAAATTCTTAGTAAGACTTAGGAAACAAGCAGATAAATGTCAATTCGATAAACTTGAGGATCATTTGATAGATCAAATAACTGAAAAATGTACCTCAATCGACTTACGAAAAAAAATTCTGACTATTGGAGATGAAGTTACACTAGAAAAAATAATAACTGAAGCTAACACTTCAGAAGTTGTAGCCAGACAGTTAGAAGAATATGGACAGAAAAAAAACTATCCAGAGGTGCATGCTATTGTACCATTTAAAAAGGAGAAAAATATTAACAAGTCAGAAGGAAAAAAATCAAGACGAACCGCTAACAATAAGGGATGTTATCGATGTGGAAATTTAAAACATACATCAGAAGACAAGAATTGCCCTGCTCTAAGAAAAACATGCTATTCTTGTGGAAAATTAGGGCATTTTAGACAATACTGTAAAGATCCGAGGAAAAGAAAGCTATTCGAGAGCGACAAAATTAAAGAAGAAAAACCTTCAAAGAAGTTTAGGGGTCACAAAGAAGTTGACAACGTGACAGAGGAAAAAGAAGATTACGTTTTCAACATAAGCAATGATGCGAATATAGAATGTGAAGTTGGAGGAATTAAAACTCAAATGTTGATAGATTCTGGGTCAAAATATAATCTTATAACGGATAAGACATGGAAATTTTTAAAACAGAAAAGAGTTATATGTTTTAATCAGGACAGAAAGCCTAACAAAACTTTATTGGCATATGGAAGCAAGACTCCATTGCAAATTATAGGATCTTTTGATACTACAATCAGAGTAAATAGACAAGAAGAACAGACAAAAATTTATGTCATTGCAAATGGTTCTAGAAATCTACTTGGCAAGGACAGTGCGGTTCATCTTGGGGTTCTGAAGGTTGGAATTGACGTAAATCAAATAAAAAATGAACCATTCCCTAAGTTTAAAGATGTTATAGTGGAAATCCCTATTGACGAGACCAAAAAACCGGTGTCTCAGCCGTTTCGTCGAATCCCCATACCAATTGAAGAAAAGGTAGAATCAAAAATTAAGGAATTACTGGAAAGCGACATAATAGAAGAAGTGCGCGAACCTTCAAAATGGATATCTCCTATGGTACCTATATTAAAGGACAACGGAGAACTTCGCCTTTGCGTCGATATGAGATGCGCTAATAAGGCCATAATGCGGGAAAATCACCCATTACCATCTATGGAGCATCTTTTGCCGAAGATAAGGAAAGCTAAATACTTTACAAAGTTGGACATAAAAAATGCTTTTCACCAAGTAGAATTACATCCAAATTCTCGGCACATTACCACTTTTATTAGTTCAAAAGGCCTTTATCGATATAAACGTTTGATGTTTGGGATTACTTGCGCGCCAGAATTATTCCAGAAAATTCTAGGAAACATGCTTCTTGAATGTGATGGTGCTATTAATTTCATTGATGACATTTTAATATATGGTCAAACTGCAGAAGAACATGATTTGCGCCTCAAAAAAGTATTGTTTGTACTCAAACACAACAATGTTCTTTTAAACGATAGCAAATGTTTATACAAAGTCCAAAAGGTAAACTTTCTAGGACACGAGCTAACCCCAGAAGGCGTTAGACCCTTGAATAAATATTTAGATAGTGTGGCGAAATTTAGAGTTCCTAAAACCATCGAGGAATTACAGAGTTTTTTGGGCCTTATCAACTATATAAATAAGTGGATACCTAATATGGCAACAATGACTGAACCATTAAAGAAATTGTTGAGACAAAAATTTGGAAAAAATGCGAAAATTGAAGAATTTTGGAAAAAAGAGCAAGACCAGGCTTTTGAACAATTAAAAACAGCACTAACAAGAATAAAGACACTCGGATACTACGATGTTAATGACGGAATTCAGGTTATTGCTGACGCTAGTCCTGTGGGGTTAGGTACAGTTCTGGTACAGACAGATGCTAAGGGACCTAGAATCATTGCTTATGGGAATCGTACATTAACTGAATGCGAACGCAGATATAGCCAAACGGAGAAAGAAGCTTTAGCACTAGTTTGGGCAATAGAACACTTTAATGTTTTCTTATTCGGCAAAGAGTTTGATTTAATCACCGATCACAAGCCCCTGGAAGTTTTGTTTGGTTTTAAATCTAAGCCGTGCGCTAGAATAGAGAGATGGGTGCTAAGGTTGCAAGCGTATAGGTACAATGTAAAGTACAAACCAGGAAAGATGAACATAGCAGACCCATTATCACGATTATGTGAGGATTCAGGTTGTACGAACAATAATGAAGACGAACACTTAAACCAGATCGTGGAAAATGCTAGACCTCGCGCCGTCTCCATGGCTGACATTAAAACGCAATCGGAACAAGATCCGGAAATACAAAAGGTAAAGCAGGGAATTTATAACAATAGCTGGGACGATAGTGTCAAAGGATATAAAATTTTTGAGACTGAGTTATGTTTCTTCGGTAACGTACTCTTGAGAGGAAATAAACTGGTAATTCCGACAGAACTTCGCAGGAACGTTTTAGATGCGGCTCATGAAGGACACCCGGGCATTGTGGCCATGAAGGGACGCCTAAGAAGCAAAGTATGGTGGCCGAGAATAGATAAAGATGCCGAAAACTTGGTAAAAAGCTGTAAAGGTTGTACTTTGGTTGGAATGCCGAATCCACCAATTCCGATGAAGCGCCGTGAATTACCAGGAGCACCTTGGGTTGACGTCGCTCTAGATTTATTAGGACCACTGCCCAGTAATGAGTATTTGTTTGTAATAGTGGATTATTACAGCCGTTATAAGGAGGTAAAGATAACAAAAACAATTACAAGTACCACAATAATAAGGTTGTTGAAAGAAATGTTTGGTCGTTTAGGATATCCTTCATCCATTACAGCTGATAACGGACGACAGTTTGTCAGCGCAGAATTTAAAGAATTTTGCATGGAATGTAATATAACACTTTTTAGTACAATTCCTTACTGGCCTCAACAAAATGGCGAAGTAGAGAGGCAAAATAGAGACATACTAAAACGTTTAAAAATTGGAAACATTGAGAGGAGAGATTTGCAAGAAACTGTAAATCAATACTTAATGATGTACAACTCCACACCGCATTCTACAACTGGGAAGACACCATCAGAACTATTTTACAGAAGACTGAACAAAGATAAAATCCCTACTTTAGGAGATATATATAAAGAAAATGACGATGAAATTAGAGACAGAGATAAACAACAGAAAGAAAAGGGAAAGGTATACGGGGACAAGCGAAGAAGAGCACAGAACGTGGATTTGAATGTAGGAGAAAAAGTGTATGTAAAAGAATTCAATAAAACAAATAAACTTACCCCAAATTACAATCCAACACCTCGTGTGGTTGAAAAAACAAAAGACGGAGACATTACAATAAGGAATGAGGAAACGGGACAAATATTAAGGAGGAATATATTACATCTAAAGAGAACAGAAGGCGAATGGAGAGCTATCCAAGAAAACGAAGGAAATAACTAGAGAATTAGTGATTAACCGAAGAATAACTTGACACGTGCTGTGTCGAAGTTGAGCTTTAAATAAGTGTGTTCTGTTTCTATTGTATATCTAAGTAAATAAAATAAAGTTCGATAAGGAAGAGATGTAGTGTTTGGGTCTAAATAACACAACCTAGCATAACCATAATAGTGACTTACACTATCTCGTGCCACGGTGTGAGAGGCGAGACGCGGAGCAGTTAGTCAGTCTGCTCGAGGCCACGAGCGAGATAAGTAGCGTCCCTGTGCATACCGTGTGTTGGCGAGCCAGTGAAGTACAAAGAGGGCGCGTACATTACACATACTATAAATACCAACACAACCTGTAATAACCAAGAAAGCACATCAAGTGAATATGAAATACAGCAAGTACACTCCCCTCCCCTAATGCCCAACATAAATGAATAAAACAGACGCCACGTTTAAGTACTAAGAAGGTAAAGAAAATAAATGATTAACCGGTATTTGCGTAGCTTAATAATTTAAGTTTAAGATCACGTGCCTCACTTTTTTCAGGTTTAATCAAAGACTGCGTAGAAGAAGGTCCCCTTTTTTTGGCTGTTCTATACATTTTTCGATGGAGCGTTTGTGAACGATTTGGGGATGTGAAATAATTCATCGTCGGTATTTGATCAAGTTGTTGTTTCACAGCTGATGTAGATGCCACATTTAAGTCAATTTCAGGCAGCTTCATATCCTCATCATACACATTTACAACATCCATGTATCTAGGTGTATCCCTCATTCTGAGAGAATGTACTCTGTGTACGTACATGCTTACACATACTAGAAATGTCTAAGCATGTGCATTTGTACAAATGCGAACACAGATCCAAGCATGCTATATTGATACACTTATCATAGCAGTGATCTTTTAAATGACACTGATCTCGAATTTGCAAAATACAATAACACTCCTTGTCCAACTTTATTTCCCAGCTACAATCATTCTTGAATACTAAACTAGGTAATATTTTCATACCCATTTTATGTCTGCTATTTGAATTATTACAAAAGGAAATTGGTGGTTCGCCTTTACTTCGTCGATCAGTTAATTTCAACCATCTTTCGTATTCCAATTCCTCCAAAATTAGAATAAGGTCGTCTATCCGATGGTTTGACTTTCTAACCAAACGTTTCTTTAATACATTATGGAAAGATTCAGCAAACATATTCGTATCTACATCAGCATGATAAAAGTTTCTAAAACACATGGCCCACAATTCCGGTCTCTGTAAGTAATATGTTTGGAAATAATTTATAAATTTTGCACATTCAACCATGGCATATTTTTTAAAAATATTTTGTAATAAAATTTCAAAATCTGAACTGTTTTTTCCTCTAGTAGGTATTACAATTAAGTCTTTGAAAACAGAACACCTTAAACTTTTAATTTTTATTTTGTTTATGCATTGCAACTTCCAAGCCCTTATAATATGCCACTTACATAAAAGATGTTTGGGCTTTAAATTAAGGTCATCCCAGTGGAAGACATCACAAAAAGCATCCCAAATTGCTGGGTCATCGTCTGTCATTACAGCATTAACAATTATATCTGGGCATCTATTCCTTAAACTTGTAAAAAGGATTCTAATTGTATTCCTGTCCAAAATATTGGTTATAAATTGTGCTACCACAAATCCATTATCGTATTCATCCGGAACTAATAAATTCAGCAAATAGAAATCATATCTATTGGTCTTATGTGTAGCATCAATACACAATATTCTACCAGCTCCGCTCTTGAATTCTTCTAACTGTCTGTTTGTTTGGAAACCATAAATAAAAAGATCTGATGGATAATAATTACCATTTCCAATATTACCTATTAATATTGGGCTGCCTTGAGGTTTGTATATAAGAATATTTTTCCTTTGTTCAAGGCTCATGCTATCAATTCTATGTTTGATTGAAGTTGCATCATCCCTATTGTACCTTAATTTCATTTGCAATCGGTACTTATATCTTAAAATTTGGCGATTCGTCATAAAATGTTCCTTCATTGGAAATTGGGTGTCTGCACACATAATAAATTTTTTCCTGATTTCATTAACGCTCACACCTTCAGTTAAAAGTTTTTTAACAGAAACTATTGTTTCAGAATTCCAACGATGGTACAAACGATTTTTCGCAGTACATGAATGGGAATGTTTTGGAAAATATTTCACATAAATTTTACCATTATCACACTCTTTAGCTCTAATTTTGGACTCACAGGCATTTGGGGGGATCTGTCCATATTTTCGCATATGAACAGTTTTTCTCTATAATTGTTTTTGTGAAAAAGCAGAACTAAAGATACATTTAAAGTAATGATATTTAACAGTTTTATTTATTTTAGTACCGCACACTCTTCTTTGGTAACTGAAACTTTGCCTGTCAATCATTTTCTTCCAATCATAAAATTTGGTAAAACTATCAAACATAAGCATCTGATAATGTTTTAAATTGACAATTTTATTTACTTCTTGACCTCTGCAAGTTTTTTTATGCCTATTCAAATTATACTTACTTTTGAAACATTTATTACAAAGGGAACACACTAAGGGACCTTTGCACAGAGCTTCATGTTTAAGAAATGCTTTCTGATTACGATAAACGGCTTGACAACTCGAGCAAGTATAAGAAGCATTTTTACAAATTTTTTTGTGATAATTTAGAGCTTGGTTACTTTTGAAAATTTTATTACATATGGTACAATGAAATTTATTTTTAGTGGGCGTCTGTTTAATGCCGGCTGATAAACAGTCTTTTATGTGTGGAATAAGGGTTTGTGTAGTTTCATAAGATTTCCCACACAATTTACCAATACAAGACATTTTGGTGAATATGAAGTTTTAATTATACCTTGTAACAAATTTGAGCCTTTCTCAGCGTTAGGGTAAGCCACCTGAAAGAAACCACACATTTTTATGTATTCCATGACATTAAGTTAAACAAATAAAATATTATGAGGTAGGTATTTATCGAACTTACAGAATGATCCAAATTATTAGTTACTTTAAGCGTAAACAAACGTGCCAGGGTAACAATTTTGAGCCTTTCTCAGCGTACGGATAAGCTACCAAAAAGAAACCACGTTATTTTAAAATACTATATATTCGCCAAACAAATAAGATTTTAACTTATCGAACCCACCCAAAATATAGTCAACGATTATTAAACGCCAAGCGTAAACAAATTGTTTGGCTAGAAAAGGCGGGTAATTGGACAGAAAACAGAAAAACTTCCTTATTCTATGATTTAATTGACAGTGAATTGCCCATAGATCATAGAAAAAAATTGATCCAAAGAACAAAGACTGATCTTATAAAACGCTCTCGCCGATTCTCACGATAAGGACAACTTCATATTTCACGTCATGATTTCCAATTTCCATAGATTTTTCTATATCTACAATGTGTTATCTGGACACTTATGCGGTGTTCACACGGGGCGATGTAAGGCCAGACGATTTCGCTTGCATAAAAAATATATCGCTCGGTCGCCCATTGATCGTCTGATGTGTTCACACGAGTCCACCGACATACATTCAATCTGTCAGGTGCGCTGATTGTTTTAAAAATGGCGGACGTCGAGGTAGAAGTCGCGGAGTAATTAAAGTTAGTTGAAAATATTGTTTTAGACGATATAAAAAGACTCCTAATTGAGGAAAAATAAAAAAAAACGCAGATATTGGGTGCGGAAATGAATTCTAAGGAGAAATAAATTTAGAGCAGTGATGTCAACTGTCAAGAAACAGAACATACGGACGCCGCACATATCTGTGCATGCGT
The DNA here is from genome assembly GCA_963576905.1 of Mystacides longicornis. NCBI lineage: Eukaryota > Metazoa > Arthropoda > Insecta > Trichoptera > Leptoceridae > Mystacides > Mystacides longicornis. Next base: position 21,417,689 of record OY756430.1, on the reverse strand, counting down.
GCATCGTTCCGCCAGATACAAAAGTTGAAAGGCGTTCAACTTGAGACGATATCGCTTTCAACCATTTTTATCACTTCAGATTTATCGACAATCTGTTCACACGGTTCAATTGGCTGGCGATATTTTAGTGTCCTGGCGATATTCGCCTCGTCTGAACACCGCATAAGAAAGATTTTAAATAATCTATATAATAATTTAGAAATGTTTTTTTATTTGCCTTTTGTCGTTGCTTGACCGTATATGTGAGCATCACGCCTAAACGGCTGAACCGATTTCACTAATTCTTTTTTTGTCGTTTTGGCTTTTATCAGTAGAAGGTTCTTATGAAAGAAAAAATTAAGAAAGTTGCGTGGTAAATCTACATAATAATTCAGAAATGTTTTTTTATTAGTTTTTTACCTAATGTCATCGCATCACGCCTAAACGGCTGAACCGATTTCACTAATTCTTTTTTTGTCGTGTTGGCTTTATCAGTAGAAGGTTCTTATGAAAGAAAAAATTAAGAAAGTTGCGTGGTAAATTGGGAAATTAAATAAAACTCGCATTAGTCCCTCCTTCTCTATCTACATAATAATTCAGAAATGTTTTTTTATTTTGCTTTTTACCGTATGTCATAGCATCACGATCAAATTACAAATGCTACGTCAGATATGAATCTGCACAGAGCCGTGCAAAATGCCGGAGAAGGTTCTTTAATACAATTTGCTGCATTAACTTTAATATATTTAGAGCTATTTAAAAAACCCTATTTTTTAGGATCTTCATACACAATTTTAATAAACATTAAAAGTGTCATTCTTCTTTTTCTGTGCTTATGTCAGTTATAGAGGTCTACAAAGCAATGTGAAGCTAGACTAGAACCTGTTTGATTACCTACCGATCAAGCCTGACAATCGGAATCAAAAACGTAAAGCAAGACGGGTATAAGCTAGTTATTTTATAAATAAATAAAATGCATGTCGTCTTATTTGTGTTTTAATTATCTTAAACCTATTCTTATTTAAATAAAATTACTAATACATAGCATAGTAATGATTAAAAAAAATCTATTTTCGTTATTAGAACAAACTTTTTTACCTTTTTTACAAAACTTCATGCTGCTTGAGGAGGCTAAAAATAATGTTTGGAGTATCATTTTTTTGTATTTTCTAGTCACTACTAACATCACACAACTTTTGAGTACCTACTAAGGAGTTGAAATAAAATACCTAAACTTATTTTTTTTTGTATGGAGAGCGACACACCCTACTATGCAGTCGCGTGTGTATCTTTAAGGCCATTCTCCCACGAGGAAACTCCTAAGCGACTTGTCTCCTACGCGTCGCTCGTTAGTCGCTGCCATACATATTTGATCGGTTTCGCACTCGCATGCGACTGGTCATGCTGATCGCAAGAGACTGCGACTCTACCTGAATCGTAATAAAATGGCGTCAGATCAAGCGGAAAACATTAAATTTGTTCAGGAGGTTGAAAATTATCCATATTTATAATAATATAATAATTATAGACTGCCAGATTATGTAAGGAACGTACAAGATAAGGCGTGGGCTGAGATAGGAGAGAAATTCAACTCGCACACGCACTCTCTCATTGTTGTATTTTTTGACATTCTATAAAAATGAAGAAACTTATTATCATCATTCTCATGTAGTTCTCTAGCAGCGACAAATGCCCTACAGTTAACATTTCTTTGTATGTATGGGTGCACCCAAAATCTTCTTTTTTTTCGATTACTCCTTTTATAAATTAAGAGAAGAACATTATCTTCATCGCTAGAATCACTGGACATTTTATGAACGAGCGTGACCGAGATTCTCAAGAGTTACAACAAATGAATGATCAATGTAGTCATAGTTTGGGTAGCGCCGTGTGCGGGACCTAGCTTGATAGAATAGCATACGCGTCGGCAACCAATGGTTTGCGTCTCAGTCGCGTAGCTTGTAATGTGAGTATCTTCGTGGGAGAATGGCCTTACCCATATCTTCCCAGACATAGAAATAGCCGTTAGATTTTCATGAAAATCATACCAGGGACTATTTACGGTCTATGTATTGATAAATAAGTGTCAAAAAGATTTTTATATTTTTAGTTATAGAACCGTTCCAATAATGGAACATATACATGTAATAATGGGAAGATACATACATGTAACATTTGGGCTTTTGTATGGGAAATTTAAAACGATATAGAGCGTAGTAAAGTACTTTATGAAGATTTTTTAAAATTTTAATCCACAATTTATAAATTATAAACCTTGTAAAAAATAATAAAACAAAAAAATCTTCTTCTTCTTTTTTGTAGAGACGGGAGTCTGTTTTATAAGGGTTATCATCTGGACTTGCCTTATTCCAGGTTTCTTACCATCGCTTGACGAGTATTTTTGATCGGCGCATCCCATTTGGTACCCTCATGCAGGGCTAGATATAGTATTCTTGCTTTTGTTTAACTTCTCAATACATGTTGGTGCCAATAAAACATATTATAACAAATTATGACGAACCCAACTGATCACATTGTTCGACTTCTTAGATCTCTCAACTGTGTTTCTAATTTAATCACGCAGAGATTAATCATGGAGTGTTTTCATTTTAGATGTTCTTAGCATGCTTTTTGTTTTGACAGTGTCTGCCCTGGATAAAATGCCATGTGTCTTATAGATACGAAACTTTCTGTCTGTCCTCATATCCTTGTTTTTCCATATTATAACATCTTTCAAGCAGACTGCTTCTGTGGCAGCTTTATCAACCTGTGACCTTACTTATCAGGCAAGCAGGTTACTTCCCTATTGACTGTAAAGCAAAGCACTTCAATAGCTTGCTGATGCAGGATTTTCTCCTGTTTTAGAGATATAACATTAGCCCAAGTATAAGTTTTCGATGATCGAATATCGTAACGAACATCGAATGAATTTCGAAAAAATTTCATACTAAAATGATCGAATGATTCGATCGTTTGAATTAAGAACACTATTTGCACGCTAATAAGCGCTTATTTGCGTGCAATTAGCTTTCGATAAAAGTCGTACTAGCCCCACTGCTTTAACGTTATTCATAGCGTTCTTGACGCAAAAAATTATCACCACATATTGGTAGTATGGGCATTCATCAAGTCCAATGAATTAATTTTTTTCTGTATTTGAGCGTAGCAGACCATAGGTGGAATTCCACGATTAAGATTATTTTGCAGATCTTTTTTGAAAATCAACATCATTCACCTTCAAAGTAACCATACAGACAACGTTTTCTTACTGTGTAAAGTCCAGTTTTACCAGCTGTGTGCGCATATTTTCTTTACATAAAATACTTTTTTCGTTTCTAAATGTTCAAATATTTAGTACACTATTAAACTACGACCAAAAAATAAATTGCCAACAATAAATAAATTTATTGCATGAAAACAGTACAATTATTTTATATTAGCATATTATTCCAGTGTTCCAAAAATGGAACGGTTAGGAAAATGGACATGAAAATACCTACTTATAGTCATCTTTATTTTTATTATTTTTTATAGTGACAAAAGAGACTGCAATTGAACTGGTAACGTATTATTTGAATGTTAATTATAACAAATAAAAATATACGGATATTTTAAAACGAGCAATGTTTTTCCACAAAATCTGATATAAAGAATGCTTCATAACAGAAAAAAGCAGACGTTAATATCATGCAACAATATCTCTAAATATAGCCTATTAATCGAAGATTTTAAGTATAAAAAAATAAACGAGTAGCTTATTTCAAAAAAAAAATGTATTAACTAAACCGTTCCAATAATGGAACACTGGGAAGATATGGGTTAAGGCACCAGACTGAGTGAACTTTTTATTGCAAACATTACACTTGAATGGCTTTTCTCCACTATGCAGTCGAATGTGTGTCTTTAATGAACTCGAATAAGCGAAAATTTTATTGCAAACCTTGCAATTGAATGGCTTTTCTCCGCTATGCAGTCGCATGTGTTGATTTAAATTAGAAGAGTTGGTAAACATTTTATTGCAAATATTACACACGAAAGGATTTTCTCCGCTATGCAGTCGCATGTGTGTCTTTAAAGCACCAGACTGCTGACTGAGCGACCTTTTTGTTGCAAACATTGCAATTGAATGGCTTCTCTCCGCTATGCAGTCGCATATGTTGATTTAAATTAGAAAAGTTGGTAAATGTGTGTCCTTAAAGTACACGAGTCAGCAAACATTTTATTGCAAACCTTACACTAGAATGGCTTTTCTCCGCTATGCAGTCGCATGAGTATCTTTAAGGCACCCGAGTGAGCGAAAATTTTATTGCAAACATTACACTAGAATAGCTTTTCTCCGCTATGCAGTCGCATGTGTGTCTTTAAGGCACCAGACTGAGTGAACTTTTTATTGCAAACATTACACTTGAATGGCTTTTCTCCACTATGCAGTCGAATGTGTGTCTTTAATGAACTCGAATAAGCGAAAATTTTATTGCAAACCTTGCAATTGAATGGCTTTTCTCCGCTATGCAGTCGCATGTGTTGATTTAAATTAGAAGAGTTGGTAAACATTTTATTGCAAATATTACACACGAAAGGATTTTCTCCGCTATGCAGTCGCATGTGTGTCTTTAAAGCACCAGACTGCTGACTGAGCGACCTTTTTGTTGCAAACATTGCAATTGAATGGCTTCTCTCCGCTATGCAGTCGCATATGTTGATTTAAATTAGAAAAGTTGGTAAATGTGTGTCCTTAAAGTACACGAGTCAGCAAACATTTTATTGCAAACGTTACACTAGAATGGCTTTTCTCCGCTATGCAGTCGCATGAGTATCTTTAAGGCACCCGAGTGAGCGAAAATTTTATTGCAAACATTACACTAGAATAGCTTTTCTCCGCTATGCAGTCGCATGTGTGTCTTTAAGGCACCAGACTGAGTGAACTTTTTATTGCAAACATTACACTTGAATGGCTTTTCTCCACTATGCAGTCGAATGTGTGTCTTTAATGAACTCGAATGAGCGAAAATTTTATTGCAAACATTGCAATTGAATGGCTTCTCTCCGCTATGCAGTCGCATATGTTGATTTAAATTAGAAGAGTTGGTAAATGTATGTCCTTAAAGTACACAAGTCAGCAAACATTTTATTGCAAACCTTACACTAGAATGGCTTTTCTCCGCTATGCAGTCGCATGAGTATCTTTAAGGCACCCGAGTGAGCGAACATTTTATTGCAAACATTACACTAGAATAGCTTTTCTCCGCTATGCAGTCGCATGTGTGTCTTTAAGGCACCGCAATTGCAAGTGTGTCTTTAAAGCACCAGACTGAGTGAACATTTTATAACAATCATTACACTTGAATGGCTTTTCTTCACTGTGCAGTCGATTGTGTGTCTCACTTGTTACGGATATAACTTTTTTTGTAGTATCACTGTGATTTTTGATACACAGACTAATCAAGGCATTATTCAATCAGGAAGAATTGTTAAAAAAATCTATATGTTACGGAAAAGCGGGAAAATGGTGTTTGATATACGGAACGCTAGTAATAATATTATGTATGAACAACCATACTTTTAATCAGTCTGAAGCAGTACTGTATAGGTAAAAGTAGTTTTTAGGATAAAAAGACATTTTACAATTTTTGAAATAAAACATAGCGGTTTTATGACATACCGCACATCGTAGTTGTTCACTTAATAATAATAACACTTTTCTATACATAGGTGTCAGTATAGCCGCCGGAACTTATTGCCTGAGGCAATTTTTTCCAGTCAACCGGACCCGTCCATAGGTACCATACCATAGGTTTCCAAAAAAACTCGTTGGAACACTCCTTCGGAATTTTAGATGGTCATATTCTCCCTCATTGATATATAACGTTGCCAGGCATTGTGCAAAGTCATAATCACCTGTTTGCGAGAAGACTGTGACATCTCCCAAAAATTGATTTTTTTTTATTTGATAATAAGAACCGTCATGATCAACTTTATTATCGGTAAAAACGTGACGTTGTTTGGTCGAATAGTTACGAAGTTATGATCGAAAGAGACAGAAATATAGTGTAATAAATTGCATTTTCTCGTTCTTTCTTAAAACACTGCACTTTGTTGCAACAATGTGACATGTCAGTTTACATTATGCCTGCCACACACGCTCCGGTATACCTGTGCAGGCGGCCTGCGCAGGTATACCTCACAACGCCCACACACGCTCCGGTCTACCGTAAGGTAGACCTGCGCAGGCGACCGGAGTGCCGCCACACACGCTCCGGTATACCTGTGCAGGCGGCCTGCGCAGTTACTTAGAAAGATATTATTTTTTTTGATTACTGACTATATTTTTGATCGACCTCGGTACGGTACCGTAGTGGTTATAGGCGTGAACTTCAGATCACGAGGTCCCGGGTTCGAATCCCGGTCGGGACAGAATTTTTCTGTTTTTTTACTTGAATTTTTTTTATTTTCTTTTATAAATGTGAAAAAAAAAATTGACATTCTATATAAAAACATAAAAATTTAATTTTTATATATATAAAAACGTCTGACATTCTATTCAAATGATTGTTCCAGTGTCCCGGTTCCGACCCATTCCACTTTCACAACACAAGCTTTGCTTTACGTGAATGATGTCGAAATTGTATTTATGTTCACTTTGGATAAGCACAAATTCATTAAAAAAAATTCTCACAGACACTGTCATATGGTATGTTTTCATAAGAATACGGCACCGCTATAAAGGGCGGTGAATATATCAGTTTAAAACATTGTCTATAATAATAATTGTTACCGTAGTAACAAAAAACATCGTCGTACTATTCAATGACAGCCGTCTTGTTAGACGACGCGCCGCTGCCTAGGAACGCAATGCATTACAGAATTCTGATATACAGTGGCGAAATGCTTTGCGAGTGTAAATTTGAAAGAGGAAGATGGTTGGAACCGGGGATCGAACCCGTGACCTGACCCCATGAATGATTTTAGAGACCCCTAATGATTCAAACTAGAGATGCAACGGATAGCAGTTTAGCCGGATACCGGATATTCGGCCAACTAGCTGCCGAATACCGGATATCCGGCCGCCGGATATCCGGTGTATGTTTCTGGTTAGTTTGTGCATCAATATGGGATTATTGGGAACATTGTCGAAAAAACCATCAACCGCATTAGTTAGTCTGGATTAGTGTGGTGTAATAATATTTTTTCCTATGATTAGAGCGCTTAGATTTTTAACATTTACCCTCGGAACCAAGGTTGTAGCCAGGATAGCATTAGTGCAGAGGTTCCCAATCTGTTTAGGTTTACGGCTCCCTTAATATTCATTCCAACCCAAACTCCCTTTATGCTCTACTTAGGAGCACAGAGAGGCAAAAAGACCTCTCCATTGCGCTAAATCTCGCGCATTGTTTATGACCTCCTCACACACCATGTCCAGATTCATCAGCTCTGCTTCGAAGGAGCGGAACACGAGGAAGACCCTCGATCTCGGTATGAGAGGGTCTTTCTCGTCTTCGGGACCCTGATGGGAGGGAGAACAGCGCTCCCCTTAAAATATGAGTGTTTATTTTTTCAAAATTAATTAAATTCGCTGAATACTGAAGAAGTCTTTAGTAGAGCCCGGGCATTACAGTGGGTACAACGCATGAATTACGCTTACGAGGCGGCATACCTATACCAAATAATTGGACTGACTCCGTTGCCGGAACGTTATTGTTCCAAAAATCGCGGATCTGCATATTTCAGCAGAATGATATATGACGAAACGTTATTTCATTAAACTTTCCTTATTTACGGAGAAAAGCAAAGCCGCTTGCTACCTCTATATATTCATTCTCCATAATTTACCTTATTGCAGTATGTTTGCAAATCAATTTTCTAAGTTGGATACATTTTTCTTGTGATTTCAAGGTGTATTTGTGTTATCCAAAAATATCTTTTTTTTACTATCCGGTATCCGGTATTCGGCCGGATAGCATTTAGGCACCGGATAGGTCAGATACCGGATAGTTGCCGGATATCCGTTGCATCTCTAATTCAAACGAAGTACATTGGGAACCAAAAGCTGCCCCCCAGCTTAAGCCCAATGAACTTTCACTTTTGAAGGTTTTTATTAAGACTTATTTTATAGAAATAAACACTAACTGCTATTTTTAACAGTTAAGGGGAATATTTCGCAAGTTTGATTCTATCTTTTAATACATTCCATATTTTTAGTTTCTAACTGATCACACATTATCAAAGTTGTAAAATTTTTTCACTTTTATTGATTTTTTTTATGTAATAAAAAAGAATAATAGGTACTTTTGGATGATAACAAGTGAATTAATTTTGAAATTTATTTATTCATTTTAAATATGTCATATATTCACTAAAATTTACAGATTTGTAATACGGACCATTGAGTTTTGAATATTATTTCAACATAAACATTATTCACTTATGATTTACTTACTATATTTTCTAATTTAAAAACACGGACACAAAAAATATATTGTACAACACCTACTTATATTTCTAATCAAGTCTTGTCTGGCTCAGTTATTATATGGTGAACATTTATTGCAATATTACACAATATGTAAACTCTGGATTATATAAAGCACTAGTTTGAGTAAACATTTAATCGCAAAACGTACACTTGAACGGCTGTTATACGGTATGTATTCGCATGTGTCATTTAAAGAACTAGATTGAGTGAACATTTTATTGCAAACATTACACTCGAATGGCTTTTCTTCACTATGCAGTCGAATGTGTGTCTTTAAACCACTCCAATGAGCGTAAATTTTATTTCAAATATTACAATTGAATGGCTTTTCTCCGTTATGCAGTCGCATGTGTCGATTTAAATTTGATGGGACGGTAAAGATTTTATTGCAAATATTACACACGAATGGCTTTTCTCCACTATGTAGTCGAAAGTGTGTCTTTAAACTACCGGACTGGGCGAACATTTTATTGCAAATATTACACTTGAAAGGCTTTTCTCCACTATGCATTCGAATGTGTGTCTTTAAAGTATTCGAGTGAGCAAACATTTTATTGCAAACATTACACTTGAATGGCTTTTCTCCGCTATGCAGTCGCATGTGTCGATTTAAATTTGATGGGTCGGTAAACAATTTATTGCAAATATTACACACGAATGGCTTTTCTCCAAAATGCAGTCGAATATGTGTCTTTAAAACACCGGAATAAGTGAACTTTTTATTGCAAATATTACACACGAATGGCTTTTCTCCACTATGTAGTCGAATGTGTGTCTTTAAAGTACCGGACTGGGTGAACATTTTATTGCAAATATTACACTTGAATGGCTTTTCTCCGCTATGCAGTCGCATGTGTCGATTTAAATTCGATGGGTCGGTAAACAATTTATTGCAAATATTACACACGAATGGCTTTTCTCCAAAATGCAGTCGAATGTGTGTCTTTAAAACCCTGGAATAAGTGAACTTTTTATTGCAAATATTACACACGAATTGCTTTTCTCCACTATGTAGTCGAATGTTTGTCTTTAAACTACCGGACTGGGCGAACATTTTATTGCAAATATTACACTTGAATGGCTTTTCTCCACTATGCATTCGAATGTGTGTCTTTAAAGTATTCGAGTGAGCAAACATTTTATTGCAAACATTACACTTGAATGGCTTTTCTCCGCTATGCTGTCGCATGTGTCGTCTTAAATTTGATGAGTCGGTAAACAATTTATTGCAAATATTACACACGAATGGCTTTTCTCCAAAATGCAGTCGAATATGTGTCTTTAAAACACTGGAATAAGTGAACTTTTTATTGCAAATATTACACACGAATGGCTTTTCTCCACTATGTAGTCGAATGTGTGTCTTTAAAGTACCGGACTGGGTGAACATTTTATTGCAAATATTACACTTGAATGGCTTTTCTCCACTATGCAGTCGAATGTGTGTCTTTAAAACACTGGAAAGAGTGAACTTTTCATTGCAAATATTACACTTGTATAATTTTTTCCCGCTTTTATTTCGCACATGTGTCCCTGTGGCCTGCGGTTCGGGGAAGTTGTCATTACAATAATTATAGTCGTTTGGTTCATTAAAAAATGTTCCCTTCGTTAGAAATAGTTCTATTTCATATTCGTTTATTTCATAAATTACAATATCACTTGCAAACGATTTATTATAAACACATGTATTGTCCATTAATGCCATAACGATTATTATACAATAACGGAAAGGTGCACTGCGAGTTCAAAAATTTATATTGAAAATGATAGTATTCGATAATTCATAGTATTTCCGATAAAGTGTATCAGAATCAGTTAATTATTTTAAAACAGAACATTCCACCAACCTCCTGCCAAAATCCGAGCGGCTTATCGGGTTAACGCTCGGAGTCGTCGGACAAAGTTTGTACCCCCCACTCCTTTGCTAGATATCAAATTTGTTTATTTTATGTAGGCCACACACGTTCCGGTATACCTGTACATTAGAGTGGAACACTTTTGTATGAAAAAATTTTTTTTGTTAAATTTCGATTTGGAATAGTTGTATTATGTTGCCTATTGGCATCAATAATCTACATAAAAAATATAAAAATTCTCATACAACGGTAAGAGCCCCCGCTTTGACTTCGAATATTTACAAAAACGGCAATTTTGGGGCTGTTTTCGCGGTCTACGAAATATTGCAGAATTTACTTAAATAGGTTTATTTTATTCAAAAACTAATTCAAACATGGTTGACTAGCTGTTGCTATCGCTATTTCATCAATTTAATAGTCTTTGACGCTGTGAGAGAGGAGCAAAGTGCAAGACAAAACGGGGGCGGCAAGGGCTGATTTATACATTTGAAATTTTAGTTTCATCAAGTGCAGTGGATGATTATTGTCTTAAAGTGAAAGGTTGCATGTCAATAATTATTTCCACGAGTGTGTAGGAATAGGTGATGTATGTTTTAAAGTGTATTAACATGACTTCTACGAGACAAAAGTTAAAATAGCCGATAATTGGTTTCATAGAACTTTTGTGCAGAGTTAATAGAATAAATCCTACCTACGTATGAAAATGTGATGTAATTCTATGAATGGGTTTGACAAATGTTATAATAAAAATAAAAATCTGTGTAGAAACTTAAGGAAGTAGAGTAAGAAGCATTCAGAGTCCAAAGTAGAAAGCTTTTTGACATATCTGCATGTAAACGTAATGATTTTGTAAGATGTACTTATTTTAGAGATGAAAAATTGCCAAAAGAGGTACAAATGTTTTTAAATGGCAACCAGCGGGTACGAGATAGCTTAACTGTGTTTCTGTTTAATGAATCAGGAGTGCTGGATTCATTTATGAGAGCAGTAGTAATTGCTTGTAAATGTTTTTGGTGTGCGTTGAGATCTGTTGATATTCGTGGAGGTAGATCTTCAATCTTATCAAAATGGACCAACGGCATAGGTAAACAATCGCTTCAATGGCAACTCTTTGATGTGTATGTGAAAAATTATCCATTTCAATGGTCGAGATAGTTTATTTTCCGAAATAACGAACCCAAGCTACACAGAACTTGACTTCTTTATGATCGAAATATGTTCCTCTGGTACAACCACTCTAGGCTTTTGCGATCCTTCAAAAATAGTTTTGGCCGTCTTTTATTTTCTTCCAACGAGGAATTTATGTGTTAAAACCATCTGCGGTCGACGAACAAGAAGGCAGATCCACTTTTTAGCGAGTTTTTAGTAGAAGAAATTTTTTTCAGTTCGTGTATATGAATTATGAATGATTTCTTTGTTTAGAGCACGTAATCTTCTATTCTGCAACTTTTAACTTTGGATTAGATCAATTCTTCCTAAATCTATTATTCTTTCAGCCATTTAAAAATATTTGTTCCTCTTTTGTCAATTTTACATTTCTAAAATAAGTACATCTTACAAATTCATTACATTTACATGCAGATATGTCAAAAACTTTTCTATTTTGGACTCTGAATGCTTCTAACTCTACTTCCTTAAGTTTCTACACAGATTTTTATTTTTATTATAACACTAGCTTATACCCGTCTTGCTTTACGTTTTTGATTCCGATTGTCAGGCTTGATCGGTAGGTAATTAAACAGGTTCTAGTCTAGCTTCCCATTGCTTAACAGACCTCTATAACTGACATAAGCACAGAAAAAGAAGAATGACTTTTTTACCGACCTCATAATATTATACGAACCTACCGACATAATTTACAAGTTTTCATAGAGAGCTCTGTGGTTTGAATCTTAGCTACATTCCCTACTTTGATAATTAATTGGGCATTCCACCCATAGAGGGTGATTTGTGCTATCTGTCAAACTTCAAAATGGAGGAATCATTTTGCAAATTTTTTCATTAAATATTTATTTATTGAGAATAATAAGATTTCAATAACATTTATATGTATAACAAATCAACCTACAATTATTTTATTACATTTTCATACCGTAATACCAAGATTCCATTCAACGTTTACATGAGTAATTTTGTTTCCAAAAGATGACTTACTGTCTTTTTGAGAAATATGTATGAAGATCCTAAAAAAATAGATTTTTTTAAATAGCTCTAAATATGTTAAAGTTAATGCAGCAAATTGTATTTAAGAACCTTCTCCAGCATTTTGTACGGCTCTGGGCATATTAATATCTGACGTAGCATTTGTATTTTGAGCGTGATGTTCACATATAAGGTAAAAGTATTGTCAAAGGCAAATAAAAAAACAAACATTTCTGAAATATTATGTAGATTTGTCAAACGCATTCATAGAATTACATCACATTTTCATACGTAGGTAGGATTTATTCTATTAACTCTGCACAAAAGTTCTATGAAACCAATTATCGGCCATTTTAACTTTTGTCTCGTAGAAGTCATGTTAATACACTTTAAAACATACATCACCTATTCCTACACACTCGTGTAAATAATTATTGACATGCAACCTTTCACTTTAAGACAATAATCATCCACTGCACTTGATGAAACTAAAATTTCAAATGTATAAATCAGCCCTTGCCGCCCCCGTTTTGTCTTGCACTTTGCTCCTCTCTCACAGCGTCAAAGACCAAATACGAGTATATAAACATTTATTTCAACAAATATAAATAACTAATTTGGTGTATGGAACCGAAAATAAATAAATTCATGTTTTTAATTCGTTTATGGTTTCTAGTTACATTTGCAGTGTGACAACATTGTGTTTCATTGTGTGAGTGTGTTTGAGTTCGTCTGTCAAAACCACTTTCGTTTTTGCGTGTTAAAATAAAGTGTTTATTATAACATTATTAAGAAACCCAGTTAATATTTTATATTGTTGATTAATTTTAGTTCTAGTGTTTAAATTCATAATGAATAAAACAAAGACAATACGAAACTACTTTGATGGATATTACATATTAGGGAGAGGTTAGTATAACAATAACAAAATATTGTGGATATTCGTTGTGATTCAAAGAAATAGTAACCATCTCGTTTTCTTTATAATTTTTAGACACGGACATGAAGATTTAACCTTATCCCGGGAGATGCCAAACAGACAAACCCTGCAATAATATAACCATTAAGAGAAAAAATGCAAACATGTTTAGAAGCTTGGAAGTGTGAGAAAAGGTAAAATAAGTTGGTTATCTCTTCTTATAAAAGTTATCTTAATATTGGGTAATTATTAAGTTAGAGGGCTGATTCGATTTTTTTATGTGAAACACACATCAATTTTATGAGGTGGTAAATAAGCATGATATGGATTGATTTGATAATAGTGCTAGAGTATTATTGTAATAAAAGTTTAATCATTTTTATAACAGTTTGGACTGATTTCAAATCTGATACAAAAAAGGCCTGTAGAATCTAAAGATCATTCTAGTGGTGGGCCCGATACAAGAAGTTCATGGAGGCAGTTGGCTTTTTGTGTTATCCGTAGTGCTACATTATATTCACTTTACATAAATGTATTATCTAAATAATTAATAGGTACCTATTATAGAAATGAGAATTAATACTTTTTTTATGTATCTCAAAAACTGCTAGCTTGTAACAAAATCTATGCATTTGTTTCTTACCAATATCTTAAATTAACATTTATAGAAACTTAATTTAATTGTCTAGTTGTATGAAGTTTTTTTACTACATAATAATATGTTTATTTTAAGGTTTTGTTGTTTTTTATCATTTCTTTTTGTACATGTTTTAAAGGCACATAGCCGTGAAATAAAAATAATAATAATACAAATTTTGATTTACTCAAAAATGATTTTTTTTAAACCTCCTTATTGCATATATTTTTATAAGGTAAGGTCCTTACACATGGAGAATTTTGTTCTTGTCTTCCAATTTCCTGTGGGCAGTACCTGCTTCATTTAGCGCTGGGTAGACGGACAAAGTGAAAGCTGGCAAAGCGTAGTCAACAGCTGTGAAGGTATTAAAATACTCTGGCTGTCGTCCTTAGTCGTAAGATTGGTCTGAACATAGAGAATACTCTCATACAACATCTCCTATTTCTTTTGCTTCTTTTACCGGCATACCATATCTCACGCAACCTCTCCTATTTCTCTCACTTCTGACCTGGCCTTCTTTAAGGACGGAATTGATGTGTTCGATCCACGTCATTTCCGCCTTATAATTTTTCTTTGTCATTCTATAAACATCCATTCGTTTCACATGATCACACCATCTCGACTTATTAACTTTAATCTTCCATACAACATTCCTTCCTAATATTCTCAGGAAAACAGGAAGCATATTATTATTGTTTACAAATTTCAGTTACTAATTCATAAACCATAATAGGTACTTAATTAACACAAAAAACGGTACTTTGATGCTCTATTGAGAAATGAAATTGACAGATCAACAGAAATTTCGCGAAATTATCACTAAACAACCTATATTTTCCAATGATTTCCACAGTAACAATACCAACTGCTATAAACTTTCAAATATTTTTTTTGACATTTCAAACTAGCTAAAGTACGCGGGAATATTTTTTATGAAATCCGTGAACTCAAAGGAAACATTAAACTTTAAATGTTCCTTTAGCTAAAGTGTTCTTTAGCGCTTTTTATGTAACCGGCCGTTAATAAAAAAAATCCGAATGCGAAAGTCCATCGGGTTTTTGCTGGGGATCTTGGGGGCTAGCTTTTGGACCCCCACGGCCACTCAATCGGCAGGGGTAAATAATTATGTCGAAAAATCTTCTCACTAAGTGGTTCACAATGTGGTATCTTTGAATCATTAGGACTGTCTAAAATCATTTAGGAGGTCTGTAGAAAAATGAAAATCCATTTTAGGGTTCTTGAACAACGTCTTTTAAAGCTTTATTTTTTTTCCAAATTTCTATAAAACCAGTTTTAAACTTATTAGGAGCCAAATCATCCCTTTTACTATGTGCCCTTTTTCATCCCTTTTAGTAAAATTTTGGAAAGTAAAAGCAAGTTAAGTAAGTACCATGTCTAGTTTCCGAAATATTCGTATACCTACTTTTAAAAACATTCAACCCTATATTTCACCCCTTTAGGAATAGAATTTCAAAAAAAAAATTTTCTTTGTGGTAGGTTTGGTATTAAAACCTAGGTACCTGCTTTTAAATTTCACTTTTCTATGATTAGCCGTTTGGGCTGTGCGATTAGTGTGCGTTGATGAATGAGTAAGTCAGTCAGTCAGGCAGTTCCATTTATATGTATATAAATACAATTTTCTATGTAGGACTAAAGTGTGAAAAAATAAATATCACCGTAAAATTGTTATGTAAAAACCATTCGATGAACGACTACGATGGGGTGAGTTCAAAGCAATTACTTTCTCTCATCAAACGTTATAGAAGTCGTAAAATATTAAGTACAATTTTTATGAGAATATTTCAGGCACATGCCCATAAAAAATCAATAAATTATCATTTTAATATTTACGTAATATCTACATCACCCACACAATAACAAATGACTAAAAACGACTAGACGAATCCTCACATAACCGAGAACTCTTTAAATCTGATTCGAATGAGTCATCGTTGAAGTTTTTCCATGAGCACCCGCAAGACTCTACATATACACTGTGTAACGGCGATAGTGGATGAGCCGAAGCAGGGAGGTAGAAGACCTCAATACCTATCGATTTAACCCTTTTGTTTGTTCAACGATATTGGGTGGTTCAAAAGATATTTACGTTTTTGTGAATTTTGAATAAATTTCGGATTTCAGACTAAGATACAGAACTGTGGCTAAACCATTGGCCAAATCATGGATTTTACGATCAAGATTTTTTATCTGAGAATTGAAATGAAAATAAAAGGGTCTCTTCCTTCTTATTGTGAAATGAAATGAGTCTGTTTGGGTTCATATATGCCTACGATTCCACAGAAGGTGGCTACATTCGTTTATGAAATGTTCAAAATTTAATTTTTATTAGTAAAAGACAAGGTATAGGTACCTACCTACTTAATTGTTTTCCGTCCCAAAATTACAGTTATGTGGTAATAGTTCTGTTTTTATTATGAGTCACCATTCCGGTTTCCCACCCAAAAACATAATATAGCAATCTCTAACATAAATTAAAGTCGGGTTAGTGCGAACACTTATAACTCGAGATTGGCTCAACCGATTCTTCTGATGTTTGATTTATTGGATTCTTCTTCGCTCCGGATAACATAATAACTAATAAAAAGTTGATAAAATGGATAAGAAATGATGTAAATTACAATATTTAAGTTAGTACGGAGCGCTAACCTTCGACGCGCCCACGCCATCGCGGGTAGTTCCCTCTAATGCTCGCATAGGTAAGTCCTTGCCGCACTTACAACAATATTATCGGGCACATTCGTTTTGGTACCTACTTCATAGGCGAGGTAGGGTGTGTGCGTGAGCGCCTTATTCTCACGTTGTTCCCGCCAGAGCTTTGAATACGAATGAAATATGGATGTTTCAGAAATATTTTAATGTTATTATTTTTATTAGCTTTACTCAATCGAATAAATTTTTTGTATTGTTTTATGGGGGCGCAGTGCTCATTATGTACATATTAACGGGCCACTTCGGGATAGAACCACAGGACAACGTATGTCGGGAAAGCTTGTTGAAAATAAATGCTTATGTTTTTCGCAACCACCAGAGACTTAACACCAGAAATAGAAACGTCTTCTAAAATGGACCAAATATTACTATGTACAGTGTATGAACAGAAAGAGAAAAATTAGATTACATTTAAAATATTTATTACAACTTGAAAATTTATATAACGAGTCATAACTAGAAGCATTTTTTGAACCCAGGCATAATCATAAGCTAAGTTATTATAAATGTGTCCTTAAATCTGAAATAAGCGTAAAAAACCATTCTCAAAAAATACATTTATTATTAAATATCTGCTTTTATTTAATTCTATCTTCTGATCATTTTCTGCTTATTTATTTCTTAAAATTATGTAATTACACCCTTATGAATATAATTGTACAGACATAGTTCCATAATTACCTATTTATTAATCTTATTACTAATGTTGGACATAAATTAATTCTTTCTTAGGTTATTCGTAACCTACATATACATCGCTTCTTAATTAGAACGCTTATAAGTAATGAAGCTAACATGCCTTAATCTAATCCATTATTAATCTTATATAGTCTTATAATATCTTATCTTTCCTTTTAATCATATTATGTGGTACCATTTACGCGTCTTAAATATAATAATTTATTTAACTCTCGGTCCAACACAATATTATAATTCTACACATTATTTAATAAAAAAAAAAAATTAAGTCTATGTATCACTACTTCCCACGATTATAGAAACCTACATATTATATTATACTTAATAAACACAATACAATCTAAACAATTAATTTTATTTTTGTCATCACAAACTTTTATTACAAGGGTTTTTTTCCATCAGCCTAACACAAAAACCATGCACTCAAGATATTCTACTTTCCTTCGAAGCATCTAAAAAACCGTTTCTCGAGAATATTGTGAATTCAATAGATTCCAAAATAAACAAAAGACCTTGTCAACGACAAGCTGCCGCCATGTCTTAACTATGTAAAAACCCTATCTCTTATTTTCTTATCTTTCGGAACATTAAATCAACGCTTTCATTACACTTTCATTTTCTTTCCGATGGCTCTACAACCCATATCGAGTCTTGACCTCCGGTAAACTTTGCCTCCAACCTCTTCCGTCTTCTGCTGCAGTCTTCCAGCTGGGGATATTCAGTATGTGTGCAGCATCTCTCCTGACTTCATCCTCCCACCGCAGTCTAGGTCTGCCAACTCTTTTTCTCCCACCTGGCTGTCCTTTCAGTGTTCTTTTTGGTGTGCGTATCGATGGCATCCTCTGCACATGTCCCGCCCATCTAAGCCTGTTCAATCTAACATGTGCAGAGAGTATTGGAGCCTTGCAAATATTATTTTGCTTTCACTACACAACCTGTTAGATTTCTCAGAACAGATTTTTGAAAGCCTAAACTGACCATAACAGACTTTACACCCGTATTTCCGCGAAGGGGTTATCTAATCAAACGAACAGATCACCACGTTCCAAAAGAAAAAGAAGACTTTTCTAAAATTGACACACATTTTAAACATAAACATCTGATATGGTGAAAAGCATGTATTTGGTATAGGCGACATTATTAAATTTGTTACATTCACGTATGTATACGTATGTATACTTATTCCAGTGCTTTGAAGAGACATGTTCGACTGCATATTGGAGAAAAGCCATTCAAGTGCAAGGTTTGCAATAAAATGTTCGCTCAATCTTATTATTTAAATAGACACATGCGAATACATAGTGGAGAAAAGCCATTCGTTTGTAATCTTTGTAATTGTAATAAAATGTTTTCCGACTCTTCTAATTTAAAGACACACACGCGACTGCATAACGGAGAAAAGCCATTCAAGTGCAAGATTTGCAACAAAGTTTACGCTCACTCCGGTACTTTAAAGACACACATGCGACTGCATAGTGGAGAAAAGCCATGCAAGTGTAACGTTTGCAATAAAATGTTCACTCAGTCTGGTGCTTTTTTTTTTTTTTTTTTATTTATTTATTTATTTAAACAATTATTTTATGCATATACAAAAATCTCTTAAAATAATTTACATTCACTTTAATATCTACGTTATTATTCTCCCACTAAAGCTATAAGCTTGTGTGTAGGAGAAGGCTTCAATTATACCTACGACAATGCAAGAGAAAAAAAAACATACAACAACTAGTTATTCTCAAAAACATTAAAAATACAAACACCTGTTTTATTACAGTACATTATCAAAGTCTTACAGGCATATAGGTACATACATATTTACATTTCTTCATCAATAAATGAAGACGCACATTCGACTGCATAGCGGAGAAAAGCCATTCAAGTGTAACGTTTGCAATAAAATGTTCACTCAGTCTGGTGCTTTAAAGACGCATATTCGACTGCATAGCGGAGAAAAGCCATTCAAGTGTAACGTTTGCAATAAAATGTTCACTCAGTCTGGTGCTTTAAAGACGCACATTCGACTGCATAGCTGAGAAAAACCATTCAAGTGTAATTGTTGCAATAAAATGTTCACTCAGTCCGGTGCTTTAAAGACGCACATTCGACTGCATAGCTGAGAAAAGCCATTCAAGTGTAATGTTTGCAATAAAAAGGTCGCTCAGTCTGGTGCTTTAACGACACATTCGGCTGCATAGCGGAGAAAAGCCATTCAAGTGTAACGTTTGCAATATAATATTCACTCAGTCTGATGCTTTAAAGACGCACATTCGACTGCATAGCGGAGAAAAGCCATCCAAGTGTAATGTTTGCAATAAAATTTTCACTCAATCTAGTTCTTTAAATAGACACATGCGAATATATACCGTTTAACAGCCGTTCAAGTGTAAGTTTTGCGATTAAATGTTCACTTAATCTAGTGCTTTATATAAAAACTATGTTATGCCTATAGGGCTCGG
Source organism: Mystacides longicornis (assembly GCA_963576905.1). Taxonomy (NCBI): domain Eukaryota; kingdom Metazoa; phylum Arthropoda; class Insecta; order Trichoptera; family Leptoceridae; genus Mystacides; species Mystacides longicornis. Next base: position 21,397,798 of record OY756430.1, on the reverse strand, counting down.
GAGACAAAAATATGAAAATATTATGAAATATAAGCATAACAAACAGAAAAATTTCAAACTACATCGGTTAGTATACTAAAACCCGTGGGTGGTATTATGTGAGGAGTTCCCTCTCTTACCCCTCTGAGAATGGTGCATTCAGAGGCTCTTCTAATGTTTTACTTTAGATTTAACAATAAACAAAAAACTATTAGCGACAAACTGTCGCCGTGTTAACTATTTAAAAACCTTATCTATTGTTTGCTTATCGTTCGGAACCTACAATGGAATCTACACATCCCCTACTTGTAAGATTTCTCAGAACAGATTTTGAACTCCTAAACTGATCATAACAACCAGAGTTTTCATGCGTAATATTGCAATAAAATGTTCAAGACAAGACTTAATCAGAAATATAAGTACCTACATATTTTTTGTGTCCATGTTTTTAAATTGGAAAATGTAGGAAATCCTTAGTATATAATCCTTATATTGTTTATCTATATAATAATTGAGAAATGTTTTTTTATTTGCCTTTGACAATACTTTACCGTTATGTCCGAGCATCACGCTCAAAATACAAATGCTACGTCAGATATTAATATGCCCAGAGCCGTACGAAATACTGGAGAAGGTTCTTAAATACAATTTGCTGCATTAACTTTAATATATTTAGAGCTATTTAAAAAAATCTATTTTTTTAGGATCTTCATACAAATTTCTCAAAAAGACTTTTGGAAACAAAATTACTCATGTAAACGTTGAATGGAATCTTGGTATTACGGTATGAAAATGTAATAAAATAATTGTAGATTGATTTGTTATACATATAAATGTTATTCAAATCTTATTATTCTCAATAAATAAAGATTTAATGAAAAAATTTGCAGTTTGATTTTGAAGTTTGACAGGTACAAATTGAATAAACACATATTAGCATCGCCATCTGTTGAAAAGATAAATAAATGTGTTATGAATTGATATTGAGTGTTTTGGCGTTGGTTCCACAGATGGCGGTGGTGACTTGAATTTTTGGTATTATTGTTCTGTGCTTACGTCAGTTATAGAGGTCTGTTAAGCAATGGGAAGCTAGACTAGAACCTGTTTAATTACCTACCGATCAAGCCTGACAATCGGAATCAAAAACGTAAAGCAAAACGGGTATAAGCTAGTCTATATAATAATTTAGAAATGTTTTTTTATTTGCCTTTGACAATACTTTACCGTTATGTCCGAGCATCACGCTCAAAATACAAATGCTACGACAGATATTAATATGCCCAGAGCAGTACAAAATGTCGGAGAAGGTTCTTAAATACAATTTGCTGCATTAACTTTAATATATTTAGAGCTATTTAAAAAAATCTATTTTTTTAGGATCTTCATACAAATTTCTCAAAAAGACTTTTGGAAACAAAATTACTCATGTAACCGTTGAATGGAATCTTGGTATTACGGTATGAAAATGTAATAAAATAATTGTAGATTGATTTGTTATACATATAAATGTTATTCAAATCTTATTATTCTCAATAAATAAAGATTTAATGAAAAAATTTGCAGTTTGATTTTGAGGTTTGACAGATGCAAATCACCCTCTATGGGTGGGTTGCCCAATTAATATCAAAGCAGGCAATGTATGTAGCTAAGATTCAAACCACAGAGCTCTCTCTATGAAAACTTGCAAATTATGTCGGTAGGTTCGTATAATATTTTTTTTATTATTATAGACCTCCAAAAAAAATAAAATATTATACGAACCTACCGACATAATCAGTATATTTATATTATCTGTGGACATAATTTGCAAGTTTTCATAGAGAGAGCTCTGTGGTTTGAATAGGTTCGTATAATATTATGAGGTCGGTAAAACAAAAATTGTAAAAGTGTCATTCTTCTTTTTCTGTGCTTATGTCAGTTAAAGTGGTATGTTAAGCAATGGGATGCTAGACTAGAATCTGTTTAATTACCTACCGATCAAGCCTGACAATCGGAATCAAAAACGTAAAGCAAGACGGGTATAAGCTAGTGTTGAAATAATATTAAAAAATCAATAGTATAAATCTGTGAATTTTAGTATGATATGACAAATTATATTAAGAATAGCACCTTTGCTCTTTTTGCTGGTTTTTCGAGCATCCTGTAGGAGGCAGGAAATCGAAAAAATCAGATCGGGACCTGGAGGTTAACCGCCTCACGTCCTTAAACTTCAACCGGTCAGAAAAGGCACAATGAGCCTCGGACGCCTTTGAGCGCAATGGAGAGCTCTTGATGCCTCCCTATGCTCCTGAGTGGGGCTTAGGCCTCTCGCATTGTTGGTTTGGGGGGATCCGCGTTGGGCTTGATTTGTGTAGAGCCGGCTTTTCAGTTTGGTTTCTTCGATCGAGCTGGGGGGGTCGGTTTCGTGCGGATTGGTCTCCTCCGGGCTGGCTTGCTTGTGCGGGGGGCATAAAGGGAGTATGTATGTATGTATGACAAATTATAAAATGATTAAATCAATTTCAAAATTAATTCACTTGTAATCATCCAGCAGTACCTATTATTCTTATACTATATTTATAAAATATTATTAAAAAAAGTATATTTTTCCGTTCCCATCATATAACCTGGAATGGTGGCAATTAGAATGAATAGTATGTGAGCGTTAGAAAAAACATTGAGAACTTTAAGATTAATAATTTAATGTTGAGAACTCATGTTTAAAAAAATCTGGTAAAAGCAATACATACGTGAATGTAACAAATTTAATAACGTCGCCTATACCAAATACATGCTTTTCACCATTGTCAGTATAAACGTTATCATCACTTTCATTCACTGTTGTTCAAAAATTCCAAACACATTGCAGTAAAAAAAACATTGAGGTTTTGATAATTGCGACGCATTCTACTGGTTTCCGACCCCAAACTCTACACTTACATACGTACCAATATAGTGAGAGTGGGATATGGGAGAGAGTCCGCCCTAATTTTTATGCGCCGCTCAAAACTGACTTTGAAGTAAGAGCTGTACCCCTCTTAAGGGTTAAGACTGCGTCAAAAACGTCACTTTTGGTATGTAGGTATTATACCTACGTTCATTTTACCAAAGTACGAGTATGTAGTTATTGTTGTTCACTAGGCTACCACTACCACTAGCGGCACACTAGATTATTTTTGCTATTTTGCCGACAGAAGCTTATTAGCGCGCTTTACTATAATACCGCTAGCGGCAAACTAGACACTTCCAAAAATTATTAGTTAGCTTTTTGCTAATCTGGGGTCTGGGAAGCAGGTAGGTAGAAAATCTAAAATAGTTACAAATTAAAATAGAGGAAGAACTCAAAAAAAAATTTACTTTGATCGATTTTTATATTCACACATTCATTGTTTTGATCAAGTGTCGAGATAACACCACTAGAATCCCGACTCGCAATCAAAAGTGAAGCCAAAATATTGCAGCTTTTGACAGTTGTTCGGTCCCAAAAAGATCGCGGTATGGCGTTTATTTATTCAGTTGTTTTCTCGTGTTTTTTACAATAAATGAATAAAACGCATTTTTACGTTGAAATAAGTGAAATTAAATCATTTTTAAGTTTCTTTATAAATGTTAACATCATTTTTTACGTTCCGTTTTGCCCACCGTACTGTCAAAATTGCCGTCCAAATCGGCCTCACTTTTTTATTATGAAGAGATATAGGAGTACTCCATCTAGGTAGTTATGTATGGTAGTTATATAAAAATCTAAGGATAACACATTCTAAGATTTGTAAGTAGGTATATAAAAATCTATGGAAATCATGTGATTATTCCTTTTGACATTGACGTGTTAAACGATTTTGGCAGGAGGTTGGTATAATCAGTACTGTGTTAAAATAATTATTAACCGATTCTGATATCATTTTCAATACATGGTTGAATTCGCAGTGCACCTTTCCGTTAATTTGTAATAATCGTTATGGCATTAATAGACAATACAATTGATAATAAATCGTTTGGAAGTGATATTGTAATTTATGAATTAAACGAATATGAAATAGAACTATTTCTAACGAAGGGAAAATTTTCTAATGACCCATACGACTATGATTGTAATAAAAAGTTCCCCGAATCACAGTCTTCAGGAACAGATGTGCGAAGTAAAAGCGGAGAAAAACTATACAAGTGTAATATTTGCAATAAAAAGTTCACTTATTCCAGTGTTTTAAAGAGTCATATTCGACTGCATATTGGAGAAAAGCCATTCAAGTGCAAGGTTTGCAATAAAATATTCACTCAATCTTGTTCTTTAAATATACACATGCGAATACATAGCGGAGAAAAGCCATTCGTTTGTAATATTCGCAATAAAATGTTTTCCGACTCTTCTAATTTAAAGACACACATGCGACTGCACAGTGCAGTCAACCAAATTTTTGAAACTTTTTTTAAGGAACTTTTAATTTCTAAATACCAAATTATGGAAATGGCCTTTTTTTAGGAAAAGTGTAGTTTCTAGATACCAAATTTTTTAAATGACCTTTTTGACTATGTCGTGATTCCCCCCTGGCGCCAATGCTGTATCCGCCCTTGAGTGGAGTAAAGCCATTCAAGTGTAATGTTTGCAATAAAATTTTCGGTCACTCTGGTGCGTTATGCGGTGTTCAGACGAGGCGAATATCGCCATGACACTAAAATATCGCCAGCCAATTGAACCGTGTGAACAGATTGTCGATAAAACTGAAGCGATAAAATTGGTTGAAAGCGATATCGCATCAAGTTGAACGCCTTTCAACTTTTGTATCTGGTGGAACGATGCACGCATGCGCAGATATGCGCGGCGTCCGTATGTTCTGTTTCTTGACAGTTGACAGCACTGCTCTAAATTTATTTCTCTTTAGAATCGAATTCTGCACCCATTTTTTTTTTTTTTTTTTAATTTTATTTTTCCTCAATTAGGAGTCTACTTATATCGTCTAAAACAATATTTTCAACTAACCCCAATTACTCCGCGACTTCTGCCTTGACGTCCGCCATTTTTAAAACTATCAGCGCACCTGACAGATTGAATGTATGTCGGTGGACTCGTGTGAACACATCACACGATCAATGGGCGACCGAGTGATATTTTTTTTATGCAAGCGAAATCGTCTGGCCTTATATCGCCCCGTGTGAACACCGCATTAAATACACACATGCGAATAAATAGCGGAGAAAAGCCATTTGTTTGTAATAATTGCAATTAAATGTTAACCGACTCTTCTAATTAAAAGACACACATGCGACTGCATAGAGGAGAAACGCCATTCAAATGTAATATTTGCAATAAAATTTACGCTCAGTCGAATATGTTAAAGACATACATTCGACTGCATAGTGGAGAAAAGTCATTCGTGTGTAAGGTTTGCAATAGAAAGTTCGCTCAATCAGGTGTCTTAAAGTGTGGAGAAAAGCCGTTCAAGTGTAATGTTTGAAATAAAAAAATGTTTGCTCACTCGTGTGTTTTAAAGACACATACTCGCGTGCATAGTGGAGAACAGCCATTCAAGTGTAACGTTTGCAATATAATGTTCACTCAATCTAGTTCTTTATTCGACTGCATAGTGGAGAAAAGCCATTCAAGTGTAACGTTTGCAATGAAATGTTCATTCAGTCTGGTGCTTTAAAGACACACATTCGACCATATAGCGGAGAAAACCCATTCAAGTGTAACGTAGCGTTTGCAATAAAATGTTCACTCAGCCTGGTGCTTTAAAGACACACATTCGACTACATAGCGGAGAATAGCCATTCAAGTGTGATGTTTGCAATAAAATGTTTACCGACTCTTTAAATTTAAATATACACATGCGACTGGATAGTGGAGAAAAGCCATTCAAGTGTAATGTTTGAAATAAAATGTTTGCTCACTCGTGTGTTTTTAATCAACACGTGAGACATCATAGCGGTGAAAAACCCTTCAAATATAATGTTTGCAATAAAAAATTCGCTCAGTCGTGTGCCTTAAAGAAACACATGCGACTGCATGGCGGAGAAATGCCATTCAATTGTAATATTTGCAATAAAATTTACGCTCACTCCCTTGCTTTAAAGACATATTGGACTGCATAGCGGAGAAAAGCCATTCAAGTGTAATGTTTGCTAAAATGTTCACTCAATCTAGTTCTTTAAATAGACACATAAGAATACACCCAACGGCGGATCCAGGGGGGGGGTCACGGGGGACATGACCCCCCCCTAGGCTATGTAATCTGAAGTAGGGCAGTGATATTTATTAATAAAATCTTTATTTTGCTAGCATAATTATAATTTCCGTGGGCCATGACCCCCCCCTGGAGCAAAAGTACCATATAACAAATTTAGGAAATGACCTTTTTTTTTTTTTAGGAAAAGTGTAGTTTCCAGATACCAAATTTTTAAGATGACCTTTTTTTTTACTTTGTGACCCCCCCCTGGTGCCAAGGCTGGATCCGCCCTTGAATACACCCTTGTTCACGGCTACTATCAAAAATTATCATTGTGGGAACGGACCTTTCCGATCGACTTACGCGAGTATAAACTCATCGGCAATGTAGAGTTCTCTCTTTCTAACATACATCTCTGTACGTATATTTTTAACTCTCTCGTGAGACAGGGATATTGGGCTTAAAATAATAAGACGAAGATGCGGCTGATGAAGACTTAAGGTACGTCGTCCGCACTGTAGTGGTATTGTAGACTCATGTCACACGCTGTCCTCATTTTAATGAAAATTCGAACTCAAAAACACAACGTCCTCACATTGAGGAAAAATCATACCCCATTTTACACTTCGCTAAAGAAGCAGTGGCAACGTCGTATTTGTGGATTTTATTTTCTAATAGAATAATGGATCCTCAATCAATTTCAATAAGCGTTGACCTTTGACCCGCGCGGACGTTTCAATCATTCTAAAACCTTTAATAATATATTTATAAAAAAATATAGTTTATAATGGAATATAAGAATACACCACATGTAAGTAAACTTTTGAATAATATCAATCAATTCTCCCTTTTACACCCCACTCAGGGGCATAGGGAGGTAACAAGAGCTCTCCATTGCGCTCGATCTTGCGCAATGTTTATGATCTCCTCCCACACCATAATATATTGAATGTTGAATAATATATTCGTTTTAAAATACGTAGATTTTTAGATATTTTGAAATACTCCGTGATAAAACCATTGTCTCCACAAGAAAATATATTGCCCCTACCACACGCTCCATCGGCTCAAGCCGGCTTGCGCAGGCAAGACGGAGCGTGTTGTTGGTAAAACTGTACACCGCGCAAACTCGGTGGCGCGGCTTGACGGCTTTTCGACTTGGTTGAAATTTTACCTGCGCAAGCCTGGCATGCACGTACTTGCATCGTTTTCAGTTCATGCCGCGCCAGCCGCGCTTGATCAGTCGATGTTGAACATTTGGAAATGGCAGACCTGCGTTCTTATGGTACCGATTTATTTAATTTAAAAAATCTCTACGTGATCTATATAAAATCAAATTACTATTTGACAGAAATATAAAAAATACTGCATATTAATATGAAGAATTGACAAAGAAATTGAAAGGGAAAGATATTTGGAAAATATTTTATTATTTTTGTTTTATATATTTTAATCGCATGACCCTATCTTGTAATTGAATTAGTGATATAATAAACTAGGGATGATCAATCGGAAAAAAAATATATCGATATAATCACAAATATATCGATGCATGTAGACTAAAAAATATCAATTATTATGAAAGTGCAAATACATATAAAGATATTCAGAAATAAATTAATAAACATACATTCTCCCTTTAAGGCACACCGCAAGCCAGCCCGGTGGAGAGCAATCCGCAGCAAACCCGACCCGCACGAAACCGACCTACTAGCTCGATCGAAGCAATCAAACCAAAAAGCCGGCCCCGGACAAATCAAGCCCGCCGCGAATTATCCCCAAACCAACCAGCAATGCGGGGGCCTAAGCCCCACTCGGGAGCATAGGGAGGCATCAAGAGCTCTCCATTGCGCTTGAAGGCGTCCGAGGCTCATTGTACCTTTTCTGACCAGTTGAGATTTAAGGACGTGAAGTGGTCAACCTCACGGTCCCGATCTGACTTTTCGATTTCCTGCCTCTTACAGGATGCTCGAAAAATCAGCAAAAAGAGCAGAGGTGCTATTCTTCGCCGGCAACCTCACGGCTTTGTTTCTTTTCTTCTTTTTTCTATTTGTTTTGTTTTTATTGTATTCTTAAGTTTTTATTGTATTATTGTCGCCGGCAACCTTACGGCTTTGTTTCTTTTCTTCTTTTTTCTATTTTTTTTGTTTTTATAGTATTCTTAAGTTGTTTTTCGTTTTATTTCTTCTTTGTTTTAATTTCTGTTTATTTTTAGTTTTAATGAGTATTAAGCTATTTTAAATTACAAACTATGTAAAGCAAACTGAGCCTTATCTCTCTCAGCGAAACTGTGTTTCTTTGGGGTAGCAATAAAGATTAAAAATGATTAAAAAAATTAATATAGAACATCGATATTTCCATAATAAAAAATGTTGACGATTTATAATCGATTATTTAAAATAATTATATTGATAATTTAATTTAAGTATATATCGATAACTGCATGGGAAGCAGGTCTGCACACGGCACGACGAGGTGACCTTTCAGAGTGCAGTACGCGGGCAGTTCAGTCTACGCTGGCCCGTCTTACGACCAAGACACGAGTCTTACTAGCATCTCCGCTGTCCACTGTCGCTCACTACACATTCACTCTTCTTGAATATTCACTAGCTATCTTTAGTCACGTTTATAATATTAAACCTCATGTGAATAAACAATTTTTCTACGAACACGCATCTTTTATGTAGCAACCTTCTGAACTTATATTACAGCGTCGCCACATCTGGCAATACCGACCACGCTACATCTGATGACCCCGACGTGGTCCGATTGGCCGGGCAAAGCGTAACCTACATCAGGTAACCCCGATCGCTACATCTGGTTACCCCGACGTAAGCTATATACCGACGTGATTATAAAAAAGTTACGTTCTCCAAAATATCTGGTGAACCCGACGCGTGCAACAAAACATTTGCTGAACTCGACGTGTGCAACAAAAAATCGAGTGAAACAGTTTAACCCATATATGGCCAACTTTTTTCCTCATAGATATTTTCATTATTTTTGGGGTTTGTAGACCTAAGGGGACCTCTAGAAAAAGAATATGTTGGTTTTGAAAAAAAAAATTCAGTAACTTCTGAAAAAACGACCGCCCCAAAAATGGGGCGATGGGCGTCGGAGGGTACATGTAAATTTTCATACAAAAATATTATCATTATTTTTTATTATTGACAAAATTATTGTTTTAAAATTGAATAATATGATAAAACCTTAATCATTTACATTTGTTTAAGTAAGACATAGACTACGCATGCAACTTCACAAAAAATTTAATAATAACCAAAGATTTCACTGTAAATTGTGGCATTATGAGCCTCATGGAGCATAACTGTTTCATCCATTGTGTTTTCTATGTTTTATTAACCTTATTGTTGATGTATTTTCATGTTCTCATTTTTTAAAGGTTGAGAAAAAATTAAAAGAGTAATAAAATTGTTCATATCTCTATACATATGTAGCCTGAAGGACCATTTAGCCCCCTTTGATATCATGTTTCTCTCAATAAACTCACTAATTACCGAATCTGGCTTTGTAAACCTAGTTTTTTGATACATCTTAACATGTCATAAAACTCCATTCTCGCGGTGGGAATCATATGCATGTACTTTGTCGTCGCAAACAGAGAACCTAGCCACTAGGCCATCTGAATCGGCACTTTTCCATTATTTTCACAGTTTTTTACTAAAAAACTTGATATTTTGTGACCTTTTAGAAACAAATGGTGAAAAACAAACAGAATACCTACCTTTAAACAATTTTCAAAATGTGACTTCTCTCCCATAATATAAACAGTGGTGCCTCCAGTGCCCAACGCCCCAATAATGGGGCATTAGACAAAACCATGTCCCATGACCAAGGATTTATATATTTGATAGTTTTTATTATGTAAATCATAAATAGAATAGTAACAGAATAGAATAAATGTATAACTTCAAATACACAGTAGGAAAATATATAAAAACTTATGTATTACTTTCAGAAATCGTATTTGCCGCTTGACCTTGACAAAGACATATCAACAAAAGCCACAAAAAATGGTCAGAATTTGGTATGAACGTCAAAAGGTTGTTGCCGTATGTATCGATTAATGATTTAATGCAACTGTGCTTGCTTAGACTTGTAGTTTCTAATTTTTATTTTAACTTTAGTGACCGCTTGAAAAATGGGGCGATGAGCGTATATGGGTTAAACTCAGTGCGAAACGTAAAAGTTTTTTTTTTTTTAATTAACAGTCAAAGATTTTGTGTTAAAAATGTGAACAGTGACACCCTGAGCGACAGTGCACCTCCACACCTTGATGCCAATCCATCTTGATGTTGATAATCCGCCTCCATGCCGTCTGAAATCCCGAAACCCGTACTGGTTAGCTGCTACAAATACGGATTACTCGATCGAAGACAAATGGAGACAAGTATGGACCGCATCGTCAGTAAGGAACCAGAACCTAGTAGCTGACCCGACAAAAGAACTGCCTGGCTCAACGCAACCCAAAAAATATATGGTGTAAAGTTAACCGAGTAAGATGTGATGTAGGCTGCACCGCTTCCAACTTACATAGATGGGGATGGATGGACTCACCAGCATGCGCATGTGGGATTACACAAACAATCGACCATCTGATAAACGAGTGCCCCATGTACGCATTTAAAGAAGGAATACAGCACTTGCACGCACTGACGGATGACGCGATCCAATGGTTTCGGTCTCTGGAGGTCAGATTGTGAGCGACCATAAGAAGAAGAAGAACATAAATCACATACCACGAATCAACACTAAATAATATCTTAATAATCTTTATTTTATAGATGTAGGTACTTTGTTTTTGCGGTACCTACCTGTATGTTTTTACTTTTTTTGATTATTACTCTAAATACTTTGTCTAAAAATGATGATTCAAAATGATTTATCAAAATTTACAAAACAATTAAGAAAACAATTTACAAATAAGAAAATATGTTTTTTTATGAATACAAACACACAGTCGTTGATATGCGATAACGATTTTTTGGACAATAGATTTAAATTATCGGCATTTTTATGACTCATACAATAGGCTGGGCCGTTCTAGTATGGAAGTTTAAAAAGTGCTTCTAATCTTAATGTAATAGTGATAATTTGTTGCCTTATGATGTATTATAACTATCTACAAAATTTCATGACAAAAAAATAAGATCTTCTGTCTCCGAATCGACCTTGAAGTTTTGTATGGGACGAAAATATCCCATACTAACTGATATTTTTATAATAATCATGTAAAATGATTCCGGTCTTGTTTTTTTATTCACTTTTTTTTATTATACCACAGATAATTCAAGAACATACTTCTATTTATTTAATAACACAAAAATAATAAATAAAACTTTCAATTTTTTTATGTAAAACAAGTATATGAAATTATGTTATTTTGCGGTGATTGTTTTTGATAAATTGGGTTTGATATCTTTTTTACTCGTTGCTTTCTAAGCTTTTACATAATATTTTATTGATAAATTTCTCCGTTAAGTTGGTGAGGCTTCTTTAACAATTTCACAGATCGTCAAACTCCTTGGATATGACAAGAAAAATTCAGGAAACTGTATTTATTCATCTTCGCCATTGTATGTAATGAATGCCGTAAGATCTTCGTCGGATACTTGTCGATTGGTGTTTCTGTTACATTTTGCTGTCTATCTATAACTTATACTTCTTGTAAAAGGATGCTTCAAATTTTACTTTCGATACTTCAAGGATCAAAAATGCGTTTTTTTTTTGGGTGATTCGAGCTTTCACTATCCAGCGAGCGGTTTATTCTCTTACTTCATAGTGTATTTTGAGCGAGATAGCTTTTTCTTTTAGTAATTACAGTTTATATAACAGATTTGATAATCTGATAAATATATGGATAAGAAATTAAACTTCCATAGGTAACTGGATCAGTTGCGAGGTAAGTTGGTGCACAGACATTAACAATAAAGATAAGTTAAAGTCATCAAACTTTCTGAAAGAAGCGCAGTCGCAGAATCCTATGAGCTTAGTTTAGCGATTATTACATGGATTATTTTTCCTGGAGCTCAGTTGCCTAAATCATTAGAAAATGTTCCTGTTGGTATGACTATACCAATTTGGAATAAATATAATTGATCTTTTCGTAGATCTAAAAATTATAAAATAGTAGTTTCTCTTGTAATCACCTGGAACATATCAATTGTTTTTTATTTTATTTTTCCAGTTGTTTTACAATTTGGTCAGAATGCGTATGATGACTTGAGAAAGCACTATCAACACATTATTATACAAAAACCTAAATATATTGTTACTTGCAGTTTTTTTCTAGATTATCGGCGACTCATTCAATTGGGATTATTTGTGGTTTGCAATAAGCAAAATATTCATTCTAATGGTTTTATTAGTATTTTCTCCTGCAAACTAATTATTCAATCATGTTTTCCGGTATTTACCTACACTTTTTTTCATAATCAGACGATAAGTAAAATATCCAATGAAATGTTGCTTTTTTGAAAAGAAATCTGTAATCGATCTCTCTATCGGTTTCTGTGTTCCAAATTTTCCATCAATTTAGAATCAGTTTCTATTAACACTCTCTTAATTATTGTTCATCTGTATTTTTGTCCACTTTTTCTAATCACTAGCCTAAAACTTTGGCTTTACGGCCATCAAAATACAAAACTGGTATTTTTAACCCTTTTCTCATTTCATGCGATTTTCTCTTGTTTATTGCGGCGCTTTATATACTTTGTTGCTATTTTAAATTGTATTATTATGCTTTATATCATACAGAACTAATTATTCCATCATTTTTATGGCATACAATCTTAAAAAATATTATGTTAAACATATTTTTACTTTCTTTATACCTGCTTCAAAATAGGACAAATTTAACAATTTCTTGAAACTTTGAGCTCAATTCGGAGACAGAAGATATCTTTCGAATTGAAAAATATTTTGCATACGTATTTAAAACAGCATTTAGCACTAAAATATAACTATTACGTTAGCAATAGAGGGAAAAAAGGAAATCGGCCCACACTATCATACATATCCTATTAAGTACCTACATGTTGGTAGTTTTGTCAGGTAGTTTTTTTTTATGATGAAGGTACCCACATTTAACCAAATTTGACAAAAGGCTTTAACAAAAGGTGTTTTGAATAAGGTACTTCAATGTAGTCATTAAGGGGGATGATGATTTCAAAGATAATGTAATTAAATAATTGGCATTTTTATGACTCACTTCAAGTATTAATAATAATGTTTTTTTTTTTCGACAATAATATACAATATATTATACATTACCTTAACAATTAAATTAGTCAAAAAATCCCACAAGGCAAAGCCTGTGTGTGTGTGTGTGTGTGTAACAATTGAAACAACAAATACCTACGGCTCAATATCAAAGCAATAAGTAAAACAATAAATTAATATGAAGCTAAAAAAGAAAAAAGAAGTTTACATAAAACAATAAAGAAAACAAAATATTAAAAATAAAAAAAAAAACAATGTAAAATAATATGTCATATGATTTTGCTCTTTCCAGTAAACATATTAATAAATGCATAACGATAAAACAAAATTATTATATTGTAATTAAGTTCGTAACATCTGGCGAGTGAAAGAGATGATAATAGTCTAAAGCAGGGGTCGGCAACCTTTTAGCTGTGGTGTGCCAAGCCACTCTACTAATATGATTCAGGGTGCCGCCTTAATTCTAAATTATATAATGGGGTTCTAATTTTATACCAAATTTAACTCTGTAGAGTGCCATTCAGAACCCCATCGCGTGCCAAGCCTGGCACGCGTGCCATAGGTTGCCGACGCCTGGTCTAAAGGAACTCTACTATCGCTTTAACTATAGTTTATCTTTCTCAATTGACATCAATGAACCATTTTTTTCGATATTCAAGACCACGTTTTTTTTTCAATAGGTACATTTATTTTCAAATTTTTAGTCCAAATGAAAAACGTGTTTTTTTTTAAATATTTTTTTATATCTACCTACAATATATTACCTATCAATATTATGGAGAGAAGATGGTAAGGCTGGGACTTTTCTTATTATAATAATGGATCTTTTTTGTTGTTGTTTGTAATAATATGTATTTTTGACGACTCCAAGTACCTGTAAAGGCCTAGGGATGAGCAATAAATAAAATAAAATTTCTAGAGAAGGACCAACATACCGGCAGGACCGACCTCAGTAGAGGTTAAATTAGAAATTGATTTTTTTTATCCATAGAATGCTGCAAGCATTAAGTTCCGCCAGACATACTGATACCATATTGTATAGAAAAGTATTTTTTATTTATGTCAAAATCCCTCAGCTATGCTTCAAGTAAACGGAACACGGTGTGAGAGGGTCTACCTCGTCTTCGGAATCCTGTGAATAAGAACGATAATCTTTACGTCCAACCGTAATTCAGCATCCCTAATACAACATCTCCCAGCCCAGCTATGTCCTCCTTCTCTTCATAATAATTGTTGAAATGATGGGCTTGCGCTAGGATTGTACAATAATTGAGGAGTGATTTTTCAAAAGGGTTTATTTCCATTTTTTACCTCTATGAAGATTTTGACGAAATCGCGAAGTCTACATATTCAAAATTGCAACTGGAACAGGCAACAGCTTAGTTTAAAAAGCCTTATTTCTTATAGTAAAAGGCGCATTGATAGTAGAATTCCCTATTCAGATAAAATTAGTAAACAACACGACATCAAAAAACGCATTCTATTTGAAAATTTGTATATTAAAATGAAAAAGTCTTATATAGTTCTATCACAAAATTTATTGTTCAAACATGAACCGGTTTTCGGAGACTACCGTCTCCATTATTAAATGTTTATGACTGATTTTATATAATACAAAACATAAGTTAGCTTACAATACAAACAAGGACTAAAATTATACATAACAAAATAGAGTGGGAGTAAAAAGTTACACAACATGAAAAGGGGCAGACGTGAAAATAAAAATACATGAACTAATCGTTAATATAGAAATGCTATTTTTACAAGGTGTACTGATAATATCATACGAACTATTATATTTATTTTTAAACAATGGTGGATTAGGTAGGCACTTGAAATATTATTATTATCTAGTTACTACAGTAGCAAATTAAGATTATAAAATAAACAATAGATGAATGTAGGCGGCCTGGGAAATATCCTGCAGTCCGCGTGGACCCAAGTAGTGTGTTTTTGATAGTCACAATAATCTGTAACAAAAGAAAAAATAGCGGCGGTAATCGATTCATAGAAGATTTTAACATAAACATTTTTTTTTTCAAACAATAGGTTTTAAAAGGGGTGAATTATTCAATTCCATTTGGTCATTAAGAATATTAACTGAGCTATCAATATTATACCTATTCAGTTCTAACCGAATCTGGATCAAAAGTATGTGAATGTTCATTTAAATGTTCCCCAAATGACGATTTATTATCCCGATTTTTAAAACTAAGAAAATGTTCATGTACGCGTTTTTTAACCGAACGTCCAGATTGTCCTACGTATACGCTAGGGCAACTATTACAATTTAATAAATAAACACCGCTGTTATCTAATAATTCACGTTTATCTTTATTACGAACTAGGAATGATTTTAAATTTAATTTATTATAAAACGCGGCTTTAAGGTTATTTTTTTTAATGACTTTAGATATTTTATTAGAAACCCCATCAATGTACCGAAGTTTAACCCATTTATCATTTTCCCGCGGAGACTTTAACCCTGGAGCTAAGAGATTTGAACCTATTTGTTTATTTTTACGAATTAATAATTTGTCGATGATTTTAACGTTATACCCGTTGTTTGAAGCTAATAATTTTATTATGTCTAATTCTTTGTTGAAATTGGAAACTGATAAGGGAATATTGACTAACCTATGGATGAGGGAATGAAAAACCGACATTTTGTGGGAGATATGGTGTTGGGAGGACGCGTGAATAATGTTGTCGCTAAACGTGGGTTTTCTAAATACGTCGAATTTTAAGCTATGATCAACAATTGAAATATTTAAATCTAAAAAGTTAATTGTCTTTCCACCAACTTCCATTGTAAACTGAATGGATGGGTTGATTTTATTTAAGTCAGATAGAAAACACGAGAGCTGCCTTTCTGTGCCAGACCATAAGCACAGGATATCATTTACATAACGGTGATAGAAAATTTTCTAAAAAGGGGTAACATGGAGATTTTTGCTTCTAAATATGACATAAAAAAATCAGCTAAGACTGGACTTAGTGGACTTCCCATACTAAGGCCGTCTTGTTGAGTGTAGATTTTATTGTTAAAACTAAAATAATTTTGGTCTATACATAAATTTAATAAGTTGATAAGGTCTGATTTGACTACAGGGTTGATGTTAAGAGTATCAATGTGAGAATATAACGCGACTTTAAGTTCATTGACCGGGACACTGGTGAAAAGACTGACGACATCGAATGAAACCAAATATTATTACTATTGACTTTAGTATGTTGAATCTTGTCTATTAACTCTAAGGAATTTTTTACGGTATACGGTGGGTTGAATTTAAGCATAGAATAAAAAAGATTATTAGCGTGTTTCGCGAGCTTGTAAGTAGGAGCAGTATAAAAGGAAACGACAGGTCGACACGGCATGGAATCTTTGTGAACTTTCGGAAGTCCGTAAAGACGCGGGCACTGGGGATTCATTTGTTTCAAGCGGAACAAATCAAATTTAGAAAAAATGGAGGGACTATCTTTAATTAATTTAATTACTTCGTCGTTATATTTACTGGTTGGATCTCTATTAATTTCTACAAATTTTTCATCGTTTAAAACATTACCTACTTTTTCTATATAATCTACTTTGTTTAAAATGTATTGTATTATATAAAATCAGTCTTAAACATTTGATAATGGAGACGGTAGTCTCCGAAAACCGGTTCATGTTTGAACAATAAATTTTGTGATAGAACTATATAAGACTTTTTCATTTTAATATTGAAATGGACTATCACCAAGCACCTTCTGCCCAAAACATCGAAGATCTTGAAAATTTGTGTTTAGTGGAAATAAGGCCTTTTGAAAAAACACTCCTGAATTCTTCTAAGCCACTTCGTTTCGAATGTGGATATCTTTGTGCCTGGGGATTGGCAGGGACCATGAGTGGAGTACCTAACTTGCATATATCTATAATATATTACTGCTCTTCATCGTATTTTTAACATAGAATATTTGTATTACCTACCTACTATCCAAAGTTATAAAAACCAGCTTTAAATGATAAAATGGACTCAAATGTGACATAGATATACTTATATATATTTGTTCTAATAATATGATGTACTTATACTTAACAATATGATAAATTAAGAATAAAAGTTATCTATTTATACTCCACTGAAGAATCCACTTAGGACCATATAGAAATGGAAATGATTTACTTTAATATGAAAAAACTTGTATTTTTAGTTATTCTTCTTTGTTTATTGTTTTTTTTTTATATATTTTCTTGTAAGTGTAATAGACGCAAAGGCTTTTTGAAGCTGTTAAGTCTATTGCACTGATATTTAACAGATTAAATAAATAAAAAAATAAATATATAGGGAAACGAGCTCTCCACTGCCCTCGATACTGCGCAGTTATGATTACCTCCTCCCACACCAAGTCCAAATCCATCAGCTCTGCTTAAAAAGAATAGAGCACGGTGCGAGAGGGTCTTCCTTTTCCATCTTGCAATGAGTTAACACAACGGTTATTGGTTCTGGGGGGTGAGTACGTAAGGGCTATAGCACAACTAACTACTGCCTAGTGTAGTTAGCGCGAGTACGTAACGTCCGACTTAACTACAAATGTAGTTAGATGTGCGTTTCAACGTGGTTATTATAACAGCATCTGTCGGGTCGCGTTCCAGTGTAGTTAGCAGTAGTTAGGCTGTTTATATGTGGTTTAGAGCTGTCAAAGTTGTATGCTTTGTTATTATTTTTGTATCCTTTTTTTCATTTACTGAAAAAAGCATCAAGACTTTTTTTTATTTCCCGAATTAAATATTTTATAATAAAATACTAATACCGTAATACTTATAAAACTAGGTTAATATTTTTTTTATTTGGGATTTATTATCGCACGAGATATTGCCAAGATATTTGAAGACTTTTGAAGTCAGCCGATTGGAACAATTTGTATTTGAAGTTTGTAAAAAAAAGGATCAGACGAAAGGGAAAACAATACACGATTTTGAACATTTGTATGGAAATTATTAAAAAATAAAATCTTTCTTTATTTCTCGCACGCAAATATTTTACAAACAATAAAGACATACAAAAATAATAATGAACATAAAAAATCTATAGAGAAAATAAAAGAGTATTTACTGCTTAAAATGATTAAAATTCCACAAATCATAATTGTTTTTTTTATATTTTTGATGAAAAATGTCAAAGAATAATGGCCGCCACAAGCTTTTTTCTCTCTCCGCGCGACTTTAAAATATTCGGCAGTGTCCGTCCACTACTCTTTCTTCCGAGCGATGTTCCAAATTATCGGCAAATTGCGGTGAACTTTCAAAAATACAATAAAATACACATTTTTTGTGTCAGATATTGGCAAACCTTACTATTTCCGGCGTAAAACTTAACTACATTGCGTTATCGCGTTACTTACTCGCGCTAACTACTAATGTAGTTAAGTCGTGGTTATGCGTAGTTAGATTGAAGTGTGGTTAGTCGTGCTATAGCAAAAGTTACGTACTCACTACCCTGTTCTGAGGCGGGATGATTTTCGACATCTATAAGCATAAGTTTGAATTTATTTATTTATCAATATATAACTATATTTTAACTTAGTTTAATATATTTTTAGGTAGAGGAAGAAAATGAAAATCAGATAAAATCTGAATATAATATGGATGACATATCGATTACTTCTTCAGAACCGTTTGAAGACAGCGGCACGGATTACATTCCTGATTCAGAGGAAAGTGGTGTAGATCACATGAATAGTATCTTACAGAAAAGACGAGTTTTCACAACTAGTCCTGGAAGCATTAATATAGCTACTAACAATGAAGATATCAACGACGAAAATAACCAAAACAAAGTTACCAACGAAGAAAATACCGACATGAGTGGTGCACAGTAAGTTTTCATTAAATTTTTAAAAAATTAAGTAAATATTTTACTAAACCATGTTTATATTCTCGCGGATTGAAGATTGGATTTTCCTAATTACTTAGGTTATCAAACCAAAGTATTGGGAAACAATCTTTACACACAACGAGTCTATCAGATCTTGGACAATAGAGCTGTGGGCTGACAACCACCTAGGCCAGGTGGCTGACAGACTTAGGAATACAAAGCGTTTTTAACGCTTGTTGTCCAAGATCTAATAGACTGATTGTTTGTTGAGATGCAGTGTGCACCCAACGTCTCCTGACTACACGAATAATTATCATCTCATACATAAATAATGTAAGAAAATTTTTCCTTATGGCGTTGCTTAGAAAGATTTTGTTTCAGGGAACTGCAACTTACAAGTAGTAAAGTGGTTTTAGCAAAAAAGGAAGGGAAAATAGGAAAAAAGCATGCATGTATATTTTGCAAAGTACTCGTCTCCAAATTGCCTCGGCACTTGGAGACGACGCATAGTGCCGAAAAAGAAGTCAACGTGTTTTTAGCAATGCCTAAACATTCAAAAGTAAGGAAAGCTATAATTGAAGATATTCGCCAAAAAGGAAACTATCTGCACAATTCAAAAATAATTCTTCAAGGAAAAGGAACAGTTATACCGAAGAGAAGACCGTCGGCAGATACCAATAAAGGAGTAAAAAACTTTACTCCTTGTGGATACTGTCACGGTCTTTTCACCAAAAAATATTTTTATAGTCATAAAAAAAAATGCGCACAAAACCCCAACATTGGAAAAACTACAAAATATCCTGCCAAAATGACATTTCCAGTTGCCATAGATAGTGCTTGTATGGGGCTACAAGATGATGTCCTAACTAAAATGAGACAGGATGACTTATACCATATCATTAGAATGGATTCGTTAATTTTAAGGTTTGGGACGGAATTGTATAATAGATTGGGAAATCAACAACATTTGCATGTATACATTAGCCAACGAATGCGGCAAATAGCAAGATTTTTGAGTGAAATCAGAACAGTAAACAAGGAAATCTCAAGATTGTCAGATGCAATAAATCCTAAATACTACAATGATTTTGTAAAAACCATGAAAATCATAGGAAAGTATGACGAAAAAAGTGGATTGTATGGAATACCTTCTTTGCCATTAAAATTAAGAACATCTATTCAACAATGTGCTAATATATACAAATCCGACATGATCATTCAAGGACGGACAAGTATTCGAGAACAACTGGATGATTTTCTAATGTTACTAGAAATTAATTACAGAAATCAAGTTTCAAGTCAGGCGTTGACGACATCATACATTAATAAATGGAATAAGCCCGACATATTACCTTTGGCTTCTGATATAGCCACATTATCAAACTATTTGAAAGAGAAAGCCAACGCGTATACATCAAAGCTTCTAGGTCAAATCGACAATGTAACATGGGTGAAATTATGCGAGATCACCTTAGT
Organism: Mystacides longicornis; assembly: GCA_963576905.1. Lineage (NCBI taxonomy): Eukaryota > Metazoa > Arthropoda > Insecta > Trichoptera > Leptoceridae > Mystacides > Mystacides longicornis. The sequence continues at coordinate 21,377,100 of OY756430.1, read as the reverse complement.
ACAAGTAGTTTTATTCAACCGACGTCGCTCCGGCGAAGTGGAGCGCTTTGAGCTGGAAGCATACGATAAAAGAAATACTGGTGCAATGAACGAAGAAATTCAAAGTAGTTTGACAGAGTTAGAACGAGAAATCGCAAAAAAACTAACACTCATCGAAGTCAGGGGCAAACGGGGGAAAAAAGTTCCAATACTGCTCACTAACGAAATGAAGACCCAAATAGATCTGCTCAACAAAAATAGGGAAATCGTTGGTATTAATACGGACAATCCATATATCTTTGCCTGTATAAATTCAGACAGATGTATACGTGCATGTGATAAGATAAGAGAGATATCAGCAATAAGCGGCGTAAAAGATGCCCGCAGTATCACATCTACGAAATTAAGGAAGCATGTGGCAACTGCTGCACAGTTATTAAATTTAAAAGAAAATGAAATGGAGTCTTTAGCAACCTATATGGGACATGATATTAGAGTTCATAGGGAACATTACAGGCTTCCGGACAGCGTAACACAACTTAAAATAATAAGCAAACTGCTTTTAAAAATGGATACAGGAAACTTAGCAAAAAACAAATATAGAAATTTTGATACCTTAAAAATTAATGAAAACGATGAAGATTTGGTATTGGAAGAGACAGAAACAATACAACAAATAGAAAATAACGAAGAGCCGGAAGAATTTGCAGACATAGAGCGAACAGAAAATATTTCACACTTAGATGATATTGATAATAATGGAACACCTGAGATAGTAAATAGGCAGTTAGGTAAAACAATAAGTAAAAAATATACATCAAATACCAATGAAGACAATCCGAAAAATATAAAATCGGAAAAGCGTGAAAAAGGGCAAAAATTAAAGAGAGAATACACAAGGGTTCCCTGGTCAGAAAAAGAAAAAGACGCTATGAATAGGCAAATGGCAGTTTTCTGGATCAGAAAAAAGGTGCCGAACAAGATCGAGTGCGAAGATTGCCTTAAAAAAGAACCTGATTTAAGTAGAAGGCGATGGACGGATTTGAAAAACTACGTCTACAATATTATAAAGAAAAAACCCAAAAAATGTTAATTTCATTATAAAGTTAGGTACTTAGCTGTTTATTTAAACCAAAAAAAACGACAAATTAAATTGATCTGCCTCATTTGAAGTTAAAAACTTGTGATTGGATATTTAATCATAACGTTACGAATACTTTAAGTACGAGCAAATCATATATACCTACGTATGTTCTATTTCCCAAAATTTGATATACTTACTTACATATATTTAGGATAAATTTTGTAAAGTGCTTATTGATTTTACTCGAATTTATATTGTTAATTATGAAAAGCCTTGTTCCTTAAATTTTATCATTTTTACCATAATATCTATCATTTTACCACGATCATGTGAATGTTTAATCATAACGTTACTGCAAATACTTTTAATACGAACAAATCATATATGTACATATGTGTATGTTTTATTTACCAAAATTTGATGTAGGTACCTACTTGCTTATATATATTTAGGATAAATTTTGTGAAGTGCTTATTGGTTTTACTCTAATTTATATTGTTAATTATGAAAAGCCTTTTTCCTTAAATTTTATCATTTTTACCATATCTATCATTTTACTACGATCATGTAAATGTTCAATCATAACAATACTGCAAATACTTTTAGTATTTATATTCTCAATAATTATGGAATGACTTGTTCCTCAAATTTTATCATTTTTTACCATAATAATGTCTATAATTTCAACTCGAACATGTGAATATTTAATTATAATATTACGAAAACATTTAATATGAGCAAATCATATAAGTTTGAATTTTAATATTTAAATTCCTTTTTTTTTCTTTAAACGATTATGAAAGTTATACTACTTATATGTATGTAAAAAAATGTTAATAAATATATTTTTACAAATACATAACATTGGTATTAAGTAAATATCGTTAATCCCCATAAATAATGCCCGAAGTAAGACACAACGTCATGGCGCGCATGGTAGCTTATGCGGTGTTCACACGAGGCGAATATCGCCAGGACACCAAAATATCGCCAGCCAATTGAACCTCGTGAACAGATTGTCGATAAATCTGAAGCGATAAAAATTATTGAAAGCGATATCGCCTCAAGTTGACCACTTTTCAACTTTTGTTTCTGGCGGAACGATGCGCAGATATGCGTGGCGTCCGTATCTATGGTACACTTCTGTTTATATATTCTGTTTCTTGACAGATGACAGCGGTGCTCTAAAAATTTTTCTCCCTAGAATTCAATTCCGCACCCAATATCTGCGTTTTTTTTCTTGATTTTTCCTTAATTAGGAGTCTCCTTATATCGTCTAAAACAACATTTTCAACTAACCCCAAACACTCAGCGACTTCTACCTCGACGTCCGCCATTTTTAAAACTACCTGACAGATTGAATTTAAGTCGGTGGACTCGTGTGAACACATCACACGATCAATGGGCGACTTAGATTAGGAAAGAGAGGGGATACGTAACTTCTATGCATTGCCGTACTAAGAATCTGTGACCATTTCGACATTTTTTGGTGGCAGGCACAAAATACATTTTTTGTACTAAATATAAATATTTTGCCAGAACTGCAAATTATAAACTCTAAGGAACATGCATGCGATGTCAAACAAAAGGTAGGTACTGGTAGAAAGTAAACTTTTAAGCGCCACGGATGATCCGAAAAGTGACAGGCTGGTGGCAAACAGGCATTTTTTCTATAGCAAACAGGTATAAAAATGGTCACACGCCACCGGGCATAGTTACGTATCCCCTCTCTTTTCTAATCTAAGATGGGCGACCGAGCGATATTTTTTTTATGCAAGCGAAATCGTCTGGCTTTATATCGCCTCGTATGAACACCGCATTAACTTCATCGGCCGAAACCTGACAAGTACTTTAAGCAGACCTCCTTTGAAGTTAGCCTGATCCTGCCTAAAGATTTCTGAAGAGACCGAAAGAGATGAAAATCTAAAGGGATAAGATTACACATTTTAAACATAAACATCTGATATTTTTCAAATAATAACATACTTAATACCAAATCACTCGACAACGAGTGCAAAGGGTTAAAAAAAAACATATTTAGTACTTATAAAAGTGACAATATGGTAGATTATCTTTCGTGTTGCATTGAAATATTTGAATACGTATATATTTTTTACATTTTAATATGCGCGTTTGATAAAAAATAACCAAAACATAAAGTGACTATTATTAACCTTCAATTGGTGATGTGCGTATGAGTCACTGCACAGTATTGGTGAGGTGACGTCGTTATGACGTATCACATCAAAACCACAAAATAAATACTGTAGATTATCTACAGCGGAATTAAAATAAGTAATGTTTTGTAAAAAGGTTAGTTTGTTTTTAAATTAAAACACTTTTGGGGCGGGGGGCAAGCCATTTCTGTGAAAAACAGTGTTGCGAGTGTCAATTTGACGTAACATCACCAATTGAAAGTTAAAAGTACAATATTTTATGTTTATTTTAAAGTGTTTTTAAAGAAAACAATTATTATTGCACATAGGACTGAAAAAATTAACCAACATTTCCGTAGAATAAAGGCACATTTATTTATTTATTTATTTATTTCCTCATGGCACAACAAACAGACAAAACATATACATTTAGGCTATAAAAGACAAACGAATGAAAAGAAAAATGTTATGCCCCACTTAAATGTGTGCACATATTAATAACAATGATCGATCTAAGAATTTTTCAAAAGTCAAATATTAATAAAAAAAAAAAAAAAAAAACAATAATAATAGTCAAAAATTCTCAATTTAAATAATAATAATAGTCTAAAATAAAATCTCTCAAAATAAACAATAATAACAGTCTAAAATAAAATTTCTCAATATAAATAACAATAATCGTCTCAAATAAAACTTCTCTATATAAATAATAATAACTTAACCTATAAAAAATGTCAAAAAAATAATAAAAAGTACAAGGTTCAAATCAACGAAATAAACAAAGCATCAATCACAAAGAAGGGATAGAGGAAAGGAATGGGAGAGGAAGGGAAAAGGGTGACAATTAATTGATATTAAAATTATTGTAAAACAGATCATTCGTTGAGAACACTGAGAACAGAATTCTTAAAACTATGTGGTGTAGCCGCAAATATGTCAATGTCAGAGTACTTATCATTGTAGTTGCGCTTCATTCTATGCAGTGGATTCCTACAACCAGCATTAGTTAAGTGTCGGTTTATTTGGAACGGTCTAAAATACCGTCTTTGTGACGGCACGCACAGACCGACATCGGCCAACAATGTGGGCACGTCTACAACAGATGTACAAATCTTATGCAGCATACAAGCATCGATGAGTTCACGTCTCTTATAGGGGCTCATCAAACCTGTCGATACAAAGCCGCGAAATTTACGTTCGCCAATACAAACGAACTTACGCTGAAATTTTTCAATCATGGATATATATCTGTCATAAAATGGATTCCAAATTGGTGAGCAGTATTCTAGTTTGGATCGGATAAGTGTAGTAAACAGCTGCACTAATGATTGGTAATTTTTGAAGTCAGAAGATGCTCTAAGGATAAATCCTAATGTCATGTTACAACTTTTAATCATTTCTTCAATGTGTGCGTCAAAATGTAATTTGCTGTCGAAAATCACCCCCAGGTCCCCTATTTGGGACAGGTGTGTCAGTTTGTAGCCGTTTATTATGTATGTATGTTTAATGATGTTTTTATTTTTGGTGAATGTAATAGAGTTACATTTAGCCAAATTAAGTTCTAGTTTGTTTTTAATACAGTAATCGTAGAGTCTTGTCAGGTCTTTGTTAAGTTTAATCGCATCAGTCTCGCTATTTATGTGACGGAAAATTTTTAAGTCGTCAGCAAAAAGTAAAAATTTAGAGTTAAGAAAGCAACTGTTTATGTCATTTATAAACACGGCGAACAACAGAGGACCAAGAACGGACCCCTGCGGCACTCCTGATGTTACCGTCACACAGTCAGAATTGTATCCATTTAATGCTACCGTCATTAGGCGATTAGTCAAGTAGGATTCAATCAGTCTTAGGAGGTCGCCATGGATTCCATGAAAGGCCATTTTATGCAGCAGTATAGTGTGATCGACCTTATCGAAGGCCTTTTTAAAATCCGTATAAACGGAATCAACCTGCAGACGGGAGTCCATGGAGTCAAACAAAAAGTCAGAGTAGATCAACAGGTTTGTCAGAGTCGACTTACGTCTCATAAAGCCGTGCTGCTCGGGTAGGAATTGTGGTTCCAAGAAGTGCAACAAGTGGTCCTTAAGTATTGCCTCGAACACCTTAGAGATAGGCGACAGTATGGAAATAGGTCGATAGTTGCTAATATCCGCCCTGCTACCACATTTGTGAATAGGCGTGATGTTAGCCGTCTTCCAAATGTTGGGAAAGCAGCCCTCCGAAACGCTTCTGTTAAAGATAATACGCAGTGGGTTTGCGAGATGGGTAGCACAACGCTTGAGGATTAGCGGCGACAACGCGTCGGGTCCAGTACCCTTGTTTACATCCAGATGAATAAGTTTGTTATATACTTCAAAACTTGTGATATTAACCGTGCACAATGAGGTAGAGGTACTAGATTATATGTAGGCATCTGTTTCTAGGTTACTAGATGAATCTTCATTGAAAACCGATTGGAAAAAACTGCTGAACATATCTGCAATTTTTTCGGGCTCGTTTGAATAACTACCGTTATAGTGCATATTTTTGGGATAGTTGTTGGACGATTTAAGGTTATTCACATAGGCAAAAAAAGGTTTAATATTTTTCTGGAGGGACTGCTCAATGTTTTTTAAGTAAATACTATGGTCATTTTTTTGTGCTGTTTTTAGCTCAGCTCTACAAATTGAAAATACAGCATAATCGTGTGGATTCTTGAATTTTTTCCAAAGATTCCAATATTTGTTTTTCTTTTTCGCTAGTGCAATCGTCGGGTTCTTGTACCAAATTGGGAATTTTCGTGTTTTTGTAATTTTTTTCGGTGTAAACTGATCTATGATGGATAAAAAGATACTATAGAATGTTTCTACCGCACTGTTTACATCCCCATTCATAAGAACAACGCTCCAATCTATTTTGCCGAGATTTTTATTGATTTCGCTGAAGTTAGATTTAAAATAATTATATTTCGGTTTATCATTTTTGTCAAGTTTCGTTTCTACTACAAGAGGGATGTCGACCAATAGGGAAGGATGATGTCCATCCTCCGGCACCAAGGGAAAGTCGCATCTACTCACACAACAAAACAGATCAGACAGTACCATGTCCAAGATTGTATTTGTTTTATTATGTATCAGGTTATATTGATTAAGGTTTAAAAACGCTATTGCCTCGGTAAAGGCTTGGGCAGTGACACCACTCTGCGACTCTATTTTACCAAACGGTTCACTATCATGATTAGTCCATTTAATGGACGGAATGTTGTAATCGCCTATTATGCAAATATGACTATTTCGGTTTGTTTGTATTAGTCTATCCGAGATTCTGTTTAGGTGCAGTTCATAGTCGCACACAGGGGACGATGGGGGAAAATATGCCACACAAAGAACAAGACTAATCTTACTATGCTTCCCAGAGGTCAAGGAGAGTGATATGAACAAGTCCTCACAAGCTGTCTCCCAATGAGGCAAACGCAGGCAGTTAAATGTATGCGACACTGCAACCAGGACACCACCACCATCCCGTTTATTCGTCAGTTCAAAATTCCTATCTTTACGGAAAACGACATAGTCGTCTCCGAACAACTCGGCGTCGTGAATACCGCAATTTAACCACGTTTCTGTTAGCACCACAATGTCGTAGCTGTTGACAGCCAGGCTTGATCTAAAAGCACCGGTTTACTCTTAAGGCCTCTACAATTTTGGTAATATATCTTTAAAGCGCCCGCAACACATGAAAGACCATATTGTTGCAGCTATGGGTTGAGTATACAAACAAAAAAGGCATTCGCAATGTTGCCCGCAATCTGTGGATTACTAATATGACAAGTAAGAAATGGGTATAAAAGGGAATTGAAGGGTTAGGATATAGGTAGTTGGATTTGTGATTGATACTTACATGAACAGTTAAACAATTTTTAAGATGTCGTTTTTTGAGCGAATTGCGAGTGCAGGCTCGTTGACATCTTTGCGAACATATATCTTCATGTTTTTCACCCAGGTGAATTTCCAATTCCTTGATCTGGATCTTGCGCGCGCCTCTTTGAAGAGCAATTTGTTTTTGAGTGTGAGATGCTCCTGTATATAAATCCGTCGACCCCCGTCCACTATTCCGATATCGTCTGTTGTAGTGCCTCGCTTCAACTGCGCCTCAGCTAACATTGTAACATAAGAACGAGAATAACGAGACAGAGTCCGTAGAACAAAGGAACATCTTCACTTAGGGTGAAAAATTTCCCTAGAATTTGCCTAAGTAAGTATGTGATTTTTGTAAAAAAGTTTGTAATTTTTCTAAAATTTTCGTAAAATTTTGTAAAAAAAGCCTACATGATAGGAAATCTATAAATATGTTAAATATTCAATAAGTAGTATTAATATAACACTTTTATAATAATATAACACTTTTCTACACAAAGGTGTCAGTATAGCCGGCGGAACTTATTGCCTGAGGCAATTTTTTCCAGTCAACCGGTCCCGTCCCATCTGAGACAGGCCAACCCCGGGTAGAAATTTCAAGTGTAAAAACACTTAGAAAAACTCTGACCCGATCGGGAATCGAACCAGGGACCTCGTATCTGAAGTCCACGCTAGTACAACTAGTCTACCGAGTATTATTTCTACTTCAAATTTAAATTTAAACTGCTCTCCTGTAAAATGGACAAAAGTCACATAGACCTTTTTTTCTACGGACCCGACGTAGTCATTGTCATTGTGAATAGGTTATAGAATATCAGACGACAGAAATAATCCTCGTGTAACCCTTTTATGAAAACCTGTTGGATGGAGACCCCTTCAAGTGGTATTTTAAAAAAAAATATTGGAGTGTCTAGTTTGCCGCTAGCGGTATTCTAGAAAAGCGTGCTAATAAGCCGCTGTCGGCAAAATAGTCAAATTATCTAGTGTGCCGCTAGTGCAAGTGCAGTGAACGCAGCTATTATAGCGACATAATAGTATTCAAATCTATTATGTCCAGAACATTACTTAACTATTTGATTTACCGCGAAAAAGTGGTTAATAGTCTTTCTTTCGTCACGTACCGACAGAGCTGAAGTGATTTTTTGCAAAAAGATGTGCATGAATAGGTACTAATAATAATACATTCAATGTGATATGAACTTATTTTTATCCCGATGGAATATTCCCATGTGACAAAATAAAAATTAAAAAGGCGCGGACGAATCCACAGGTGGAACACATTAAAAATGTAGGAATACTAAGTAATCCTATTTATAATTAAGTCCAAAAACCATTCTTACCGAAATTTAGTATAATTTATCTGTGAATTCCATATTCATATAATATCATACAACTATTCGAAAATATCAAAATTCATCTCATTCATTTATAAAATGACGAAAAAGTATAGCGAGGCGATTAAAACCCTTTTTGTTCAATACAGTGGTTCAATATAAGAGAAGCAAAAAACCCTCCTAAGTATGGCATCTTTATAACATTATGTTATTACCTTCAAAGCTCCTCCACAGGCACATATATCGGCAAAATAAAAATACTAGTTAATAATTACAAAATACTGCTTTATTCAGCTCCAAAAAAAAACATGTGTACATATTCCAAAAAAGGACGCTATTTTCTCCATAGATGAAGACAGTGTTGCCAACCCTCTTTTTATCATCTTCTTCCTCTTCTCAAATTACTGCCGCTACACTCGGCCGTCCTGACTTCCCTTTGAGACCTCGCAAAGAAAGAAAATAACCATCTTATCAAACACATCAAGGAAGGCAATCTGCCCTTCACCATTCAGGACAAAAACAGGTCATCAATTCTCAATTTTGATAACACCCGGATCTAAAGTCGATCCACACAATTAAATCATTTCCAAATCAAAAACATGTGAAATGACTTGGCAGTCAACTCACCCTCTTGCAAAACAATGCAAGCTCTTAACAACATGTGAAATGACCTGACAGTCAACTCACCCTCTTGCAACACAATGCAAGCTCTTCACAACATGTGAAATGACCTAAAAGTCAACTCACCCACTTGCAACACAATGCAAGCCATCAAAACATGTGAAATGACCTAAAAGTCAACTCACCCACTTGCAACACAATGCAAGCAACCAATACATGTGAAATGACCTGAAAGTCAACTCACCCATTTGCAAAACAATGCAAGCCATCAAAACATGTGAAATGACCTAAAAGTCAACTCACCCACTTGCAACACAATGCAAGCAACCAATACATGTGAAATGACCTGAAAGTCAACTCACCCATTTGCAAAACAATGCAAGCCATCAAAACATGTGAAATGACCTAAAAGTCAACTCACCCACTTGCAACACAATGCAAGCAACCAATACATGTGAAATGACCTGAAAGTCAACTCACCCTTTTGCAAAACAATGCAAGCCATCAAAACATGTGAAATGACCTAAAAGTCAACTCACCCACTTGCAACACAATGCAAGCAACCAATACAATACATGTGGAGCGACCAATGTCCTCTCACCCAGTCTGACAACAGTGATTCATTTAACTCTCCAGAAGATCAATAAGATCATCTCTCTCCACTTCACTATTTTGACTGTCAGACTCACTGGAATCTTTAAATGCACCTCTGTATGGTCTCAATGCATCAGCGGCCACAACTGCCTGGAATTTCTTATAACCCTTCATTCCTTTCACACTCGTTATCTCATAACGATCAATATCCTACCTTGGTCACTCTGTACGGACCACTATACATTGGATCAATTTTGTGATTAATTCCAGTACCACCTTTAACAACTCCTTGTTTCCACAACACCAAATCACCTCTCATATACTTGTGTGCTACCTTACGGCGTTTATCATAATGTATTTTCATCCTCTCAGCAGCAACTTCCAAGTGTTGCTTGGCTTTTTCTTGCCTTTCAACTAGCTCATGGTTTCGGTCGGTACTTGTACTTGCTACCGCCTTATCAGATTTATTATCTGATTCAGCCACCAGTTGACTCTTGTGACCAAACATCAACTCAAAAGGCGCAAACTTGGTGCTTGCACACACAGTATTATTAATACCCCACACAATTTGTGGTAAATCCAGATCCCACAACTTGGTCTCCGAATTTGTCGTTCTTATCGCATCAAGTAAGGTACGATTTGTTCTTTCTACCTGCCCATTTCCCCTTGGTGGAGCCACTGCAGTCAAAACGTGCTTAAATTGCTTCTCTACAGCAAACTCCTTGAAACGTTTGCTCGTAAAAGCCAAACCTCTATCAGAAACAACTCGAGTCGGTATTCCAAACATGCTAAAAACTTCATTTAGCTTCCTTATTGTCTCCACTGAATTCACAGTGCGAGTTGGTACTGCAAACACAAACTTAGAGAAAGCATCAGTAACAACCAGTATATAATTATGGTTCAACTTACTCTTGACAAATGGGCCCAAATGATCAACATGCAATGTATGCATTGGTTTCTCCACTTTCGCTATAGCATTAAGCTTACCCTCCTTCTTTCCATACTGTCCTTTAGCAAAGGCACAATTAATACATGCTTTAACATACTTCCGTATGAATCTAGTCATCTTCGGAAACCAGAACTCACTCTTTATCAATTTTTCACACCTATCAAATCCAGGATGTCCAATGTCACCTCATTACCATCCACTTAGCTGTAGCTGGTATTACAACTCTATCACCAGCCAAAGTCCTTCGATACAATCTACCATCTTTAATACAAAAATCATTTTTAATATCTTTATTCGCAGCCCCGCCATTCAATTGCTCTACAAGTGCACTCAATTTGTGGTCTTGCAATTGTAAGGTAAGCACCCAATCATCGGAGCAAATTTGGGTTACATTAACCTCACATATTGGAGGATTCCGACTTAATGCATCAACATGTTTCATTCTTTCCCCTGGACGATACTCAATCTCCATATCATACTCTTGTATAGTGAGCCACCACCGGGCTATTCTTGGTATCATATCTCTCTTGACTAAGGTCGCTCTTACAGCAACACAATCAGTGACCACCTTAAAATGTATGCCCAACAGATAGATACGGAATCTTTTGATTGATTCCACTACAGCAAGAGTTTCTAACTCATAGCTGTGATAAACCTCTTCCTCTTTAGAAGTCACTCTACTAAAGTAGCCCACAGGTTTTAATTCTCCCGTTGATTGCACTTGCATCAATATACCACCTAAGCCAAATTTACTAGCATCTGTGTGTAATTCTGTCATCAACTCTCTATCATATATTGCCAACACAGGTCGAGATACCAACTTTTCCTTCAGCGTTTCAAATGCATTAATTTGAGCTGAGCCCACGTCCATGGGACGTCTTTCTTTGTCAGCTGAGTTATTGGTCTAGCAATTGTTGCAAAGTTTTTAACAAATTTTCTAAAATAACTTGCCAATCCCACAAACTGCCTCACTTCATGTACATTGGTTGGCGCTCTAAATTCTTGCACAGCAGAGATCTTTGTCCGCCCGGGTGCAACACCTTCACCCGATACCTCATGTCCCAAATAGTCTATATTGGTCTGCAAGAAATAACATTTCTCCAGATTGACTTTCAGATCTGCCTTCAACAAAAGGTCCAGAACTCTCTGCAAGATGCTTAGTCCTTCTGCAACAGTCGTAGATGGAATTAAAATATCATCCATAAAAACTAATATATTGTCACCTGGAATGTCCTTTAATGCTTTTTTGATAGTACGCATAAACACTCCAGGTGCATTTGACAAACCAAAACTCATGCGTACATACTCATAGTGACCATCTGGTGTCACGAATGCTGTCTTCCTAATGGAATCTTCATCCATAGGAATTTGATGGTAGCCTTGAGCTAAATCTAAACTGGTAAAATAAATCTTACCTGTCAGTTTGCAAACCTGATCCTCAATATGAGGCAGTGGAAATCTATCCTTTATGGTTATAGCATTCAATGCTCGGTAGTCAACATACAATCTGTAGTCTCCTGTCTTTTTACGAACCAGTATAACAGGACTTGCATACTCTGACTCAGATTCTCTAATAATTCCCGCTGCCAATAGATCATCTATCTTTTCTTGCACTACCTGACGTTCTGAAAAAGCAAGCCTATATGGTTTATAACAAATAGGACGATCAGTATTAGTTCTGATCGTCATTTTACCCAAACTGGTACATCCTAGCTCACTCGTAGAGTTTGCAAAACAAGGCCCATACTCCTCGAGTACTTTTATCAACTCTAGTCTTTCTTCTGGTCTAATGGGCCCAACATTGAGCTCATCAGTGACAATTTGATTACAAAATACCAGACTTTGTTCATTTTGATTTTTCGCAGACTCGGTTATATGTTGCCCACAGAGCGTAGCTCTTGTCAATAGTTGGCCCTGTTTCCACAAAAGTTCTTCTTCACCTAAATTGTGTATATTCAACTGTGCATCATTCCCACTCAAAAAGGTAGCTGGGATCATATATGACTGGGAACCCAATTCATAAAAGCGAGGTGAAGCAGAGAAACAATTATTACCTGCATCTGAAACATAAACTTTTACACGCTTTACAGTATTAGGAGCAATGCATATGTCTTCTGCACAGCTCACAATATATCTCCTATCAGTATGTTCAATCTCAATATCAATCGTCTCTGTTGGGTCAATTTCGACATCCTTCACCAATGTAACTTGAGATTTGCTCACCATAAGAGATATTCCCTGCTACACGATGACTGGCTGACCTATCAACAAATCAATCTCCCCCATATCACAGTTAGAAACTAATGCTACTGTACTTAATTCTAGGTTGTCTATTTTCAATATGAATGTCACACATCCAACAGCCGGAATAGTCCCTCCAGCAAACCCTCTCAGCAGCGTAGTACTTGGACTCATCTCCATACCTTGGTGTCTTACCCAAGAAAGTTTTAATATATTTACCTGACTGCCAGTGTCAATCAGTGCCTTCAGAGGCACACCACATACCTGTACAATCTTTATAAACAATGAATTATTCAAAATATTAAACTCGTCTATGAGCCTTACCTGGTTCTCCCTAGCAGGCTCCTCAGGTCGGGACCTCTTGAAACAATTCTTGGCCATATGGCCAAGTTTACCACACCTGTGGCACTCCACCCGTCCCTGCGGCTTGCCGCTGCGGCAAAACTTCTCTATGTGGCCAACCTTGCCACACTTGTAGCACTTACGGGCCTCCCGTGGCCCTCCAGCAGGTCTTTTGGCTGCACCACTGCTCCCTGCAACCTGGTAATTCTCCTGTAGTGCCAGGAAACCTTGGTACAGCTGGTCAGGAGTTTTGCAGCTGTACCCTTTAACATGAACTTGCAGCTCTTGAGGCAGGCCCCGTATGATGCAGGAAATCGCCCCCCCCCCCCCCCGTCGTCAATCCTGCATCTCCTGATCAGCATTAATTTATGGTGGTAGTAGTGAGTCATGGACTCACCACTCCTTTTCTTGTACGCCATCATCTCCTCCAGGAGATCAGCGTATTCCACATGCCGTGGAAAGGCTCTTCCTAACTCACTCTTCCATTCCTCCCAGGTGAGATTGTACTCCCCCAGCACGTCGTACCACTTACGTGCCGTTCCCTTCAGCCTCGTCTGCATGTAGCAGGCCCTTTCATAGCTGCTCCAGCCATGAACTTCCCCCAACACGTCGATCCTCTGGAGCCACGCTGCCGCCGTGGACCCCTTATCGTCAGGATCAAAGAAGGGTATAACGTCCCCCTTCATAGTAGGCAACGGCCTTCCACCACCACTATCACGGCTACGGGGAGCCGGGGATGGAGTGTCCCGCGCAGGAGAATTTCTTTGAATCCTACCGAAGTAGCGCTCCACCATGCCCTCCAGCTTCGTCTCCAGGAGCCGCTCAAAAAGCACACGAGGCGACTCGGAGTCATCCTCGTTCGCAGCACGGCTTTTCTGAGCCATTTTAAAGTTCGTAAAACAAAAACAAAGTCACAACAAACAATAACAACAAAGGTGTCCTGTCACAAAATAACTTACAATAACTAACGGTGTCCTGTCACAAACTTAAATAAACAAAGGTGTCCTGTCACAACAAACTTACAATAACAAAGGTGTCCTATCACAAAAATAAACGTCCTGTCGCAAAAATAACAAAAAACAATGTAACAATGGCGTCCTTTCTCGCAGCGTGTTTAAAACACATGAAAAATACTTTAAGAAAAAAAACACAGGTCACTCTAATCCCACTTCTGATAATGTTATTACCTTCAAAGCTCCTCCACAGGCACATATATCGGCAAAATAAAAATACTAGTTAATAATTACAAAATACTGCTTTATTCAGCTCCAAAAAAAAACATGTCTACATATTCCAAAAAAGGACGCTATTTTCTCCATAGATGAAGACAGTGTTGCCAACCCTCTTTTTATCATCTTCTTCCTCTTCTCAAATTACTGCCGCTACAATTATTATAGTTACTGCCTAGTCTTGGTCTCATGTTCATAATATTTTTTACGTACTTATTACAGCAATGATATAAAAATACCCACCACTTATAGTTTTAATTTATTAGCACATTCAAAGAATTGCTACCAAAATGATTATCTATTTGTTAAAATGCGTGACAAGAGCATCTCTAATAAGTGGCCACCAAAATCCACTCTCCCCAAAATGAAAAATGAAAAATGTTTAATTAAGGAGTTTGGATTATATTGAATATTATAAAAATGATTATGTTATACGCGTGTAAAGTGTGGCGTCATTTGACAGTTTTGCGCTCCACTCTTCCATACATTTTGTATGGAATCAGTTCCTGAAAAAAATTGTTTCTTAGAGAAACTAAAAAAAAAATAGGATTATTGCTATCAGTGTACTGAAAAAAGGGCAAAAAACAGCTTAAAAACTTAGCTTTTTGCTAATCTGGGGTCTGGGAAGCAGTAGGTACAAAATCTAATATAGTTCCAAATTCAAAAAATTAAAGTAGAGGAAGAACTTAAAAAAAAAAATATAAATATACTTTGATCAATTTTTATATTCACACATAAATTCTTTTGATCAAGTGTCGAGATAACACATTGTAAGTACATATCTAAAAATCTATGGAAATCCATAGATTTAACATATAGAATTCTGTGTGGAAATCATGTTGTGATTGACTTGACATTAAACGATTTTGGCAGGTTAGTAGAATCAGTACTGTGTTAAAATAATTATTACTGATTCTGATATAATTTTCAATATATGGTTGAAATCGAAGTGCATATTTCCGTTAGTTAATAATAATCGTTATGGCATTAATGGACAATACAATTGATGATAAATCGTTTGGAATTGATATTGTAATTTATGAATTAAACGAATTTGATATAGAACTATTTCTAACGAAGGGAAAATTTTCTAATGAACCGACTGATTATTATGAATACGACTATGGTTCTAATAAAAAGTTCACTGAATCGCAGTCTTCAGGGACAGATGTGCGAAGTAAAAGCGGAGAAAAACTATACAAGTGCAATAAAAAGTTCGCTCAGTCCGGTGCTTTAAAGACACACATTCGACTGCATAGCGGAGAAAAGGCATTCAAGTGTAATGTTTGCAATAAAATGTTTACCGACTCTTCTAATTTAAATAAACACCTGCGACTGCATAGCGGAGAAAAGCCATTCAAGAAGGTTTGCAATAAAATGTTCACTCAATCTGGTGCCTTAAAGACACACATTCGACTGCATAGCGGAGAAAAGCCATTCGAGTGTAATGTTTGCAATAAAATGTTCACTCAGTCGGGTGTCTTGAAGGCACACATGCGACTGCATAGCGGAGAAATGCCATTCAAGTGCAAGGTTTGCAATAAAATTTTCGCTCATTCGAGTTCATTAAAGACACACATGCGACTGCATAGCGGAGAAAAGCCATTCAAGTGTAATGATTGCAATAAAATGTTTACCAACTCTTCTAACTTAAATATACACATTCGACTGCATAGTGGAGAAAAGCCATTCGAGTGTAAGGTTTGCAATAAAATGTTCACTCAGTTGGGTGTCTTGAAGGCACACATGCGACTGCATAGTGGAGAAAAGCCATTCAAGTGTAAGGTTTGCGATAAAATGTTCACTCAATCTGGTGCCTTAAAGACACACATGCAACTGCATAGCGGAGAAAAGCCATTCAAGTGTAATGTTTGCAATAAAATGTATGCTCAATCGGGTTCTTTAAAGACACACATTCGACTGCACAGTGGAGAAAAGCCATTCGAGTGTAATGTTTGCAATAAAATGTTCACTCAGTCTGGTGCCTTAAAGACACACATGCAACTGCATAGCGGAGAAAAGCCATTCAAGTGTAATGTTTGCAATAAAATGTATGCTCAATCGGGTTCTTTAAAGACACACATTCGACTGCACAGTGGAGAAAAGCCATTCGAGTGTAATGTTTGCAATAAAATGTTCACTCAGTCTGGTGCTTTAAAGACACACATGCAACTGCATAGCGGAGAAAGGCCATTCAAGTGTAATGTTTGCAATAAAAGGTACACTCAGTCTGGTGGTTTAAAGACACACATGCAACTGCATAGCGGAGAAAAGCCATTCAAGTGTAATGTTTGCAGTAAAATGTTTGCTCAATCGGGTATTTTAAAGATACACATTCGACTGCATAGTAGAGAAAAGCCATTCGTGTGTAATATTTGCAATAAAATGTTTACCGACTCTTCTAATTTAAAGATACACATGCGAATGCATAGCGGATAAAAGCAATTCAATTGTAATATTTGCAATAAAATTTACCGACTCTTCTAATTTAAAGATACACATGCGAATGCATAGCGGATAAACGCAATTCAATTGTAATATTTGCAATAAAATTTACGCTCACTCCGGTGCTTTAAAGACACACATTCGATTGCATAGTAGAAAAAAGCCATTCGTGTGTAATGTTTCTAATAAAATGTTTACCAACTTTTCTAATTTAAATCAACATATGCGACTGCATAGCGGAGAAAAGCCATTAAAGTGTAATGTTTGCAATAAAAAGGTCGCTCAGTCTGGTGCTTTAAAGACACACATAAAATATTCACTCAATCTTGTGCTTTATATACAAACAAAATATACTTCTAGTTCTTTAAATATTATATATTATAAATTATTATATATTATGCTTGTTTCTATCTTTTTCTACACCAGCTGGTAATTGTGTTGTCTTTGTGAATTGTGGTTTGTTTTGTGTAAATTGCGTGAAATATTTGAAAATTGACATGAATTTGTTCGATCGCATGTATTGATTGTTCTGATCCATTATTTTGTTTGCTTAGTTTGGTAATATTTGACTCTATTTTATTCAGGTATACATTCTTTCATGATCACCTATTGCCAACCTCGATACAGACCTAAGGTCTAGTGAGGTGACAAAATTCAGTGTGATAAGTATTTATTGTATCAATCATGTTTTTATGTTGTTGTAAATATTCTGATTAATAAAAAGATATTCTGATTCTGATTCTGATTTAAATAGACACATGCGAATAAACTGTTGATAGTTTCGGCCGAGGGTACTTGATAGTAGTTCATTTTCACTTATGTAAAAATAAATAAGGAGTCTTCAGTTTGTGCTACTACGAATTTTTTTTATTTCCATAAACATGTTTTCGGGAGCGACTACTCCCTTCCTCAGATGGACAAAGACTAAAGAATGAATATAAATGAATATGAGATATTTTACAAATAGTTAAGTAGGTATATGAAACAAAAAAACAGCATTACAGAAAGGGTGAACTTAAGAGTACTTTAAAAAAATTACAGCTATACCATGTAAAAGTGACTTATTATGAGCTAAGGAAAGATAACAATTATAAAAAGATAACTTTTGGATTAAAAAATTTACAAATTCACATATAATTTTGGCCAGACAGTTTCAATCTGCAATTGAGAATTTGGACCTTCCAGAATTTTTAACAGAAGGTATAACCCACGTTATCCCAAAAATCAATAATGCTTCAACTCCAAATAACTTTAGACCAATTACATGCTTACCAACAATTTATAAACTTTTGACATCTATAATTTCAAACAAAATACATTCTTACTTAATCGAAAATCATATTTTATCCGTCAGACAAAATGGATGTAAAATGGGATCTCATGGCACAAAAGAATTGCTCTTAATAGATAGTATTATTTGTGAGCAGGTGAAACACAAAAAGAAAAATATCTCTATGGCATGGATTGATTACAAAAAAGCATATGATTCAGTTCCACATTCTTGGCTAATAAAAGTATTGGAAATATATAAAATTAATAACGAACTCATAGAATTTCTAAAATTTTTGATGTAAAATGGAGAACAAAAATATCTGTTTCTCAACCATCTGGAAAATATACTACTGAATCAATCCATATCAAAAGAGGTATTTTTCAAGGAGATAGTCTTAGTCCTGATGTGAGGGATTTATTCAGATGTGTTATTCAAAATATTGTTAAGTCATTATTTGAAAATTTGGAAACGCGATGGTAAAGAGTTTGAAAACCAGTTGCTTCTTTGTTTATGACAGATTAGAAGGTTTGGTATTTTTACATATTGAATGGATGTACGGGGAAACCATTTTTAGAAAAAATGTTATTTAAAGGGATTAGTAGAGAAGGCAAGGCTTCTTTGTTTTGAGATAGTATATTTGGCCCTCGATAGGACAAATAGTTTTTTTGAAGTTTAGTCTAGATCCACGCTCCGATGGGAGACGTTCTTAAATTTTGTGTTGAAGTGTTTGAGTAATTTTTAATATCCTTCGCATATTTCAATTGTGCATATTATGTACCTACCGGGGTGTGTCCGAGTGTGTTGTTATTAATACGGGATTTGCGTGCGACTTGATTGATGTGTATCTTTGGAGGTTGAAATATCACATTTGATAAATTCGCGTTTGATAAAACTTAGAATCTTCGGTTTTGGATTAAGCCTTCTGTTTAATTATTCTAATATATTATTTATTGTTCGACTGGGCTAACCATAGAGGGAGGATGCGTGGCGGATCGTTAGATTGGACAGCCCCGTGGTAATTCAACTTCCAACTATGAATGTGACGTGTTTATTTTCGTTTTGTGCTTTTTGCTAAATATTTGAAGGCATGCAGAATTTTGGGTGAGTGACCAGATTTTTTTGATATTAGAATTTGTATGGACACAGAGAGGTGTTTTCTTGTGTGGTATTTTGTTTGTTGCTTGGTTGCCCCGCCAAGCATGCTTATGAGCAAGTTGCTCGATTGGTTTTAGCTGAGAGATATATGGCCGATGCGTTACGGCATTGTTTTGAATATTTGTGATCTCTGTGTGCCATTGGGCTTATTGTATTGCAGCATGTACCTCCCTGTATTGTTTTCACACGTCACATGTCAAGCACACGTCGCGAATTGTTATCTGTCATTCGCGGGTTACCCCATTGTCCGATACCAGTGGTGTGACCTATCTTAAATGTTTATTTTTGAATCCGGTTAGGAATTTCATATTTAGAACCTTCTAGTAAGCTTGGTGTAGAATTTTCATTTGTAAAAGTAGGTACATCCCCGAGAGAGTAATTTTGTTATGAATATCCGGTCGCGATATTATGATATGATGAGCTTGTTATTGCCCGCGCATAAGATAGATTAGGTATTATACACGCGCCGTTGTAAATCTATTAAGGTTAAAGTTACGGAGTCCTTATAAGAAGATTTAGTATGTCAGGAGGGCTGTGGACTGAAGATATACCTCACATGACTCTCCAAGAGAATGGGCTGTGGCTGATTTGGACGCTTTTAAGCTCAGTTCATGAGGTTCACTGGCGAAAAGGTCGCGGGCCAAGACCGAAGCAGTTGAGCGATTTGGAACTCTAATGAGGAAAACTTGCGGTTTAATGACAGCCCGTATGTAATTTGACTAGAAGGTTGATTTGTTCGTTTATAAAGTAATTGAACGTTTATTTTGATATTGAGATCGATAATAATTAAATGCACGCGAGATAGACATTAAAATTATTGTTAATAGGCAGGATCGTTTTGACTGCAGCTAGTCGTGGCATATTTTTCGCGTAGTAAAATCCTGTCCTATTTTGAGTCTCTGCCGGAAGTACGTTTAGGTATTTAGAGTCAAGAGTTACATAGTCAAAAGATAGCTTTCATCCCCTGTAGTCTGTACACCATCAGGGACCTATTTCATTTGTCTATACACACTATATCTTTTTTTGGTACCTGTTCGAGGCGTGAGGTCGCATCGAATTGGGCCAGTCTCGGACCTTCAGAGTTTTTTTTTTGCCTGAATTTTGGCAAGAAGGTTCGTTTGACATGGAAGGCCCTCTTTCGGTGGCTAATTCCTCCCATAGACCTCGATCATGCTTATCAGTCCGCTTTGGTTCTGCTTAGCTCTAAATCCGCTGAGTAAATTATTGGAATCCTCAAATTGTGGCTATGAATTAAAAAGGTCTGGTATTAAATTTAGTCTGGTATTAAATTTATGGACGATTTAAAATTATTTGGTAAAAATTTAGTTGAATTAGAAAAATTAATCAAAATTACAAAAAAATTTAGTGATGATATTAAAATGGAATTTGGGTTAGAAAAATGTGCAAAAATTAATGTTCAAAAAGGAATAATCCGAAACAATCATCAAAATAGTTCTTCATCTGTAACAAACATTCCTCTTTTAGATAATCAAAATTACAAATATCTTGGCTTTCAACAAAATCTAGTTTTTGACCACAAAATTATTAAAAATAACATTAAAAATGAATTTATTAAAAGATTAAAAAAAGTTTTGAAAAGTTTTCTTTCCGGGAGAAATAAAATTATGGCCATTAATTCATGGGTTGTACCGAAAATTTTGTATTCTTTTGGAATCATTAAGTGGAGCCAAACGGAACTAGACAAGATGGATTTAAAGGTACGTAGTTTGCTCACGCAATATAGGATGCATCATCCAAGATGTTCCTTGATGAGATTATATTTACCAAGGAAGATTGGTGGTAGAGGCATGTTAAATATCAAAAACATGAATAACAAAGAGATAAACCTCCTCCAATCTTACTTTATCTCATCAAGGAATAAATTGGGTTATGAAGACCTGATTGCGTGTGATTTGAAGTACACGCCCTTAAATTTATCAAATCCTGTTTCACCACCGATAATTGGGGTACAAGATCGGGTTGATATATGGAAAGGCAAGTCTCTCCACGGTCGATTCTTCGAAACTTTAAATTCATCACATGTAAGTCTTGAAGATTCGACTGGATGGTTGAGGTTTGGTGAACTATTTAGCGAAACAGAAGGTTTTGTCTGTGCAATACAAGACCAGGTCATCGTAACCAATAATTATAAAAAATATATTATTAAAACACCTGACACTATTGATAAAATGTCGTGCATGTGGCCAAACGGGAGAAACAATCAGACATATTTTGTCTGGGTGTTCTCTCCTGTGTGGTACTGAGTATCTGCACAGACATAACGATGTGGCTAAAATAGTTCATCAAAAACTTGCCTTTAAATATGGTTTACTCGATTTTGAAGTACCTTATTATAGGTACACCCCAATTTCGGTAATGCAAAACAATAATACAAAGTTATATTGGGATATACCAATACAAACTGACCGAACGATTAACGCAAATCGTCCGGACATTGTATTGGTTGATCGTAGGAACGGGATAACGTATCTCGTGGATATCACTGTACCGTATGATGAAAATTTGAAAAAAGCCGAGCAAGACAAGATACATAATTAAATATCTTGATCTTGCTCACGAAATCAAGGATATGTGGCATACACCAACCACACACATAATACCTATAGTGATATCGACGAATGGAGTTATTCCTAAGTCTCTTAAAGACAATCTAGGGAAACTTGGCATCTGTTGTGGTCTCAGATATGCCATCCAAAAGGCAGTTCTGTTGTCCTCATGTAGGATGTTAAGAAGGTTCCTTTCTCTGTAGTTCGAAGATCTCTCATGATTACATTACATCGTAATGTATCATGAGAGATAATACCGATATTTTTATATTTAGTATATAGCATTGTATTTAATTTTAATTTTTTTATTATTATTTTTTTACAATGATGTATGCTTTATATGATATATTGTGATTTAATGAATAAATGATTTGAAATAATAATTTTACAGAACATAGAACTATCTTTGAAAATAATGTATGTACAGAGTAGGATATTGGTTTAACATAAAAAAGGTACTGTTTGACAATATGTAAGACTAACGGAAGCTATATAATATCAAATGAACTTTTGATATAGTGATGACGTATTGAAAGAGAAAGTATTACAAGAAAAAAAAAATGACAATATTTAAAGATAGTGTAGATAACGGCAGGTAACTTTATGGGTCTATTCTTTCTTTCTTTCCCGTATCCGGTTTGATGTTCCGGTGCTGAAAGGATTAGCCGGCAGTAATGCCGTTACCAGGGGACGCCCGATTGCTTTTTTGTTTCGTGAAAACTCAATCTGCGTGGAGGCTCCTTTCTTGTCCCCCTTGTTTAAAGCTTAACAATAAGAACAACAGGTAGGATTGGCGGTGGTCTCTTTGGCAGACAGGAACAAACTTGAAGATTCGTTCAGATCTGAAACAAAGAGATTTACAGAGGCAGTATCGTTCAAATCAAATGTTTATCTTTTTAATTTCTTTTAGCAATGGTGAGCTTTCAAACAAATCTAGTTTTTCATTCAAGACGTTTATGTTTGAATTATGTGGTCATGTTCATTGAGATGTTCGCCAAATTTAGATTTATTGTCTTTGTTCCTAAAACTACGCAGATGATCTTGAATCCTTATTTTTTTTTTACATGCGAATACATACCGTATAACAGCCGTTCAAGTGTAAGTTTTGCGATCAAATGTTTAATCAATCTACTTAGTGCTTTATATACAAACCAGAGTTTTCATGTGTAATATTGCAATAAAATATTTACCATATGAAAACTGAGCCAGACAAGACTTGATTAGAAGTATAAGTAGGTGCACTGAGAGAAAAGTAAGGGGGAAAAGCTCGTATTTCTGGAGTTTTTTCTCGTAAGAACTGTTTTTTTTGACTCAGAGTGAAGCATTGGTTTTTTCAATGCTCCGTCATTGAATTTTCATACGAGGTATTTTCCCGTACGGTTTACTGGAAATTAGCAGGTATTGGAGAGGAATTGATCGATGCAATGTCATTGAATTTTTAAATGATAGTTCATTGGAAAAAGCAATGCCGTCATTGATATATCTAAGTAAGAGACTTCATATTTCCTATTAACGTACGGGAAAAAATCAATGCCGTACGTGGTATAAACCGTTACATCATTGAAAAATCTAAGTAAGGGCCTGTATATTTTCTAGTAGCGTACGAGAAAAAACCAATGACGTACTTGGTACAACCCGTTACTTCATTGATATATCTAAGTAAAGTCCTTTAAATTTTCTAGTATAGTACGAGGAAATAGCAATGCCGTGCTTGGTACAACCCATTACTTCATTGATATACCTAAGGAAGAGACTTTTTATTTTCTAGTACATTACGAGCAAAAAACAATGCTGTAATTGATTCAACCAGGTAGCAACCCCTTTCTTACCTATTACATCATTGCTATCTAAGCTCTCAATACCTACCTAGATCTAAAAATTCCACACATCCAGGTGATTGAGTTTGTCTTCTTCGTACTTGATACGTTTTCTCCCAGTTGATCAAAGCAAGACACTATGGAGGTATTGATGACTTGATGAAATTTTTGCGTCTCCCTAGATTACATTCAGCTCGTTTTGTGAAGTTTCATCTAAAAGTTTCATCTAAAAACTGATGAGTTGGTGACGCATAGCCTGCTTGAGGAAACTCGCCAAACAGCTGGGAGAATACACCGTCTTCTCAGGCTATCCATCAGTTGTCTTCCGTAGGTATGGATCACACATGTTTACCTAACATCTACAATGTGGTTATTTCGAAACTTGATCAAACGAATTGTACGAATAAAAAATTAACGATGAAATTGCGGAAGTTTTTTTGGAATATTCATCTTTATTAAGACTTCACTTATAAAAGAAAAAGAAGAAGAATTTCCCAAAAAAAAAATCGCAATTTCATAGATATTTTATTTTGTCTTTTATATTTATTTATTATCTTCATACGGCACTTAATTACAAAAAAAATATAGCAATAAATTGATAATATTATTATTTTTTTTAAGAAAAAACACTTGATCTCAATTGAAGGTCTTTAAAATAAAATAGAAAAAAAAAATATTTCCCAAAAAATAATTTCCAAATTCATTGAAAAAAAAATCTGTTAAGTATACCTACTTATTTATAAGAAAAAAGGTTGTTAACCTGGAGAAAAAATAAATAAGAACACGGAGTTTGAATTAATCTATTTCAATTTAAAGTGCCAATTGCAATTTCAACGTAAAATGTTTGTCTTTTGTTCGTACAATTCGTTTGATCAATAATTATCCAGATAACACATTTTATAGAGAAATATAACTAGGTACATAATTTGTAAAATGATTTTAGTATAAACTTTTAAGTAATGAGTAAACAAGTCTTGCATCTACGAGCTCAAGCAAACTAATGGTAGATCTAAGAGGTAGGTCGATTGCGTCTGGTAAAAAAATATCCCTACTCCGTCTGGAAATCACCGACGTACTTGTGAAAACCCCGTACGAACTTGGTTTTAACAGGTGCCGCACGGGAGAAAGTCAAGGGCCTGGATTTTTTCACGTTGTCCTTGCGAAATTCTCGTATTTACTTGTTTCTGTTGAAATTAATTATTGTCATTGGATTTTTCAAGTTTACTAGCTATTTTCCATTACCTACCAGCTCTTACCTAGTATCCTATTATTTGTACTGGCTTTACTCAAAACCAAAGAAATAATGGAATTTACAACAGAAATATATTTGACTTGCATAGGTTTTTGAAATTGTACGGATGTCCAGGAAAAAACTCCATGCTCCATCATTGAAAATACTAATGATGTTGCGTTTTCATATAAACCATCTCCGTAATAGAAAGAAACAATTCCTGTACGGGATATTTTAAATTATTATAAATTGAATCATTGTTTTATTCCAGTTGCATTAGTTTAATCAATGACATACAGCATTTACATTATTTCTATTCTTACTGAGAAAAACGTAAAACAAGTAAACTTGTTTCTTTCTATGAATTACTTGAATAATTCCCTGATACGAGAATTTCGGAAATTCCATTCTTGGGAATGGAAATAAGCAGATAAGGTGAATTGATCATTTCAATGATAATGTTTTTTTTCATAAAAGTTTATGATTTTTTCTTGTATTCTGCGGTTTTTATAAAACCATTTACTGTACGTGCCTTCATCATGACAAAATTTCTCTCAGTGTGTGGTACCTACATATTTTTTGTATCCGTGTTTTTAAATTGGAAAATGTAGGAAATCTTAAGTGATCATGTTTATGTTGAAATAATATTCAAAATTCAATAGTCCGTATTATAAATCTGTGAATTTTAGTGAATATATAACATATATGGCCCCATGTTACAATATTCCATTCATTGAATTTGTGTATGTTTATGTATTTCTCACTGTTTGTTTTGACCTAGGTATTTGTTGTATAAAAATATTGTTGTTTCAATTGTTACACCCACACACACGCTTTGTCTTGTGGGATTATTCCATTTATTTAATTGTTATGATAATGTATATAATATTGTATATTAATGCCTTGTGTTACAAGCGGCTCTCGATGGTCCATATTCAATTGATGGCAAAAATCTTGAACGCGTTGAGGAAATAAGAGACCTAGGAGTACTTTTTGATAGCAAATTATCTTTTAAGAGTCATAAAACCGGGATTAAAAATCGAGCTATGAAATCATTGGCCTTTATGCTTAGGACGGTGTCAAAAGTATTGCTACACTAAAATTATTATATATGCCCACTGTGCGCACCATACTTAATTTTAACTCTCCCACAATATGGTCCCCAAATTATGCGATCCATGTTGATGGTTTGGAAAAGGTACAGAAGAAATTCTTACGCATACCGAGGGAACATTTAAATTATGATTATTTATACACCCATACTGGCCTCATTCCTTCGAACTTTTTCTGTATAAAATTCTTAACAATTTCTATGACAGCCCAGAACTGTTACAGAAGATAAGCATAAGAATTCCTCTCCGTGATACCCGTAGTGTGGATCTCTTCCATGTCGACACGCATCTGTCAAATTACACTCGCAATACGGTCATTCCTCGTCTACATGCTTCGGGCAACCGACATCTGGGCTCGATTGACATTTTTAATACAAGTATGGCGCAGTTCAGATTGCAAATGGAGAGTGCGTTGCGTGACTTGCACTGTTAGCTTGTTATT
Source organism: Mystacides longicornis (assembly GCA_963576905.1). Classification (NCBI taxonomy): domain Eukaryota; kingdom Metazoa; phylum Arthropoda; class Insecta; order Trichoptera; family Leptoceridae; genus Mystacides; species Mystacides longicornis. The sequence goes on along the minus strand of OY756430.1, from coordinate 21,350,636 downwards.
CCTCCTCCTCTCCCACTATTGTGGTAGCTTTTCAAAAATTTGTCGCATTTTTCACATTCACATTTTTTGGACTTTATTATTTTCATATTTTCTTTTTTTTCATTATTATTGTAATATGTGCTTGGTGAAGTTTGAAACCGGCCCTGCACCTGGTGCCGGAATGGCAGGGTATATGTGTGCGTGTGAATGCACCAGTGTGCAATCATGTTTAATGTGTATTAATATTACAGTTTATCTGTGTTTTTTTTAAGGAATATTATGAACATTAGTTGTTGTATACATTTTTACACTTAAGATTATCTTTTCTCTCTTTTTTTTTTAATGTTATTTCATCTTTGTATGATTTGTTTTTTTTTGTAATTGCTTTGTTTTTGTAGAAGGCCTTTGCGCCGTTAATGATGATAAAATATAAATAAATAAATTATTGTCGAAAAATAAACAATTATTATTATTATTAATATTGTCGATGAGGAGTAAATGACTGAACTTGGCCCCGTGGGTCTGACGAAGAATCAACAGCGGTACATTCAGTCGGATTGCATTGTGTCCTCGGAGGATGGTGAAGAAAAGGCTCCTGCTCGTGATGGTGTTTGATGACTATGAAGAATTGCGTAATATATTTATAACAGAAACGTCTATAAGCCCGATATGGCTGATAAGCTTGCCGTAAACCAGTCCGATTACAATGCTCTAAACCGTCCTGCAACGACTGTTGTTAAAAAGTGACTTATATTATGAATTTTAAAGGTTGTGATATTTTTCTAATTATTATTAATGTTGTCCTTAATCTACATATATAAATAAAATCAAAAAGTCTGAAAAAACATTTATACTTTATAGACACGGTAACCGAGAAAGACAGAGGTAAAATAATAGGTACCCTCTATACCGGGTCCCATTGGGGCTTTGCGCTATAGTCTACAAATATTTCTAATACGTTAATAATTATCCATAAATTAATATATAACATTATTTATTCATAAAATTCCCATACAAATTCATTTGATATCATGCCGTTTTGATAGAATTCAGGTATCTTGAAACTATATTATTATTTTAATCTTATTTAGTTAGACCGTCGGTACTTATATGTACGGTTTTGTTTTAATATAAAAAGTACAAACTTTCATTTTATTTCAAAACATTTTATTCAATACAAGTAAAAACATTAAAACAAAGTAAAACAATTTAGGTTTTTTTACTCATGAAATATCATCATATTCCTCCATTGTGTCATAGCATATTTTCATACTATTTATTCATACATTGTGTTAGCCATCTAACATGAGATATTTTTCTTGGGGTACTGTTGGCTTAATCATCAGGAAATGTTCATGTTGGTATGACTATATTATCTACATAATAATTCAGTTATGTATTTACGCTTGTCTACATAATAATTCAGACATGTTTGTCTGCTTTCTATCGTATATGGGATCATCACCCTCAAAATACAAATGCTACGTCAGACATTAACACCATGCAATTTTTCTCAAAATTTTTATGCAACAATTTGTATTTTTTCTGATTGAACGTTATGCAGAAATATTTTTAATAACTTACAAACCTAGTTTTTTTTATTGGTTACACAATGGTTTATTCACATTTTTCGAATTTCCAAAATTTTAGATCGCAAATCTTGTTTGCATGGGACAGGGTATGCTTCCTGCTTATTTTTTTTTTTTTTTTTTTTTAATGAATCTGTGCTCACTCAAAGTGAACACAAATACACTCCTTGACTCTTTCACAGTAAGCTACTGAAAGCTTGTGTCGTGAAAGAGGAAGATGGTCGGCACCTGGGATCGAACCACGACGTCCGCAGTACGAAAGCCGGCGTTGTAACCGCTGGGTCACCAACCACTTCAAAACTTCTGTTTTAGATTCTGTACATCGTCTCAGAATGTTTTTTTTTTGCAATTTTTACTCCGCCTTCCGCTTGTCCATTACTTTTTGGGTAGTTTGGGCTTGTAAAAATTATCTATATCCCATTTATATACAAAATCTCTAAATGCTGCTGAATTATACGGGAGGCCGTTGTCGCACACTATTTGTAACGGACACCCATGGCGTGCAAAAATTGATTTAGAAGTAGCCATTGGGTAAAGATATTAATTCTATAAATTTTGAATAGTATTCCATCACCTCCATGTAACTAATTCCATTGTGGTAGAGAATATCTATCGCCAATCGCTCCCATGGATATGATGGCAATTGATACGGTAGTAACGGTTCCTTTCTATTATTTGTTTGAAATTTTAAGCATACATTACACTGATCTATTAAATTTTGAATATCTACATTCATCGTTGGCCAAAAAACTTGTTCCCGTGCCATATATTTACATTTTGTAATACCTAAGTGCCCTTCATGTATTTTCCTAAGGATGTTCGGTCTTAAGACTTCTGGTATTATTAAACTAGAACCTTTGAAAAGCAATTCATTAGCTACATGTATTTCACTCTGATAATTCCAAAAGGGTTAACAAGCTGGCTCAACATTTTTTTTACTATTAGGCCATCCTTCTAATAATATTTTTTTAGGGTTTGTAACGTTATGTCTCCTAATGTTGCTTCCTTAATCTCAGATAATTTCTGTTCTGTTGGTGCTAAATTTGCTACTAATAAATTAACATGAACCTGTACTTCTTTTTCTACGTCTGTGATTTCTGTGTCAGGCAATGCCGCTCTGGAGAGGGTGTCCGATACTAACATATTTTTCCCAGGCACAAATGTAACCTTTTTGGAGGGCTATCATCATACGTTGGAGTCTGGTAGGAACTTCTGCCAGTGGTCTTTTGAATAAATAAATCAGTGGCTTATAATATGTTTCAACATCTACGACTTTTCCATAAAGATATTGGTGGAATTTTTCACATCCAAATAATATGGCATAAAGCTCTTTTTCTATATGTGCATAGTTTTGCTGACATTTCGTTAACGATTTGAAGCCATAAGCCACTGGTTTACCTTCCTGTAGTATAACCCCTCCTACTGCACTCTGTGAACTATCTACCGATAATGTGATGGGCTTATTTACGTCAAAATTAACCAATACCGGTGCTGAACTAACTATATCTTTTAATAAACTAAATGCTTTATCATGATTGGAGTCCCATATCCATTCTGAATTTTTCTTTAAAAGGTCCCTTAGGTAATACTTTTATTTTTTCTGATAAGTCTGCGATAAAAGAACTCAAATAATTAACCATAGGTACCTAAAAACCGTGGGGCTGTCGGCTTAGAATAGCACCTCTGTTCTTTTTGCTGGTTTTTCGAGCATCCTGTAAGAGGCAGGTAATCGAAAAATCAGATCGGGGTCGTGGGGTTGACCACCTCACACCCTTAAACTCCAGCGGTCAGAAAAGGCAACAAAATTAAGCTCTTGTTGCCTCCCTATGCCCCTAAGTGGGATCTTAAGGGAGTTTGGATTTGGATTGGACCTAAAAACCATTGTAAATCTTTTTGATTTTTTGTCACAGGCATTTCTTTAACTGCTTTGATTTTTGTATAATCAGTCTTAATTCCCTCTACATTGAAAATATGTCCTAACTAGCCTTTTTACCCGTCCATAAAATCGTTGATGAAGTTTGCTGAGAAAAATATGAATTATAGAACCTGATTTATGGATTAATATAATAAGGTAGGTGCCTATAGAGAATGTCCCTAAGTGGGGTCAAAAAAGGGAGCATTGATTGACTGTGTTTGTACTATATATAAAAAGTCAGAGGATTTGAATTGGTAAATAGGTAGATATAATAGATAGTATGAGAAATAAATGTAATATTGCTGTAGAGGCAGCAAAGGTGAGTCATAAACATAGCATTTTTATCTATTTCTATACCTTCTCCATCAAATACATTAGATGGAAAACTTGATTTCTGTAAATAGTGAAGTTATTCTTCTGCAAAAACATAATTATGTACTCAAAGCTTTATTTATTCTGAATATCAACAGGTAGGTACATAATTATTTTAATTTAGCGTTAAGACCTCTACCCGAGCCAGTTATTTTGTACCTGAAAATCTTTTGTGTGAAAAATCATCAGTATAGCCAGCAAGAAAATAATGCATCAAAAACTCCTATAAAGATTCTGACCCATCTGGGAATTGGAACCAGAAATTTCTTATCAGAAATGGGTGTTAATTTAAACATAGTAAAGAATTTTGTGGCCAAGGATTCGAACCTGCACCTCACACCGAGCATTCGTGTAAATAGAAAAATCATTGTAGATTGCTTATTACAAATAAAACAGGAATAGGGTAATAATAAAAATTTCAAATTGCTTTGGCAATAATCCCACCAATTTTTTTTTTTAATCCCCTATGCCCCTAAGTGGGGTATAAAGGGAGTTTGTATTTCAAAAATTAATTTTACTGACATTAATAAAACAATCAATATAATTGGTAAAGAAACACACTTTTGTAATAAATAACTAAGGTATTTTGCAGTTGATCTTTAAACTTCAATTTTACAGGGTAAAACTTTTTAATACATGTTAATTTTGAGTATAAAATTCAATATTTAGGTACTTCTAGAGAATTAGAACTCTCATATGTGCTTATATAAGTCATAATAAGTTTTTTTTTTACCCATCACGCCGTTTCCCGGGGATAGGCAGAGAGTACGGATTTCCATTCTTTCCTATCCAAACACACATCCTTCGCTTCTTCCAAACGCATAACATTCCGCATACATGCTCTCCTATTTCTTTTGCTCCTGACTTGGCCTTCCTCTAAGACTGAACCGATAGGATCGGACCATGTCATTCGAGGTTCTTTCTGTCATTCGAGACATTCTTTCTGATTTATGTATCCTTCTTGTCATTCTTTCCTCGTTCATTCTCTCTACATGCCCAAACCACCTTAATTTATTATCTTTCATTCTGGTCACTACACTAACATCCACTCCACGTTCCTTTCTAATATTCTCATACTAACAGTTGACAATTAATAAGAGATATACAAAACATTAAAGTAAATGTTATTGTTGTGAGAAAATATCTTGAAAATTTCGATACATTTAAAATTCTGTGACATTTTGGCATTGCATTCATGATAAAATATAATCCTAGGAATTTCAGCTCCATAGACGAATTATGGAAGGCATAAATGCAACGGGCCGTTGGCCAGGTGGCTACCATCTTAGCAGATTGTTGAATTTGTCGAATACTCAAGGATTTCAATTTGACCACCTAAATAAGGGTTGTTGTTAACGTGAAGTAATCACTATAAAATAAATATTTCTTCTTCCGATGGCGCTACAGCCTAATTCGAGCTATGGCTTCCAATACTCGGGACAACTCTGTCTCCGCTTCTGTCCAGATTTCGTGGGTGAAGAAGTTGCTCGGCATTCCTCCTGACCTCATTCTTACATTGCAGCCTAGGTCTTCCAATTCTGCTGGATGTCCACCAATAATTCTCTTTGGTGCTCGCAATGATGGCATTCTCTGCTCATGTCTGTCCCACCGTAGTCTAAAAAATAAACCAATTTATTTATTTATTTATTTCACTCTCATCCCTAGGCCCTTTCGGGCACTTGGAGTCGTCAAAAATATACAAAACTAGACATAATTAAACATTATTAAATTTAAGCACAATCAATAATCGATAAAAAACACACAATAACATTTTTGAAATCCATAAAATAAGATAAATAAATGAAAGCGTTGGCGAGGCTGAAAGGGTGTAAATGGCCCATTCAGCCTCCTGTCAGTGTATGTAAAAGAATAAGTAAATTATGCAAGATGACAAAACAAAATACAAAAAAAAAAAAAATTAAATACATAAAATAAAAAAATTACATTTCTTCAAAATTCTTCCAAGTTCTTGTAGATGAATAAACGCTTGGGCGAGTCTGAAAAGGTGTAAAGGGCCTTTCAGTCACCTGTCAGTAAATGTCATATTATAAACAGCATGGAGAGTCACAAAAATAAACAGGTTTGTCAGGCTAACAAGAAAGAGAGCACTCCACCAAGGGGGCCGCCCAACGGGCATACAATGTGGACTCCAAAAAAAAAAAAAAAAATTTAACAATGTCTACGTTTGATTTAGCATCTCGTCAATAGTGTAAAAGCATTTTTCAACCAGATACTCCCTGATCTCTCTCCGAAAGGTATCGTCATCCATGGATTTAAAGGGCTGTGGTAATTTGTTATAAGCCCGCACACTATGGCATATGAAGCTTTTAGAAATTTTCGTTAGGCGATGCCTGATAGGTCGCACATTATTCACAGCCCTAGTGCCATGATCATGATATTCCGAGTTTAGGGGTGTATTCGGCAGATTTCTCCTAGAGAAAAGAAGGCACTCTCGGATATATGCACCGGCCAATGTGAGAATGCCCTGTTCCTTAAACGCATTACGGCAAGTCTCCCGCGGCTGCATACCCAGTAGCGCCCTCAGAGCTCACTTCTGCAAAATTGATACTCTTGAGAAATCCGCCCCTCCACCCCAAACCATCACACCATAGACCATAATCGAGTGAAAGTAAGCAAAATACACATTCTTTGCAGTTTTTATACCACATAAATCTTTAATTTTTTTAATAGCATAAATCGCAGAGCCTAACCTGCCACAGAGCTGGTCTACGTGTGGAGACCATTGGAGCTTCTCGTCCATCATGACACCAAGGAACTTATAACTATTTACTATGTTTAATGAATTATTTGCTAGAAGTTGATTAGCTGATATATTCTTATTCCGCTTCAGAGAGAAACAAAGCGCATTGGTTTTAGTCATATTCAATACTAAATTATTAACATCAAACCATTGGTTTACGTCGTCCACAATTTTTACTACACTCTCAGCAAGACGTTCATCGTATTTGTTTCCCTCTACGAGAAGGGATGTATCGTCTGCGTACATAACAATCTCACATCTGCCCTTCACAGAGTCTGGAAGGTCATTAATGTAGACCAGAAACAACAGTGGTCCCAGAACTGAACCCTGCGGAACGCCATGCCTGACTTCCCGCATATTGGAACGTGTGTCATTAATCTCTGTAATCTGCTGTCTCTGGTCCAGATAAGACATGAAGAAACGTATTTCCGAGCCACGGATACCAAAATGTTCAAGTTTACCAACTAGAATATAATGATGAACACAGTCAAATGCCTTTCAGAGGTCACAAAACACGCCACAGGCACCATGAACTTCATCAAAAGCATGTAAGATCTTTTCAGTCAGGGATGCCATAGCATGACCCGTGGACCTATTTTTACGAAAACCATGTTGCTGAGAATGCAGCACGTCATTGTCCGTTAAGAATCTGGTTAATTGTTCACAAGCTACATTTTCTAATATTTTACTTATTACTGGTAAAATTGATATTGGGCGGTAATTAGTGGGATTTGACTTATCGCCTTTTTTGTGTATTGGGATAACTTTGGCTATTTTTAATAAGTCTGGAAAGACGCCTTTTATAAAACATTGATTGAAAATATGTGACAACATAGGAGCTATTTCAATTATAATCTTTTTCAAAAAATTGCTTGATAGGAACCACAAATCCTGTGCATTTGTTAGTTTGAGGTTTCTTGTGGTATTGATAATGTCAGAAGTCGACAATATTAGGATGGGACTATCCAAGGTTAGATAGGTATCTCAAAATTTTCTTATGCAAAATTTTAAAACAAATAATGAGATTACACCTTTTAAATAAAGTAATGGATATAACATGAGTTTAATTAAAAGAACATATTTTAGTAGTGAGAAGCAAAATTAAAATATGTACTGAATAATAAATTCTAAAATAAATCAAAGTAAATAAATGAAGAATAGAATTATAATATAGGTTACATACCTGAAGAATAGAATTCCAATATTAATTAATTTCAATCTCAGTACATCTATCAAACTCATATTGACTTGTGTTTTTCCAAGGAATGAATCAGTTCTGATGGCTATTTTCGACAAACTACTCTCACAATAATACATTTCATTTGTACGAAACTAATTCGCTATAATATTTCTAAAAATTATACAAAAGTCATATCATCACAAACAAAAATTTTATTACCGCCAATATATGTTTGATTATTGCGTATAAAATTTGACAGTTCATACGGAAACATTTTTTATAACCATAGATATGTAATGAAGACCACAGACTATGAAGATGCATACTACTTTGCACTTTACAGTATGTACAGAAATAATTCATTATGTTATAAATATTTATAAAACTGATTATATTGAAAATATGTGTTTTTTATTCATATAAATAATTAACACCATTTTTTTATTTCATAATTAATAATGACGTCGTAAATTTTCTAATTATAGACAACATTTTATTCTGCAATACATATTATTTTCTATTTGATAGTGTCTGTAAAAGCAACCTTCATAAAAATATCATATAATGTAGATTGCACACAAGATATATAAATTGGTAAATATATAAACACTGCTCAATATTGGTGATTTATTTTAATTAGATTATAGTGCGCCAACAACCATAGATTTACTAATACATAGATTAGTAGAATTTATTGTCAATGTCACTTGTCACTCAATATTGATAAATATTGATCTGTCAAAAAAAAATAAGAGAGTGAAGGAATGCTTCCAATTTCAAAATAAAAAACTAAAGTTATTTGCTGCTCAATAGATATTTTCGGTAGGTACCTAATGTTGTTTAAGATTTATTAAATAATCACTTCTTTGTAATTTTTAAGTACTGACTCAGAACTATAAAAAATGATGACCTTTTCTGTAACATTCTTTCCATCCCTTAGTATTTTATTTTTTTAGTTTAAGAATGCATGAATCACTTTGTAATGGTAACGGAATTGAAAATAAATGAGCCAAGACTTTCATACTCTTTTTCAAAATATATAAGCAATATGATTTATGCTATACTATAAGATTTGATTTTAAATTCAACCATTAGTGCAAAGGGGTTAGTAAAGAAAAATAAACGCAAATATTTATTGACTGATGATAAATTTATTCATTTTCAGTGTCACACACCTTGGTTGGTTTTATCTGTCATCAAATTGTGCTGTGACTGAGACACCTTTGGGTTTTTTTTTGCGTCAAAACCTGCTGCACAGACTACATCCAACGATTGCAGTTTTGGTCTTTCAAGGATTCTTTATTCTACAGGATCATGTTTGAGATGTGTAAAGAGAATATGTTGTTGACGGAAGAAACTACTACAGCAATAATTCCATACCATACTTTTTTTTTAATATAATGCTTCTTGTCGTATTATGAAACATACGTGAAGATTGTTATATTAACGCAATAAAGTATTAATATATATTTAACACTGTTTTTAATTTATCTTCATACCTATTAATTAAGAATTTAGATAATTTTGTTATTATGTATAACAGGTAATAAAATGATCTTCGAATAAAGTGTTACTCGATGATTCTGTCCACAACAATCTGTTTTATGTGATTAGTTCAGATATGAATATTATACAGTATTTCTTATTTATTATGATGTGGATAAAACAAATATATTTTTTACTATAATAAACATGCACACATACCTGACAAATCCATTATGATTTTGATAAACAGGAACGTCATTAGTTCCTGTCAGATTCGCTTTCTTTCAGAGTTCTGTTTTATCGACCAAATCTACTAAAGAATTTTTATACTCATTTCAATTTTCAAAAATCATTTTTACGATTAATATATTTAAATGTATTATGAATTTAATTTAATGTATCTTTATTATTTACCGACATTTAATATGATTTTATCATGTACTTACTCATCTAATGGCTACGACAGTATCACACAAAGTGCGGCCATAATTTTTTTTAAATGTGTCAAATTACAAAATGGAGGAATTATTTTTCCAAAATTTTTCATTAAATCTTTATTTATTGAGAATAATAAGATTTGAATAACTTTTATATGTATAACAAATCAATCTCCAATTATTTAATTACATTTTCATACCGTAATACCAAGATTCCATTCAACGTTTACATGAGTAATTTTGTTTCCAAAAGATGGCTTACTGTATTTTTTGAAAAATTTGTATGAAGATACTAAAAAAATAAAGTTTTTTAAATAGCTCTAAATATATTAAAGTTAACAATGCCAATTGTATCTTAGAACGCTCTTCAGCATTTTGCACGGCTCTGCGCAGATCCATATCTGACGTAGCATTTGTGTTTTGAGTGTGATGCTTCCACAAGCGTAAATACATAACTGAATTATTATGTAGATTAATAGAATAGATTAACAGTACATGACTTGTCTAGCGTCTACCTAATATGTGCTCATAAATGTATGTATCATAAGTACTCGAGAATTTTGGTTTGTGAGTTCATTGGTTCAACTATGGATACGAGTAGATTTAGTACTTACAAACAATTAGGTACGGAGCATTGAAATGAGTTACTTGACATAATTTAGAACAGGCTTAAAGGAATAAATTTATTTATTTATTTCAAGTAAAATTCATCACTCACCATAACAGATTTCTCCTTTTGCGATGAGTGAGCGGTGGCGCCTTGGGACATGGGACTGGGACACAACTGCATCCAGACTGTCATAAAAACAGTCCTTGGCAGCCGCATCCCCGTCCTCAGTGGGAGCATAGCATAAGAGGACCGTCAGTGTTTCGCCTGTCATCTTGAAGGACGCACTCATCAGAAACAGGTCCCCAACCAAGAAGGCGAGAGAAGGCATATTTACTTAAAAGTAGAGCGACGCCACGCATCCGTGCAGTTCGGTGACCAGAGTGCAGCATGACATAGTTGCCAGCGTCACTCTGCCCCGTCCCTGGGATGCGTGCCTCGCTCAGCCCCAGGATATCCAGTCCATAATCTCCCGCCAACTTGGCAGCAACAAGCTCCCCGCCCGCCCTTAAAGTGCGGACATTCAGGGTCCTGATTTTCAAGCTCTTGTTACTAGAGCGAGCAGTGGTCAACACAGGGGGGATACTAGCTGCCTGACCGTGTGAGTTTAAGGGCGTGAGGTGGTCAACCCCACGGTCCCGATCAGATTTTTCGATTACCTGCCTCTTACAGGATGCTCGAAAAACCGGCAAAATGACAGAGGTGCTATTCTAAGCCGACAGCCCCACGGCATTTATTACATTAATCAACTATAATTATCGTCATCACTCATCGCAAAGGAGAAATCTGTTATGGTGAGTGATGAATTTTACTTGAAATAAATAAATTAATTTATTCCTTTAAGCCTGTTCTAAATTATGTCAAGTAACTCATTTCAATTCTCCGTACCTAATTGTTTGTAAGTACTAAATTCCTACTCGTATCCATAGTTGAACCAAAGAACTCACAAACCAAAATTCTCGAGTACTTATGATACATACATTTATGAGCACATATTAGGTAGACGTTAGACAAGTCATGTACACTAAATATTAAGTCTAAAATATAATATTCAGAAGCACCCATACCATAAGAAAGCAGAGGAATAAGATAAGAAAACATACAATCCAGTAGACTTCGTATTTTTTTTTTTATTGAAACAACTCTTTATACGGTATTTTACAGAAAAATATTTATTATAGTTCCCCTCCTAATCCCTCTTTACTATGAATATTGACAGTCACATTATAAAGAGAAAGTAATATTAAATACGTTGGGGACACGGAAGGAGCCTCCACGTAGATTGAGCTATTGTAATAGAGCGATCGGGCGTCCCTGGAAACGACACCATGTCGGCCAATCCTTCCACCACCGGAGAGACCAAGAGAAAATATTAAATAACACTAAATCATAGGTTAGCATATTAATATAGGCAGTCACATTATATCACAAAAACATAGGTTTGCAAATTAGTAACAGTGTAGAAAGACTCAAACGAAAGATATCATCACATTAGTTAGATTGGATTAAATAATGATAAAAAAAATTACAAAACCTCGAGTGATCTTGAGTGTTTATAATTATGTCTTTTAAAGTTAAATTTCTTCATGAATGATTGGTCACAGATTTCACAGATATTGGACATTTTGAGGCCCGCTTGCGCCATCAGACGGACTAAATATGGCGTAGTCTGGAACTAGTAAACCAGAGATCAAGTCCACAAATAAAATTGTCTTGCACCAGCCATTTTTGATCTATGGTTTACTATTTCTGGGATGCCAGGTGTATAATGATAAATGGGTTACTTCTCGAGATTTATCGAAAAATATACTTGTGATAACATAAACTTTATCGATTGTAAAATTAACCTTAATTAAGTTTTAATAAATATTTATATTTTAAATGACAATTAATCTCACGAAAAGTGATTTTATGATCTCTAGAGACCAACGTGGCAGCATAATATCCTAAATTTAAATAATTATTTTACTATGGTCACTCTAGATGCGCGCATGCGCACAAACTTTGTTATTGTTTAAAACCATTTGACGTTTGTCAAGTTATGTTATAATGCGAGTTCCAAAATGATTTTTGTTTCTTGGAAAGCCGGAATCTTTCAAATATCTCATGTTATATTAGATTTTCTTCAATGTGGTTGTGTTAAGAACGCTCATTCTGGATTTTGGGCTTATCTGTCTCGTTATTTGTTTGCATACGTTTGTGCTCGCCTGAAATTCTTTGAAGTTTCTCTATACGATCACTGCCTTATCTAGGAACATGAAGCGGATCCTAGATCACTCACCTATTTCTTTATTACAGTTAAAATTAACACCTCTCAACAGCTTTCGCCTTTGCTATGAGTGATGACAACAAAAACTTCTATTTCTTAGTAGATAGTAAACTGCTCCAATGAGATCAATTATTAAATGCACAAGTGCTTAGCTATGTTGAGAAGGATGACTTTTTTCCTTTTCAAACTTTATTTTATCTACCCTCTTACCTACCATTTCATTTTCTCCGGGTCTTCTACTACCCTCTTGAAAGTACCAAATTCCCACAGGAGTATGTTAGCACCTCCGTTGAGAACCTACGCTTTAACTGGAAGATATTTCTTTGTCAACTGCTCTATGGCTTAAATGAAACTATCCACTGTTTTTTTTTTTATATTTTCTTTAATTACAAAAATAATAAACATAAGTGCTATGCATAATATGAACAACAAAAAGTTTAAAAAAAAAAACTCTTTTACATTTCATAAAGGAGATGACATTCTCAGAAAATTAGTTGAAATTACATTGTGCGATAGAATTACACAAGACTTTCTTTTTTTGAAATGGTTTATCAGCAAGCACCTTCTGCCCAAAGCATTGAAGATCTATTCGGGTGTGTTTATACCAAATGAATGTAAACCCAGAGTTGGAAAATAGAGCATATGTTCTTGATCGTTGATATAGTCACCAAGAAACTAACAACGAGAAACAAAATGACAAAGAACTGTCGTCGCCCATTAATTGGTTCTTGCTCGTAGTTTCCATGGTGTCCAATATCAACGATTAAAACTCTATTTTCCAGCTCTGGGTCTATGTTCCTTAGATATAAAAGCAAAAAGACAGTAGGATTTCTCGTTTATTTACAGGTTATGGCAACCAATAAAAGGCAATACAAATTGAATGAAATAAAACATAAGGGGCATAGTATAAAATAGTGTACTATTGATGTCCTTAAAAAGGAGGTAAAAGAGAAAAATTTTCCTTAGCTCATGAAAGAATTTGAGAAATTATTGCTCATTTTTACCAAGGAACAGGAATATGAATATTTTTCTACATATTCTTTATTTCTTGTTATTTACCTTCTAACATGCTTACTTGGTACTTATTATAATTTTTATATTACTTAATTGTTTTGTTAATCTAATTAATCTAGTTAATTAATTAATAAATATATTATGGTATCATATGGCAATCATAAGGGGTATAATGATCTACATGGATGATATTATTGTACACATACTTGGCCAAAACTATCCCTTATGCAGTGAGTTCCTAGGGAACGGTGCGTCGTCTGACAAGACGGTGTCTTTCAAAATTATATGTCAATGTTTTTTTTTAATACGGAAACAATATTGACAATGTTCTCAAGTGACATATTCACCGCTATTTATAGTAGCAGCATATCCATAGGAAAACAACCCATTACTAAGTTTTTTTAGTCAACGTTATGTATAAAATTGTAACACACATAGTGAAATAATTATACCATTTCATAAAAATTTTATCAATACAAGATTTAACTTTTAAGGATACTAATATTTGATTCTCCTTTAAATGAATAAATTTAAATTAATTTTAATAAAAATGGTGATAGTCTTAAATCCCTTGTGAAGTATAAGGAGTTGCAGATGTTAACGGGGTACCAACTTTTACACGCTGCTACTAAATGATAAATAATAGTTGATCCTGATGATTTTTCATTGTATATGGAAGAAGACTTTTAAAGAACATACTACATAATTACGTTCATCTTCATTTTCACATAGAGTTTAAAAGGAGAATGATGATGATATTTGGACCTCTAAGGATTCCACTTGATTTTCTCGGGTTTATTATATCCTTAAGAGAAATTTAAGGCCATTTACTGCAGTCGCTGATGCATATTCCTAGATCGTAGCATTTTACCAAATTCCACTGCAAACTGCTCCCTTCAATATTTAGATTTCTTTCTCAGTTTCATTTCTGTAAATAAAAATACATTTGCATGTAATAGGTTGCTATTGAAATAAGTTTGTTATCAGTTGACCAGGGAAACATGACATGTTAAGAGTATTATGTGTATAAAATATGATGCAGGAAAACTTACACATATCCTACTCCGCCCCCTCCCCTGTATACTCGTCTCTCATTACTTCCATATACCCCCTGTTGTCCCCTCCATACCCACGCTCATTGTCCCCACTGGCCCTTCTGTACCCTCCTCTGCCTTCAGAGGCGCCCCGTACCCATTCTGGCCGTCTCCAGCATTGCAGCCCCTGTCACCTTCACTGACATTGGACCCGCTGTAACCACCTGTCTTGGTGTTGGCACCACCGTACCCTCGAGAGTTAGCGTGTCCTTAGGAGCCTATGCTAGTTGGTGTTACATTATAAGCTCCGTTGTTGTAGTCTGCTCCTGAAAAATCATGTTTATATGAGGAAGTATGCCCAATAGTAACTCATCCATTGGCAATAATAAAAGGATAATAATGCATTATTTTCTAGAAAAGCGACTGTAACATTAAGAACAAAGTCTTTTTTAGACATGAACAAAGAAATAAAATGCTCTGAACCACGACATAAAATTGTTAAATTCAAAAACTTTTGCGATAGTATTTAGTAATTTTGAAAATTACCTTTTGGTCGCACAGGTAGGTACACTTTTCAAGGAAACAATATTGCATGAGAGAAAATGTCTGAAACAAATTCTCAACCCTGATAGCTATGTGAGAGCCAACTCAGGCCTATCAATTGTCCAACATCACTGTAGGACTCGGTAGGAGGTCAATTATACATTTTATACATTAGCCACCAAGCCTCCAATGGTATTTTAAGCGAATCACTCACCCCAGTTGCTGGTGGGGGCACAGAGTATTGAGCAGCATAACCGCCAGTTCCTCCATATCCGCCGGCGTATTCTGAAATTCAACAATAAGATTTAACAATAGGTTATATTCAAAACGTATATAAGATAACCTCGAAATCATTAGGAGTGACTAAACTGGAGTATTACCGAATTGAATTTAGTTCCATTTATTGTAAACATACTAGATAATAATATAATATACGGTAAACATTTCACTGAAGCCGGGAAGGTGGTAATGCACATGAAAGATATTGTTGCGTTTCTAATAACTACATATTATGAACAATACAAAAAAGAATTGATTGAATATTAAATGTTATTAAAACTTACTATCTTCATTTGCAATCCAAATTTCTCTTCAACATTTTTGTCCACGTCATTTTGATATTGTAGTTTTAGCAAAAACCGCGGCCATTGACTTATACGGAAGAGAACTGTCATTCGAACTGTCAGAAGGTGTTGTTTTTTCTCCTACAAATTATTTATTAGCTTAGCGATAAATTTACTTATAAAGTGCAAAGTTTTGTTCTATAATGAAAGTGGACTCGTGTTTTAACAGTGAAGTACTATTTTGTTGGAGAATGTAAATGATAGTCCATGCACAGTGAAAATTCATGAAAGTGTTTTGACATTTTGAATGGGTTTTTTTTTTGTGTTGCTTGATAGTGAGTGATCCTGTAATATAGACGACTATTCAGTGCAAACTAACACAATGTACTTTTTTTTTTAAATAAAATAATAATAAATACTTATTTAACTAAATATTAAAACGTAATTAATCAAAAATAATAGTTTTTGACATTATTGTTGTGAACAGTTGTACATAGCAAAGGTAGTAAATCAAACTTACACAAGTTTGTTCATCAGTTGATTTTATAATTGTTAATAAACCTGATTTACGACGGCCAAATCGTTGCACCGAGTGGATCAAATAGTTAAGGCGCTACCTGGTTCCGAGGACAGCGTGGTTCAAGTACGACCCTTGGCAGATCTTTTTTTTTATCTTGCATATTTAAATAAATATAGTACAGGATCAAACCAAAATAATCCTACTGAAAAATAAGAGCCATCTATTGAAGAATTTGATTAATATAGAGGAACTTCATAGACACATTAAATTAACAGTATTTTTCTTCTCCTCAGCAATAGTGAATATTATTTTAAATAAATTTAAAATGTCTAGAATAATGACGAGAAGTCAAAAAGATAAAAATATGTACATAACTATGATAGATAGCTCAATGGAGGAGAGTTTCAGTATTGAGGACATTATTACCACAGACGATTTAGAGAAAAAATCAGAAGATGTGAAAAAGGAGACAGAAGAGGTTAAAATAAGGCTTAAACAGAAACAGGCAGAATTAAATGCAAAAAACAAGGAGATGGCAATTTTAAAAAAACAAATAAAGAGTTTGCAAAAGTACGAAGTGTGCATTAAGGAGTTTACAAAGAATAACAACGATCTCAAACGTATATTGGGGGAAAAAGATGAAGTTATGGATAAGATGAGAGCTGAAATGGAGCAGAGAACGGAAAATTGGGAGAAGCAGCTGAAAGAGTATCAGAAAATCAATGACAATATCAAGTCTAAATTAGCTGATGCCCAGATCTGTAACAAAGCTCTAAGAGTGAAGTATGACGACACGTACGAGAGACTACAGACATACAAAAATTACGTAGAAAAAAATCCAGGGTTTACAAGTGGAAGTTCTTTGGACCAAAAAAACAATAAAATAAGTCAAATTTTGAACACAGGTCAAGATAGAATAAATCAGAAACCCACGCTCTACATCGTAGGAGATGAATTTTCAAAGGGTCTTGGAATAAAAATTCATAACAAAAGTAAATATAGAGTATACAGCGTATGCAGGCCTGACGACACTATTGTTAACTTCAAGGATACTGTTACTAGAACTCTACAGAACTGCAACGAAAGGGATGCAATGGTCATAGTGGCCGCCAGCAGTGCAAACCTGAGGAACAAACGGGATCTTAATGAAACAATTGAAGGCTTCATCAAAATGTCTTTAGAGAAAAATGTTGCTATTTATATTACGACGTTAAAATATGGAAATAGTATGACCAGGAATCAGCATATATATAATTTTAATCTCCATCTATATGATATGAAAAATCGATCAAGAATGGTAAACATTATTGAAATTAATGACAAAATACCAATATCGGAACAACTACTTTTCAGATTGAAATTTAGACAATATGGCAAGCCAGATAACATGGAACCCAGGACTAATAATATAACCATAAAAACCACAAGCACACAGGAGAGTCAAGATATAAACAGAGGTCATCAATCAGTAATAGCGAACAAAAAGAAATCTTTTTTATCAATAATCCACCAAGAACATGGAACCAGAAAAAAAAATTTTCAATAGCACATCAAAATGTTCAAGGCATAAGAGGGAAAGATAATGAACTCTATTTGTCTGCCATATCAGAACAACTCGATGTAATTTGTTTGAGTGAGTCATGGGTAAGTGACGCTGAATTGTTGTGCTTAACCTTTCCTAGCTATATTGTTGGAAGTAGTTTTTGTAGAAAAAATGCAATCAGGGGTGGGAGTATTATCCTGGTAAATTCAATCCATCAGGTAAAAAATAGAAAAGATGTAGTTGAGCTATCTCTTGAAAGGCATTGCGAAGTAAGTTGCATTGAGGGACAGACTGCTATTGTTCTGTGCATATATAGACCTCCCTCTGGCAATTATGAGATTTTTTTAAAGACACTAGAAAAAATGCTTCATAAAGTTACCAAAAATTCTAATAAACCAATTGCTGCATGTGGAGACTTTAATATTAACTTTAACTCTGAAACCAAAAACAAAAATATATTAATTGATCTGTTTAGCAGTTTTAATTTGACCCGATGTATCTACGCATCTACAAGAACTACAAACAATACAGCCACTTGTATCGATAACATTTTTACAGACTTATGTTTGGTAAATGCATGTCTAGTGAACCTTGTGAGGTCCGATCACATAGGACAAAAAATTGAAATTGTTACTGACGAAATTTCAGGTTTAAGCGGGGAAAAAAGCGGTTCTAAGATTAAAAAAAGAATTGTAACTACCGAGCTGTTGGAGAGATTTTCTAACAGCTTAAAATGTGAGTTAGCCTGCTTAAACTTGGAACGAAAAGAAAACAAAAATGTTAACACTGTATTTCATGATTTTTTTGAAACTTTGGTACGTGAGCTCGATTGTCAAATGCCTCTTAAATGTGCAAAACAAAAACCTAAATCTTCTTTTAATGACTGGTCTACTAAAGGCATAAAAGTGTCACGTGAAAATATGTTTTACTTATACAGCCTATTAAATGAAAGAAACGATGCATTTAGAAGGCACGTTATGACATACAGCAGGATCTTTAAAATGGTATGTAGAAAAGCCAAAGAGTTATTCTTTAAACGAAGAATTCTTAAATCCAATAACTCAGTTAAAACCACATGGAAAATAATCAAAGAAGAAACTGGCAGAACATCAGGTAAGAATGACACCTTGCCCCTCGGCAATAACGAAATGAATGAAAATGAATTGAAAAGGTTAGCATCAGAATTTAACGATTTTTTTATAAATGCAGCAGAAAAAATAACAAAAGACAACCCATGTTCGATAAGTAAAGCTGCTGAATATTTAACGACTCCCAATAGTAAAAAATATAGCATATTTAAGTTTAGAAAAATTACATCACACGATATCTTAGAAACAACCAAAAAACTTAAAAATAAAGATTCGCAAGATATTTGGCATATGTCACCAAGATTACTTAAGCAAATAATTAATGATATAGTTGATCATCTGGTTGAGATTTTCAACACTTGTTTAGAAAAAGGTGTATTTCCAGACCTATTTAAAATAGCCAGGGTAATTCCTATCTATAAAAAGGGTGACAAAACTGATCTTAATAACTATAGACCAATATCGATCCTGCCTGTGCTGAGTAAACTACTGGAGAAAATTGTCGCTGAACAGGTAACATCCCATTTAGTAAAAAATAGAATACTTCACCAACAGCAATTTGGCTTCCAAAAGGGCAAAGGGACCAGGGATGGTATAGCATCCCTGGTTGAAACCGTTTTAATGTCCTGGGAGGAAAAGCATGATACTTACGGTGTGTTTTGCGACTTATCGAAGGCATTCGATTGTGTGCACCATCATATCCTATTAAATAAGTTAGAACATTACGGAATACACAAAACCGAACTAGACTTTTTTAGATCCTATTTGTCCAGTAGGAAACAAGTCACAGACGTAGACAGTTACAGGTCTTCGTTGAATACAATAAAATATGGTGTTCCTCAAGGATCCATTCTGGGTCCTTTACTTTTTTTAGTATACATAAATGATTTGCCTTGTACAATTGATGGGGAGGGCAGTGTTGTCATGTTTGCTGATGACACTTCACTTCTTATCAAAGATCATATTAATAGTCAGCATACTAAACGGGAAGTTCTATCGGTTTTGGATCGTGTTGATGCCTGGTTCGGCGACAATAACCTAGTTCTAAATATGACGAAAACCAATGCGATTCACTTCTCTCTCAGACGGAAAACTCGCGATGATCTGGTTGAGTGTGCGCTTGCGGAAAGGTCTGTTGATGTAGTTGGGCACTGTAAGTTTCTAGGGGTGACCATTGATGAGAATCTGCAGTGGTCTCCACACATTGATGTGCTGTGCAATAGACTAAGTACAGCAGCCTATGCAATCAAAAAGATTAGAGATATTTGTGGGCTTGAAGGAGCTAAATCCGTATATTTTGCATACTTCCATAGTATCATGACATATGGTATCATGTTCTGGGGCCGTGCGACGGATTGGTCCAGAGTATTCATTCTCCAAAAGCGAGCAATTAGGATGATCCTGAATATGCGAGCCAGAGAATCATGCCGCAACGCATTCCGGGAGCTGGGTATTCTAACCATGCCCGGTGCATATATTTGGGAGTGCCTGTTGTATGCTAGAAGGAATCTGCCAAACACTCCCAGAAACACTGACATTCACGGGTACAGTACCAGGAATAGAAATAAAATCAGGGCGATCGAGCACCGACTATCAATGGTATCTAAGGGATTTATTTGCACTAGTGTTCGGTTATATAATAAGCTCCCTCCTGGTGTGAAGCTCCTAGATGAGGGGGGGTTTGAGAGAGGGGTGAAGGCGTATCTGGTTGACAAATCATTTTATTCTATTGACGATATGCTTAATGAAACAGAATGCATCATTCAGCATTGATGAGAATTATTTCTTTGTTTCTCCAACTTTGTTTGTATTAATGGATTGTCATGTGTTGTTACAATCGGTTCCAACTTTTTGTAATCATTGCTTCTGCCTTTTTTATATATACTGACGATGCTCTAATTTCAGACCCTTTACATCTGAATTAGAGCAAATCTTAATCTTTAAAATTTTGAACTTTGTGCCTTATGTAATGATTGTATGTTTTATGTTTTTTTTATTTTTTTGTTGTTAATTATTGTTGTACTATTCACTCCATGACGTGCCCAAGTGCCCTTAATGGGTCTATGGCGCAAGCAAATGAAATAAATAAATAAATAAATACATAACTAGCTAGTTACCCGTGGCTTCGCTCACGTGTTACTGTATTTGCTTTCTCTTCCTAAACAATGCAGAATTAATTATATTCGCATCAAAATTAATAATAATAAGAAACATCATCAACATTTCTTTTTTTAAATATATATTCTAAAATTTCCATTAAATTACTATATTTTTATTTTATATTTGTCGTTATTAATCTGTATTTAAAAAATATGTGCTTCTTATACAAATAGAATCAGCCCGCGAACTTAAAAATTTCGCTAACTTGACTGACATTGTTCTATGAGAATCCCAAAAAATAACTCGAATAACTTTTATTCCATCAAATGACGTTATTTGAAATCAATTTTTATATTGCTGGATATGAATAGAAAAATATTCAGGTCTCGAAAAGCAATGAAATTAGTGATCTTTAAAACACTTATTTCTATCTGCTTTGGGTATTTTTCAAGCTACAGACGTTTTTTTAACATTTCAATTTATATCTTTCACGTTGATTTGTTGTTGTTTGTCTGGTCGTAGGTTCGAAATTTAGTTCATAAATATCTTATCTTGAGCAAACACGACATAAAAAGAATAAACGATATCGGTCCAGCCGTTCAGGTCGAAATAAATAACGTTAAACGTGAAAACTGTTAACGTTCCGAACGTTAACGTTTACCAAATTGAAAATGGTTTCCAAACAAAAAAAAATGCGTTTCGTCTTCAATATAATAGCAGCGTCGTAATACTTCCAAAGATTTTGAGGTAACGTTTAACGTTAATTTTGAATAACTGACAGAATTATTTTTTTGACTCGGAATTTGGAACAACATTGTTTAACGCACGTTGAACAACAGTTTTTACGTTATCTCTATGGAAATAACAACAAATTGTTAAGGTTGGAGCTGTCGTTAATATTTCGACTTGGCCTCCAGGCGTGATGCGATGACCACGTAAAGTAGGTCTCCATTTGAGAGAACTGACGAGAGTGACAGGGGAAAGAACTCGATCTGCTGTGCAGGGTTTCCTTGCGGTACCATCAGTACACAGTGCCCTGGGATTCAGATCCGGCCACTTTTTAGCTCCCAGATTGTTCAATGGGTTGGACCCTACTTTGAGAAGTATACAGAGTGTAAACGAGTTTAAAAAGTGTATAAGAGTATGGTTGCTTACTGTGAGCAGGGACGTTGTACTTGATATGATCTTCAGAAGGATTGTATAGGTTGTCGATGGGATTTGTTTGGGTGGTTTCATGATGGCGTTGGTGTGGGCTGAGGGTTTTCTTTGACTGTGGAGGCTGTGGCTGTGCTCTGTGGGTGCTGTTAATATGAGAGTATATTGTATGTTTCTGTTCTGTGTTGGTTCTAAGCTTGTTTGTGTTATGCCTTTGACCATTTATTTTTTAATTTTTAATTTTTTAATTTTTGTAATTTTAATTGTTTTTTTTTGACATATACATATATATATATATATATACTTTGAATTGCCTTTTTATTGTTGCTGTGCATTTTGTTTTACTTCAACTGCTGCTGTTGTGGCGGATGCTGTTATTGTTGTTGTTTTCGTTTTTTTTTTTCTTGTGTTCTGACATTTTATATTTTGACAGCCCACGGCTCTATTATTAATTTTTGACAGCCCGCGGCTCTATTATTAATTTTTGACAGCCCCCGGCTCTATTATTAATTTTGTTCTTGTATACTTTAAATATTCTTTTGGATTTCTTTGTATGCTTAATTGTGCAACTGTCCCGTTTTAATTTATTATTATTGTTGTATTTTATTATTATTGTTTTTTGTAATTTATTAAGGTTATTGCAATTTATTTATATTGTTGTAATTTGTTATTGCTATTGTATTTAATTTATATTGTTGAAACTTATTATTGTTATTGTAAATTATAACTGTTATTGCATTTTAATACTATTATTGTAATTTGTTATCATTGTTAATATCATCTTGTTCTTTAATTTTATTTTCCAAAGATTTGTTGTGTCTTAATGTGCCTAGTCGTATATGCATGCTAGCCTCAACACAGGTTCACACCTAGTGGGGCGGCAAATTTTTCTTTTTTATTTGTATCTGATGTGTATTATTGTTTTGAACTGTATAATATGTATGAATTTGATGTGACAATGATTAAATAAAATAAATAAATAAATTTTTATAATAACGTAATATTCTCCCTTTTAAGCCCCCCCGCTCACCGCAAACCAGCCCGGAGGAAACTAAACTGCAGCAAACCCGATCCGCACAAAGCCAAACCCTAGCCCGATTGCCAAAAAGCCAGCCGCACACAGATCAAGCCCGTGGCGGTTCCCCCCAAACCACCCCATAATACGGGAGGCCTTGGACCCACTCAGGAGAATAGGTTAGGCATAAAGAACTCTCCATTGCGCTCGAAGTCGTCCGAGGCTCATTGTGCCTTTTCTAACCGGTTGAGGTTTAAGGAAGTGAGGTGGTCAACCTCAGTATTCTAATGGTATAAGTAATTGGCGTTCGACTATAAACGAATTTTCGACAATGTAGAGTAGGAAGAAAATTAACTGTCCACTGTTTATATTTTTTATTAGATGAAACGGATATCGGCAACTATCCGATATCCGGTCTATCCGGCGGCGTAAATAATATCCTGCCGGATACCGGATAGTAAAAAGAGGCATGTTTGGATAACTCATTGATTTGTTTATTAAAGTATCACTTAAGAAATACACCTTATAATCACAAAATAAATTCTACAACTTAGAAAATTGATTATCAAGCATAAGGTAAATTATGGAGAGTAATTCTATATAATATTTCGTTATATAGACTATTAGACTATATAGAGGAAAACAGCAGCTTTGCTGGTCTTCGTAAGTAAGGGAAGTTTAATAAAACAACGTTTCGTCATATATCATCCTGGCTGAAGATGCAGATAGTTTCCGCGATTTTTGGAACAATAACGTTCCGGCAACGGAGTCAGTCCAATTGGTATATACCGCCTACGTAAGCGTAATTCATGCGTTGTACCCATGGTAATTTACGCACTGGCCGGGCTCTAGTAAGGACTTCTTTAGCATTCTGCGAATTTTATAAATTTTTGAAAATAAAAACACCGATATTTTAAGGGGAGCGCTTTTCTTCCTACCGCAAGGGTTCCGAAGACAAAGAAGATCTTCTCATACCGAGAGGGTCTTCCTCGTGTTCTGCTCCTTCGAAGCAGAGCTGAGGGATCTGGAAATGGTGTGTGAGGAGGTCATAATATCCGGCTAACTGCTATCCCTTTCGTCTCTATTTTTTATACGTTCCAGTGGACAGTTAATTTTTTCGCACTATACAGTGACGAAATGATGTGGTCATTGACTTGCCAGTGTTTTCAAAACAATTATTTACGATCTGTCCTAAAATGATGTGAGGTTTTGTAGATAATTTTAAAATTTAATATTTTGCACATTGACTACATTTGATATAAAATAATTTACCTATTGACTTCATAATACTATTTACCTTTTTTCAACATATTATTACCTATATCAACTTGCTATTCATGGTTTACGCAATAAATTCAAAGCAAGATTACTCACATAGTTTTTTTTTTGTTGCTAGTGTTTTTATGAAATGGCTTCAAATATTTTGACAGATCAAGACATAAAGAATTGCAATACAATCCAGATTCTTTTCGTGAACTTACCGTAAATTATTTTAGTAGAGATAATAAATTACTAAAATAGGTAGGTACCTACATAATGATTTTAATGTCGATCGTAAAAAAAACAATTCAGAATCGCTGTACAGGATGCATGGTACGAAAAATATATTGAAGTAGGTAGGTACGTAAAGTGTTTCTCTGAATTCACGGAAAGTGTATTATCTCTTATATAAAAATGGAACGCTAATTTGCGCGGTCATCGTATGGGTAAGAACACGTTGAAAGCCGATTACGATCCGCGCCGACCAGCTCAAAGATTGTTGTCTATGGTAGTCAGAATCGGCATTCTACGTGTTTCTTACCCTATGAGAACAGCTGAACTTATATCGCCCATTTTTTTGTCGTGTTTGCTTTTGTCTGAAGGGTCTTATGAAAGAAAAAAGTTGCACGGAATAAAAATAAAACTTCCATTATACATTTTTTCTAATTTTGAAATTAAATCAGGCGTTTAACAGGAATCAGTTGTTTGATAAATGATACGATTCACGGAATGCTGATAGAAAATAATATAATGATATGTTTTATAACAGATGCATCGGTTACAGTACCTAGTTAAAAAGGTATTAATGAATGTATCATTATACTAATTCATATTCAATAATATAAGGACCACGTCGTCGTCTGTGTTAAATAACTTTAAACTGAAATCAACTTAAATTTATACATAAAATCTCGAACATATTATTTATATTCCAAGACGGGACGAAGTTTGACGGGTCGGCTAGTTCAAAACTATATTAATATTATAGATTACGCAATAGTTTCGACACGTGTATTGGAGAAAGTAGGTTGGGCTGGGTAGGTACCTACCTACGTATATTATATTCATTGGGTAGAACACGTAGAAAGCGGATTCCGATACGCGCCGACCGGCTCATAGAGTGTTGCCTATGGTTTCAATGCATTTAAATGAGCATGCCGGAAAGCGGGTTCCTGCTTTTTCTGTGGGTATCCCCATTCAAATGCATAGTAACATTCTTTGCGCTGGTCGGCGCGGGTCGGAATCGGCTTTCTACGTGTTCTTAGCCATACACCGCGGCACCACACCGGCCCGGCTCGCCGAATGAGATCCAACTGTCGATAGCCTGAGTCGGTATGTTTATTGTATGAAACGATGTCGTCAATAAATTAAATTTTTACAAAAATTGTTAAGAAAAGTTTGAGATGTACTGCTATGATATATGTATTTTTTATAGAAAAATAAATTATCTAGTTGTAACGTTTCGGCGTTTTTCGATATTTTTATAAAATTCTGAAATATAGGCACTGAAACTCGTACATTTGTCATAAAAAAAATATTTTTCTTTATAAAAAAAGTTTGAGAAATCCTGGAACTTCTTCATTAAATTATATTTTAGATATTGTATTTTTCTATATACATACACAATTTTAGGGTTCTAGATTTTATGGTTTTCGAGATATATGGAAAAATTAAATAAAAATTCAAAGGTTGATAACCCCTGACTCAAAAAAAAATTCAAAATTCTGAGTATACAAATTTTGTATGCTTAAAGTATTCAATATTTTCTGAAATTTTAGGATCTGTGCATCAAGCGAATCAAAAGTTATAAAGAGGGGACGGATACACACACATACACGTTGGAAAAGTGCCCCTCACTCCCTCCCCTCTAATTAATGATATCTTTTGAAAACGAAATAGTATAATTTGACTCTTTCTGAAGAAATCATTTTTTTGAAATTTCGATAAAACCAGTTTTAAACTTTTTAGGAGGCACTTAAAAATCATCCCTTTTTATATGTGCCCTTTTTCGTCCCTTTTAGTTAAATTTTGGAAAAATTGCCGAATATGCTAACACTCATTTCTATAGAAGAATTCATATGCCAAATCTCAAGTTCGTACCATGTCTAGTTTCCGAGATATTCGCATACTTTGAAAAACATTCAACCCTATTTTTCACCCCCTTAGGGGTGGAATTTCCAAAAATCCTTTCTTAGTGGAAGGTTTTGTATTGAGACCTACCTGATTTCCAAATTTCACTTCTCTACGATTAGCCGTTTGGGCTGTGCGTTGATGAGTCAGTCAGTCAGTCAGGCACTTTCCTTTATTATTATAGATAACGTATTTGACAGTTGACAACTCGAAATCACCGAACTTAGTAGCCGACTAGCGATGTTAACCGTTCTATTTTGGTGGTTTAACTTTTTGCTATTTATTTGGTCGTTTGATCTCTGGTCAGTGGTCGTGCAAGACGAAATTTCGTTATTTGTCTCTTCGTCGTCTTCTTTTCCACTAACCAGGGTTAAATCACTTTGGTGCAAGGGACCCTGAGTGGAATAATAAAAACAAAAACAAAACAACGGTAGCTCAAACGGCAATGACACTAGTGACAGTTATGGTGATAGTACCAAGATAGTACTCGTCCATAGAAATTAAGATCAATTTCAGAAAGAATAATCTTTTTTCTACGGAGCAGTCGAGCGTAGAACGTGACGTACTCACTTCCCAGCATCAGCTATAAATACCAATCGTTCTGTAAACTTTCATCTGTTATGGACGGTTAAAAAAGCTAGTAATAATATAAATTATAATATTGACAGAACAAACATCAGCACGAAATATCTCGTGTGAATTTTGGTTAAGTTTCAAACGATCGCACTGACTGACGTACCCGAGCGATCACTCGACAGTATATAATTCGCTGAAGGTATCCCTGAAATAAATTAATAAAAGTCTTTTCTTGGAACCGCTTTTATTCTGGCACAACACTGTTTGCCTTATTATATACTTGCAAAAAAAGCTTTTCTAATATCTGACACAATGGATACTAAATCTATAAACGATAATGACTTATGTGACAGTGATAATATACTCATTTATAAATTAGAGGAAAATGAAATTGAACATTTTTTAATAAATGTCAACGTAGCCCTTTCAAAGCCACACGATAGTAAAAATGCGAAAGGAACCATTATTGGTGATAAAAAACATATTAATATGCAAATGCGAATTGGAAAAAAACCATACGAGTGTGATATATGCCGCAAAAAGTTCACTATATCAGGAGATTTAAAGAAACATATGCGAACACTTAGAGGTGAAAAACCATACGAGTGTGATATATGCCGCAAAAAGTTCAATGAATCTGGATCTTTAAAGATACATACGCGAACACATAGTGGTGAAAAACCATACGAGTGTGATATATGCCGCAAAAAGTTCAATGGATCTGGATCTTTAAAGATACATACGCGAACACATAGTGGTGAAAAACCATACGAGTGTGATATATGCCGCAAAAAGTTCACTATATCAGGAGATTTAAAGAAACATATGCGAACACATAGTGGTGAAAAACCATACGAGTGTGATATATGCCGCAAAAAGTTCACTAGATCAGGAAATTTAATGACACATATGCGAACACATAGTGGTGAAAAACCATACGAGTGTGATATATGCCGCAAAAAGTTCACTATATCAGGACATTTAATGATACATATGCGAACACATAGTGGTGAAAAACCATACGAGTGTGACATATGCCGCAAAAAGTTCAATCAATCAGGACATTTAATGAGTCATATGCGAACACATAGTGGTGAAAAACCATACGAGTGTGATATATGCCGCAAACATTTCAGTGAATCAGGATCTTTAAAGATACATATGCGAACACATAGTGGTGAAAAACCATACGAGTGTGATATATGCCGCAAAAAGTTCAATGCATCATCAAATTTAATGACACATATGCGAACACATAGTGGTGAAAAACCATACGAGTGTGATATATGCCGCAAAAAGTTCAATATATCATCAAATTTAATGAAACATATGCGAACACATAGTGGTGAAAAACCATACGAGTGTGATATATGCCGCAAACATTTCAGTGAATCAGGATCTTTAAAGATACATATGCGAACACATAGTGGTGAAAAAACCATACGAGTGTGATATCGGCAACCGCAAAAAGTTCACTGGATCTGGATTTTAAAGATACATACGCGAACATATAGTGGTGAAAAACCATACGAGTGTGATATATGCCGCAAAAAGTTCAATCAATCAGGACCATTTAATGAGACATATGCGAACACATAGTGGTGAAAAACCATACGAGTGTGATATATGCCGCAAAAAGTTTACTATATCAGGATCTTAAAAGATACATATGCGAACATATAGTGGTGAAAAACCATACGAGTGTGATATATGCCGCAAAAAGTTCACTATATCAGGAGATTTAAAGAAACATATGCCAACACATAGTGGTGAAAAACCATACGAGTGTGATATATGCCGCAAAAAGTTCACTATATCAGGAGTTTTAAAGAAACATATGCGAACACATAGTGGTGAAAAACCATAAGAGTGTGATATATGCCGCAAAAAGTTTAATCAATCAGGAAATTTAATGAGACATATGCGAACACATAGTGGTGAAAAACCATACGAGTGTGATATATGCCGCAAACATTTCAGTGAATCAGGAAATTTAAAGATACATATGCGAACACAGTGGTGAAAAACCATACGAGTGTGATATATGCCGCAAAAAGTTCTCTATATCAGGAGATTTAATGAAATATATGCGAACACATAGTGGTGAAAAACCATACGAGTGTAATATATGCCTCAAAAAGTTCAATGTATCATCAAATTTAATGACACATATGCGAACACATAGTGGTGAAAAACCATACGAGCGTGATATCGTCAACCGCAAAAAGTTCACTGGATCTGGATTTTAAAGATACATACGCGAACACATAGTGGTGAAAAACCATACGAGTGTGATATATGCCGCAAAAAGTTCACTATATCAGGACATTTAATGAGACATATGCGAACACATAGTGGTGAAAAACCATACGAGTGTGACATATGCCGCAAAAAGTTCAATCAATCAGGACATTTAATGAGACATATGCGAACACATAGTGGTGAAAAACCATACGAGTGTGATATATGCCGCAAACATTTCAGTGAATCAGGATCTTTAAAGATACATATGCGAACACATAGTGGTGAAAAACCATACGAGTGTGATATATGCCGCAAAAAGTTCAATGCATCATCAAATTTAATGACACATATGCGAACACATAGTGGTGAAAAACCATACGAGTGTGATATATGCCGCAAAAAGTTCAATATATCTCCAAATTTAATGACACATATGCGAACACATAGTGGTGAAAAACCATACGAGTGTGATATATGCCGCAAAAAGTTCAATATATCATCAAATTTAATGAAACATATGCGAACACATAGTGGTGAAAAACCATACGAGTGTGATATATGCCGCAAACATTTCAGTGAATCAGGATCTTTAAAGATACATATGCGAACACATAGTGGTGAAAAACCATACGAGTGTGATATCGGCAACCGCAAAAAGTTCACTGGATCTGGATTTTAAAGATACATACGCGAACATATAGTGGTGAAAAACCATACGAGTGTGATATATGCCGCAAAAAGTTCAATCAATCAGGACCATTTAATGAGACATATGCGAACACATAGTGGTGAAAAACCATACGAGTGTGATATATGCCGCAAAAAGTTCACTATATCAGGAGTTTTAAAGAAACATATGCGAACACATAGTGGTGAAAAACCATAAGAGTGTGATATATGCCGCAAAAAGTTTAATCAATCAGGAAATTTAATGAGACATATGCGAACACATAGTGGTGAAAAACCATACGAGTGTGATATATGCCGCAAACATTTCAGTGAATCAGGAAATTTAAAGATACATATGCGAACACAGTGGTGAAAAACCATACGAGTGTGATATATGCCGCAAAAAGTTCTCTATATCAGGAGATTTAATGAAATATATGCGAACACATAGTGGTGAAAAACCATACGAGTGTAATATATGCCTCAAAAAGTTCAATGTATCATCAAATTTAATGACACATATGCGAACACATAGTGGTGAAAAACCATACGAGCGTGATATCGTCAACCGCAAAAAGTTCACTGGATCTGGATTTTAAAGATACATACGCGAACACATAGTGGTGAAAAACCATACGAGTGTGATATATGCCGCAAAAAGTTCACTATATCAGGACATTTAATGAGACATATGCGAACACATAGTGGTGAAAAACCATACGAGTGTGACATATGCCGCAAAAAGTTCAATCAATCAGGACATTTAATGAGACATATGCGAACACATAGTGGTGAAAAACCATACGAGTGTGATATATGCCGCAAACATTTCAGTGAATCAGGATCTTTAAAGATACATATGCGAACACATAGTGGTGAAAAACCATACGAGTGTGATATATGCCGCAAAAAGTTCAATGCATCATCAAATTTAATGACACATATGCGAACACATAGTGGTGAAAAACCATACGAGTGTGATATATGCCGCAAAAAGTTCAATATATCATCAAATTTAATGAAACATATGCGAACACATAGTGGTGAAAAACCATACGAGTGTGATATATGCCGCAAACATTTCAGTGAATCAGGATCTTTAAAGATACATATGCGAACACATAGTGGTGAAAAACCATACGAGTGTGATATCGGCAACCGCAAAAAGTTCACTGGATCTGGATTTTAAAGATACATACGCGAACATACAGTGGTGAAAAACCATACGAGTGTGATATATGCCGCAAAAAGTTCAATCAATCAGGACCATTTAATGAGACATATGCGAACACATAGTGGTGAAAAACCATACGAGTGTGATATATGCCGCAAAAAGTTCACTATATCAGGAGTTTTAAAGAAACATATGCGAACACATAGTGGTGAAAAACCATAAGAGTGTGATATATGCCGCAAAAAGTTTAATCAATCAGGAAATTTAATGAGACATATGCGAACACATAGTGGTGAAAAACCATACGAGTGTGATATATGCCGCAAACATTTCAGTGAATCAGGAAATTTAAAGATACATATGCGAACACAGTGGTGAAAAACCATACGAGTGTGATATATGCCGCAAAAAGTTCTCTATATCAGGAGATTTAATGAAATATATGCGAACACATAGTGGTGAAAAACCATACGAGTGTAATATATGCCTCAAAAAGTTCAATGTATCATCAAATTTAATGACACATATGCGAACACATAGTGGTGAAAAACCATACGAGCGTGATATCGTCAACCGCAAAAAGTTCACTGGATCTGGATTTTAAAGATACATACGCGAACACATAGTGGTGAAAAACCATACGAGTGTGATATATGCCGCAAAAAGTTCACTATATCAGGACATTTAATGAGACATATGCGAACACATAGTGGTGAAAAACCATACGAGTGTGACATATGCCGCAAAAAGTTCAATCAATCAGGACATTTAATGAGACATATGCGAACACATAGTGGTGAAAAACCATACGAGTGTGATATATGCCGCAAACATTTCAGTGAATCAGGATCTTTAAAGATACATATGCGAACACATAGTGGTGAAAAACCATACGAGTGTGATATATGCCGCAAAAAGTTCAATGCATCATCAAATTTAATGACACATATGCGAACACATAGTGGTGAAAAACCATACGAGTGTGATATATGCCGCAAAAAGTTCAATATATCATCAAATTTAATGAAACATATGCGAACACATAGTGGTGAAAAACCATACGAGTGTGATATATGCCGCAAACATTTCAGTGAATCAGGATCTTTAAAGATACATATGCGAACACATAGTGGTGAAAAACCATACGAGTGTGATATCGGCAACCGCAAAAAGTTCACTGGATCTGGATTTTAAAGATACATACGCGAACATACAGTGGTGAAAAACCATACGAGTGTGATATATGCCGCAAAAAGTTCAATCAATCAGGACCATTTAATGAGACATATGCGAACACATAGTGGTGAAAAACCATACGAGTGTGATATATGCCGCAAACATTTCAGTGAATCAGGATCTTTAAAGATACATATGCGAACACATAGTGGTGAAAAACCATACGAGTGTGATATATGCCGCAAAAAGTTCAATGCATCATCAAATTTAATGACACATATGCGAACACATAGTGGTGAAAAACCATACGAGTGTGATATATGCCGCAAAAAGTTCAATATATCATCAAATTTAATGAAACATATGCGAACACATAGTGGTGAAAAACCATACGAGTGTGATATATGCCGCAAACATTTCAGTGAATCAGGATCTTTAAAGATACATATGCGAACACATAGTGGTGAAAAACCATACGAGTGTGATATCGGCAACCGCAAAAAGTTCACTGGATCTGGATTTTAAAGATACATACGCGAACATATAGTGGTGAAAAACCATACGAGTGTGATATATGCCGCAAAAAGTTCTCTATATCAGGAGATTTAATGAAATATATGCGAACACATAGTGGTGAAAAACCATACGAGTGTAATATATGCCTCAAAAAGTTCAATGTATCATCAAATTTAATGACACATATGCGAACACATAGTGGTGAAAAACCATACTAGTGTGATATCGTCAACCGCAAAAAGTTCACTGGATCTGGATTTTAAAGATACATACGCGAACACATAGTGGTGAAAAACCATACGAGTGTGATATATGCCGACCTCGGTAGCCTAGTTGTACTAGCGTGGACTTCAGATCCGGGGTCCCGGGTTCGATTCCCGGTCGGGTCAGAGTTTTTCTAAGTGTTTTTTCACTTGAAATTTCTACCCGTGGTTGGCCTGTCTCAGATTGGACGGGACCGGTTGACTGGAAAAAATTGCCTCAGGCAATAAGTTCCGCTGGCTATACTGACACCTTTGTATAGAAAAGTGTTATATTATTATTATTATTATATGCCGCAAAAAGTTCACTGGATCTGGATTTTTAAAGATACATACGCGAACACATAGTGGTGAAAAACCATACGAGTGTGATATATGCCGCAAAAAGTTCACTATATCAGGACATTTAATGAGACATATGCGAACACAAAGTGGTGAAAAACCATACGAGTGTGATCTATGCCGCAAACATTTCAGTGAATCAGGAAGTTTAAAGATACATATGCGAACACATACAGGTGAAAAACCGAGTGTGATATATCCCGCAAAAAGTTCATTCTATCAGGAGTTTTAAAGAAACATATCGCACCCTTAATGGAATACTGACCTAACTCAAAAAAGCAGATTTATGGGAAATCGCAAAAAAGGTTTCACGATTAGGACTTAGTTCTACTAATTGACGAGTAAAATCAAATTTCATTATTTATTAAAGATGAATGCTTGTATTCTCTATTGACCAGTTATCAGTGATTAGTTTTATGTAAAAATATATATATTTTTAAATTACTATCTAGTTTTAAATTTACTTTAAAATGTACCCTCTAAGTTAAGCCAGTTTTCTTTAAAAAGTAAAGCAATTATATTTTTATGCAGATGTCTTATTTAATGTTAAGCCTTTGTTATTTAATGTCATAGGTTTGTTAGAAAGTCTTATTGACTATTTAGTCAGTATACGAACGCCACATGGCGGTTTCACAGAGCGAGGTAGTGTATACTGTTTTTTGTTTCTTTGTGGTGTACTCTTTTCCAGTATTTCTTAGGCTTTTTGCTATACTTTGTTTCCAGCATTTCTCATCCCGTCTACTTTTCCTTCCCTTTTTCTTTATTTCAATTTCTTCTTCTCTTGATGAAATATCTTCTTGATTTATTGAAACTTCTGTAGCTACAGGTTCCACTGTGACTGTTCTTCAGCGGTTACTTGAACAAAGTTTACTTGTTCTTTTTTCTGTTGGTCACACGTGTCTGTATCTGAGCCATTCAGTCACTAGATGACCCTGTAGATGATGAAGATGAGGAACTTGATGATGTTAATTACGAAATGTATATATTGGTATCGGCTTTTTCTTTTTTTTCGGAACACCATGATAAGTCGGATCTTGGTCACTTAAATCGATATCACTGTTTTCAGAATTTGAGTTTCGGTTATAATTGCGGATATTCAAAGTATTGATTTCAGCGTGGACTGAAGCATGTTCCGATATTTCAAAATAATAAAAAAACCAGGAAATGAAACATAGTTATTTTTAAGATACTTAATTATTATAAGTACCGTCACCCCAGGTGGAGACTTTGATGAACCTTCTCTTTCATGAATAGTTGTTTTCGGCGCCTGACTTAGAGCCAACAATATCATTATCTTTTTGGTCCTACTTAATGCCATTATCACCCTAAAAAAGTTAATAATAAAAGTCTCAGGACAAAATATTTCTAGGGAATTTATAACATACAAAGACTTATTAGTATTTAACTATGCCAGTCAAAAATAAGGATAACACATTATGTTTTATTTTTATCGAACAAAGACTCAACTATTATCTCAACTATTATCAACTATTATCTCATCTACACTTCTTATAAAATAATAATAATAATAAATAATTATCTTGACAACGGAACTGTTTTCATAGCAATGTGAAAAAACAATTTTTGAAATATCTTTGTTTACATTTTTATTTTATATTGGAAATATTTTATCATGGTTTATTTTTTTGGATTCTTTGGATCAGTGTAACAAAAATGGAAATCAAGAAATTTTATAAAAATAATAAGAAAAGAAGAAAATGTTTAATGTCAAAATAACAGTTGCATATTGTTTATGATGGAAGAGGAACGGAGACCACCATCGACACCTGTATGCTTGGGCCGAGTGAACCCTCGAAGTTCAGCAGGCCCCGCTGCAGGTGGTCAAGTGCGCCGCAGGATGAGATGGACGACGGAAATCAACCGAAATGTCATGCGGGCGTACTTCAGGGCTACAGAGGGGGGAACTTTCTTAACAGGATACAGACAAAGGCTGTCCCAGGAATGGCTACTTCTGGAGCCCACGATAGACGTAAGTACCCAAAGATTGTCCGATCAGGTTCGGGTAATAATTAGAAACAAATTATTATCAGAATCTGAACTAGATGTTCTTAGATCGGAATATTTAAGTTCTCCGATGAATCATCATAACACGATTTTGGAAAGTTCAGATGACAGCCATATAAATATTACAAATTCACAACATAATCATCAAAACACAAGTTCTGATGACATTCATATAAATCTTACAAATTCTGATGCTTCAAACGAGAACTTTGAATATTTTAATATCCCTGATTATGACACTATTAAGAGCAAATATGAAGAGATGCTTGTGTTGTTTCGTAATCAAGAACCCTTTCTTCGACCTTTATTGCCAAAATTCAAAACTTTTCCATTTGTTGAAAAAATTATTTGTCGGGTTGATAACATTATTTTAGAGGATTTAAACTCCTGTCAAAATTTACAAGAAGTTCATTCTATTCTTTACTGCGCAGCGGCTACTTGCATAACCATGGCAAAAATTAAATTTAACCCTTAAGCACTGTTATAGGTCTTATAGACTCCTATTCCAAAAATAAACACTTGCTGTCTCGCTCTGGAGCGCCTGAGCATATTGTGCGTCTCAGTACCTTCAAGTCGATTAGTGTGCTAATGGCAGTGAAGCGGAGAGGATGTTTCGCAAGTTTTTTAAGGTCAGTATTGACATTTGAAATTTTTTTGTAGGTCTCACAGACCTATATCAGTGATTACGTAAGTTTTTTAATAAATTTATATTTTGTTTTTAGGATGGATTCCGAATAACCATGTACTTCTCGCGCACTGCAGCCACGTGCAATTAATATATTAGATCCTGCCTCAGCTTGCACATTAGAAGACTGGGTTCTGAATGAGCAAAATTGTGATTTAAGAGATGATTCTGATGTTGATGAAGATTTTTCTCGATAGATCGGAATATGATTGGAAGTTATCCAATCATACTTCCAATCATATTCCGATTCTGAAAGCAGTTTGTCTGATATGGAACTGGAAACTGCTCAAGATGTTCCTCAAGAGATGGAAAATGATGCTGGCACATACATGATGGAACGTGATACCATAAAATTGTCTGAAGTTTAAGTGCTCTCATTTTTTTAAGAGATCTTATTTTGTGAAAATTTAGACTAAGTTACAAAGATTAGTCATAAAAGTATATAATTATGTAATTAAAAAAATATTATTGCATGTTTAATTTTTTTATTAGTATATTCACAAAAAAGTTCCTTCAATTGTTGTTTTTTTGTTAATTTACCTAGAAAACCAATAAATTTTGAAATTTATCTCAACATCTTTTGTTAAAATGTAAGTTTGTATTTCATATTTTTATATAATAAAAAAAGATTTTTCAAAAAAAAATTTTTTTGTTAAAAAAATTCAGTTTTATTTTTGGGAGTCTCATAGACCTATATCAGTGATAATGTTAACAAGGTGTCAGTGCTTAAGGGTTAATCGAAATCAAAATCAAAACATCATTGACCATTCAAGTACCCCACGTTGGCAAAAAAGAATAGAAAATAGAATTACTAAATTTCGTTCAATAATTGGAAAACTTACATCATTTAATTCTGGAAACCATAGACCAAGATTAAAATTATTTGTAGAGAAAGTTTTTGATATCGAAAATATATATTCAATTGATAACTTTAATTTAAAAATAATAGAAAGAATTGATTTTTTTAAACAACGAGTCTTGGCGTTAGCTAAACGGATAAGAAGATATAAAGAAAGGGTTCAAAGGAGAAAACAGAACCATCTCTTCTCCTTTAATCAAAAAAAATGTTTTACAAATCTGGAAGATTCTAATTTCAAAACAAATAATTTACCTAATAAAGATGATATGGAAAATTTTTGGAAAAATCTTTGGTCGAATTCTATATCCCATAATACTAATAGTGATTGGTTAGAAGAAATTAATTCTGAATATCCAGAAATGCAAAATTTCAATATAAATTTGATTGATGTTAAAACTGCATTAAAAAAAAATACAAAATTGGAAATCTCCGGGAAAAGATGGGCTACAAAACTTTTGGATTAAAAAATTTACAAATTCACATATAATTTTGGCCAGACAGTTTCAATCTGCAATTGAGAATTTGGACCTTCCAGAATTTTTAACAGAAGGTATAACCCACGTTATCCCAAAAATCAATAATGCTTCAACTCCAAATAACTTTAGACCAATTACGTGCTTACCAACAATTTATAAACATTTGACATCTATAATTTCAAACAAAATACATTCTTACTTAATCGAAAATGATATTTTATCCGTCAGACAAAATGGATGTAAAATGGGATCTCGTGGCACAAAAGAATTGCTCTTAATAGATAGTATTATTTGTGAGCAGGTGAAACACAAAAAGAAAAATATCTCTATGGCATGGATTGATTACAAAAAAGCATATGATTCAGTTCCACATTCTTGGCTAATAAAAGTATTGGAAATATATAAAATTAATAACGAACTCATAGAATTTCTAAAATTTTTGATGTCAAAATGGAGAACAAAAATATCTGTTTCTCAACCATCTGGAAAATATATTAATGAATCAATCCATATCAAAAGAGGTATTTTTCAAGGAGATAGTTTTAGTCCGCTTTGGTTCTGCTTAGCTCTAAATCCGCTGAGTAAATTATTGGAATCCTCAAATTGTGGCTATGAATTAAAAAGGTCTGGTATTAAATTTAGTCATTTACTTTATATGGACGATTTAAAATTATTTGGTAAAAATTTAGTTGAATTAGAAAAATTAATCAAAATTACAAAAAAATTTAGTGATGATATAAAAATGGAATTTGGGTTAGAAAAATGTGCAAAAATTAATGTTCAAAAAGGAATAATCCGAAACAATCATCAAAATAGTTCTTCATCTGTAACAAACATTCCTCTTTTAGATAATCAAAATTACAAATATCTTGGTTTTCAACAAAATCTAGTTTTTGACCACAAAATTATTAAAAATGAATTTATTAAAAGATTTAAAAAAGTTTTGAAAAGTTTTCTTTCCGGGAGAAATAAAATTATGCCCATTAATTCATGGGTTGTACCGAAAATTTTGTATTCTTTTGGAATCATTAAGTGGAGCCAAACGTAACTAGACAAGATGGATTTAAAGTTACGTAGTTTGCTCACGCAATATAGGATGCATCATCCAAGATGTTCCTTGATGAGATTATATTTACCAAGGAAGATTGGTGGTAGAGGCATGTTAAACATCAAAAACATGAATAACAAAGAGATAAACCTCCTCCAATCTTACTTTATCTCATCAAGGAATAAATTGGGTTATGAAGACCTCATTGCGTGTGATTTGAAGTACACGCCCTTAAATTTATCAAATCCTGTTTCACCACCGATAATTGGGGTACAAGATCGGGTTGATATATGGAAAGGCAAGTCTCTCCACGGTCGATTCTTCGAAACTTTAAATTCATCACATGTAAGTCTTGAAGATTCGACTGGATGGTTGAGGTTTGGTGAACTATTTAGCGAAACAGAAGGTTTTGTCTGTGCAATACAAGACCAGGTCATCGTAACCAATAATTATAAAAAATATATTATTAAAACACCTGACACTATTGATAAATGTCGTGCATGTGGCCAAACGGGAGAAACACTCAGATATATTTTGTCTGGGTGTTCTCTCCTGTGTGGTACGGAGTATCTGCACAGACATAACGATGTGGCTAAAATAGTTCATCAAAAACTTGCCTTTAAATATGGTTTACTCGATTTTGAAGTACCTTATTATAGGTACACCCCAATTTCGGTAATGCAAAACAATAATACAAAGTTATATTGGGATATACCAATACAAACTGACCGAACGATTAACGCAAATCGTCCGGACATTGTATTGGTTGATCGTAGGAACGGGATAACGTATCTCGTGGATATCACTGTACCGTATGACGAAAATTTGAAAAAAGCCGAGCAAGACAAGATAATTAAATATCTTGATCTTGCTCACGAAATCAAGGATATGTGGCATACACCAACCACACACATAATACCTATAGTGATATCGACGAATGGAGTTATTCCTAAGTCCCTTAAAGACAATCTAGGGAAACTTGGCATCTGTTGTGGTCTCAGATATGCCATCCAAAAGGCAGTTCTGTTGTCCTCATGTAGGATGTTAAGAAGGTTCCTTTCTCTGTAGTTCGAAGATCTCTCATGATTACATTACATCGTGATGTATCATGAGAGATAATACCGATATTTTTATATTTAGTATATAGCATTGTATTTAATTTTAATTTATTTTTATTAATTTTTTTACAATGATGTATACTTTATATGATATATTGTGATTTAATGAATAAATGATTTGAAATAATAATAATAAATTTATTAATCAGAATATTTACAACAAGATATGTAACATAAAACATGATTGATACAATACTTATCACAGTGAATTTTGTCACCTCACTAGACTTTAGGTCTGTATCGAGGTTGACAATAGGTGATCATGAGAGAATATACCTAAATATAAAATAGAGTCAAATATTAGGTACTAAACTAAGCAAACAAAATAATGGATCAGAATAATTAATACATGCGATCGAACAAATTCATGTCAATTTTCAAATATTTCACGCAATTTACATAAAACAAACCGAAATTCTCAAAGACAACACAATTACCAGGTGCAGAAAATGATAGAAGCAAGCATAATAAATAATTAAATAAGTAAGTAATATAGGTATGTCTTAAGGACTTGTCAAGCTTATCGCCAAGAACAGCCGACTCGCTTAGTAGAATAAAATTTTAATAAAATAAATCAGATATAACTAAGATTAATACAACAGTATAGACACCACAAATAAGCGTAACAGTAGAAAGCAAGTCAAGATTTACAAGTGAGTGAAATGAAACAATTTTATAACATACAATGCTTTGAATGTCTCACTAGGCTTTAGCCCGTGTCGAGACATTTTCACTCAAAAGCTGTCATACAAAGAAGGAAGATAAAAACCAAGAAGAAAAGAAAGATAACGTTCTTGCAACAAAACACAATATTAATAAGAATTCGGGTATTCTAATTTTTACAAAAAATAATATTCAAATAGAAAAAATAGAAGATGATAATGAAAACTTTACAAATTGCATTGCGATTTGGATTTCAATAAATAAAAAAAGATATAGAATTTTGTCAGTGTATAGGACGCATATGTCGGATGTGAATATATTTATAAATCAACTGGAAGACAAATTGAAAAATTCAAAAAACATATTTGTGGGTGACATAAATATTAATATATATGAGGACCATTCATCGCATGTTAAGGAGGACTACATTAATATGTTGACTGGACTAAATTACAAATCCTGTATCAACGGAATCACGAGATGTGTAGAAGGTCAAAGGCCCTCCTGTATCGACCATATTTGGACCAACTTAGACGAAATAGATAACCTTAAATCTGCCACCTTACAGGTTAATATAACCGATCATTATGCTTGTTTCTTGTTCCGTGAACAAAATGATTTTCAAAATAAAACTGTAAAAACTGAACCATCTCGACGGTATCTTGATCGAAAGCTACTTATGGAAAAAATATCTACCGAACCATGGCATGCAGTTTTACAGTGCAATGATGTTGATGATGCAGCAGAAGGATTTGAAAACATCATATTGAAATATATTGAGAGCTGCACAAAAACCAAGGAGATTAGAGTAAGGGCGGAGCACAAGTTTATCAAGCCGTGGATGACATATGGCCTGGTGAAATCAGTGAGAGAAAAGCAGAGATTATATTTGCTATATAAAAAGAATTTAAATAATCCATATTTCAGAAACCGTTACAATAAGTATAAAAATATGTTGAGAACATTGATTAAGTCCACCAAACAAAAATTTTATAGCGATCAAATAAACAACACGGGAAGAAACAGAAGGAGAATGTGGTCGGCTATCAATAATATAACAGAAAAAAATAAAAAAATAATTAAAATTAGTAGCTTGACCGTAGACAGTGTAACATACGATGTGGGAAGTGAGCCGACTCATTGCGCCAATATGTTTAATCTTTTCTTTTCAGGCGTCGGAGAAAGACTGGCGCTCGGAATTACAGATCCAGGTAACATTAGTTTAACAGCGGAAGGTGATCAGCCGATTTCCGAAACACTAAATGTATTTAACTTTGTCACAGAAAATGAAATTGATTTAATAATAAATACACTGAAGGGTGGTTCATCTCCCGGTCATGATGGTTTGACAGTAGAAATAATCAAACTGCTAAAAAAATATATTCTAAAACCGATAACATATATTGTAAATTTAAGTTTTGATACCGGCAAATTTCCCAAAATTTATAAAAAAACTTTGATAACTCCGATATACAAGAGCGGTGATCCGGAAAATTTGACAAATTACCGACCCATATCTCTAACGTCTAACATATCCAAGATCATAGAAAAAGTTGTTAAGAAACATCTCTTAACATTTTTAGATAAAAATGATGTTTTAAGTAAAAACCAATTTGGGTTTCGGCCTGGACTGGGAACGGATGATGCAATCGCTAAATTGACTTCAATAATAATGAAACATTTTGAAAGCAAAAGAAAATGTATTGCTATATTTATCGACCTTAGGAAAGCATTCGACAGTGTATCACACATCAAAATGGTAACTAAATTGAGGGAAATAGGAATTAGGGAGAGAGCTCTGGCATGGTTCCAGAGCTATCTTCATTTGAGGGAGAATAGAGTCAAGTTACATGGTAAACTTAGCGAACCAGCTACATCCGAATATGGTATTCCTCAAGGAACTGTCATAGGGCCTTTGATGTTCTTAATATATGTCAACAATGTGCTGAAATTGAAACTCGAAGGTCAGATAGTCTCTTATGCTGACGATACTGCTATTGTTTTCGGGGGGGACAGCTGGGATGATGTTATTCACATTTCAAACAGAGAAATTAATATGTTAAAGGCCTGGTTTGATCACAACACTCTTAGTTTAAACCCTGAAAAGACAATATTTCTACCATTTGCTCTATCCGAGAAATTAATCAATATTCCTATGAAAATTGTTATACACGGTAATAGGTGTTCTGATAATGAGTGTAGCATGCATTGTAACAGTCTGAATAGAGTAAGCGAGACAAGGTATCTGGGTATAATTATTGACGGTCAATTAAAATTTAAAAAACTAATAGAAACCATGACTAAAAATATCAGGAAATTTATATACATCTTTATTAAGCTCCGTAGCGTATTGAACCTTAACCAGCTCAGAATTGTGTATTTTTCATTAGTACAAACGATGATACAATATGCTATAATTGGATGGGGTGGTATATACCCAGCTAATCTTTACCCGCTTGCCGTGGTTCAGAGAACAGTGATCAAAGTTATACTAAAAAAACCTAGAGATTATAGCAGTGAACAACTCTTTAAGGACTTTAGGGTGATGAAAGTGCAGGAAATCTATAAAAAAATAGCAATTCTTCATGTTCACAAAAATATTGATAATGTCTCTCGCGCCAAAAGTAAGAGAAATGTATGCAAATATAATTTAATTGTACCGAAATGTCATTTGACTGCAGCGCAGCGTCATTTTGAATACTTGGGAATTTGCTATTTTAATTCTTTACCAGTTAATATAAAAAGTATAAACTCCTATAAATCCTTCAAAAACAGCATAAAGAAACATTTTTCTAAATTTTAAATTTTGAGTCAGCTCAAAAAAAAAAAAAAATGTGATAGTATTATTGCTACCAATGTTTTATTGTCGAGTGGTGCGCGGAACTATGATAGATCCGCCTAAGTGCATTCGCACTCTAAAGATGAATTCTTATATGGATATATAAATAGATAAGTCAACAAATAAATCAGACTATTAAAGATGAATTCTTATATGGATAAACAAGTCAAAAATTATTATATTGGGAAGTGTCCCAAATTCAAAGCTAAGCTAATTCCATTGCGAAGCTTCCGAGGCATTATCATGGATGATCTTCTCGCTGACGCCAGTCGACTCAGATGGGCGGATATGCTGGAGGCGTCAAACATGGACTTTAAAGTGGTATGTTTCAATAATTTTGTTCAAAATTTATTTGACAAACATGTACCAGTGAAGATAATAAGGGTTAGACGGCCTCCGGCACAATGGCTGTCCTCAGAGATTCGTTCACTGATGAAGAAGCGTGACCGCGCCAGGGTGAAATTCATGAGGCTTGCCACGGATTCCAATCGGGAGGCTTACCGGTCCCTCCGTAACAA
Source organism: Mystacides longicornis (assembly GCA_963576905.1). Lineage (NCBI taxonomy): Eukaryota > Metazoa > Arthropoda > Insecta > Trichoptera > Leptoceridae > Mystacides > Mystacides longicornis. The sequence continues at coordinate 21,306,889 of OY756430.1, read as the reverse complement.
ATGTAACCGCATGTGCAGGGATGCCAAACGTGCACATTTCAGAAATATATTTTCGAATCGTTCTTCAGCGGATATTTGGAAGAGCCTCAATGCAATGGATTTTCGATCACGTGATGACACTCGTGATGCACTAATGATGCCTGATCTTAATAAATTGAACCAACATTTTGCTACCCCACCCTGTGAAATGACTGAGTCTGTGAGAAGCTCAGCTCTACGTTGTATTAACCTTTCCCTTACTGTGCTAAAAAACTTCCGCGCGTTACGGTGCTGTGTAGTCACTACACATTTTTAAATTAGCTATTTTAGTCCCAAAAATCAAGGCAATCATTTTCAAACCATGATAATTATATTCTTACATCTTTTAATGAAGCCTCAAAATAAAAATATTTTATCCATAATTGCTTTAAATATTAAAAATCTGAAAAAAACAAACATAGGTATTCTCCCATACATTTGGCGGCTTGTCTATACAAGTTACACAGCACACACGTACGGAAGTTCAGGAGCGACTGGGTTGTGTTTGTGTGAGTGCAGTTGGCGAACACAGAGAATGACAGTGGTTTAAAACTATTATATTATTTTTTTACCTAAATTTATTTATTTATTATTGTTTTTTTACCTTTATTTTGTCATTGAATTGAAAAATTTATTTAATTATTATTTGTTATTTACAGTGTAACAATTACCAAAAAGTAAAACAAAATTGTTAAAAATAAACCAACTTCAATAAATACATATTTTAGGAGTAGGGATAAAAGGTTAAAAATTTAATGCTGCAATTTGTTTTCTTGTTTTATTGGCGGCTTGTACCCCACACATTTTGTCGATAAAATATTGTGTATTAATTTTTGACCGTATGAATGTAATGGAAATAGTCTGCAGTACTATTATTACTCGCTTTCTCTTCATCTGTCAACCATTTTCCCCAAAGACATACACAGAGCTTTCTACAAAATCTTAGTAACAATTAGTTATATAAAAATATATATTTCTTAGTTGATTTTTTTTTTATAACACAGTAATAGTATTGTGAAATACGGTAGGTGTAAAAGATTCACAACGTAATTACATATGAATAAAGCACTTCTATAAATAAATACACAATTACATACAAATAATATATTTATATTATAAAAAGAGATAAAAATACTAAAATAATAATTTTATTATAGATCGTAAATAATCAGTTTTGAACCACTGAAGGTAGAAGTGTTTTTTCATCGTCACTCTAGGAGAAGTGAGTGCGCGCGAGTGAGACGTCATGCTATTGATCACGTGATTTGTAAATGTTCGCGCATGTAGCTACTAACATAGTTCCCGTGGATGTAGGTAGGTACCTATCCAACATTGACTGTAGTGGAGTACACCTTTGATGGTATTAGTAAATTCGCTACCGATGCTTACAAAATCCTTTGGATGCACCCCATAAGTAATGATTATTCTCAGTATTATTTTCTGATTCGATAGCTAAATGTATGATGGAGGAATACCTAAAGCCTCAGCCCCGTATAAATTATATTTATAAAGATATTGAAGGTTAAAAGGAGCAATGCGTAGTGCCTACACAACACAGGGAAGGAAAGGTTAACGAGCAACCGCCCAGTGGTCTTCCTGTTCTAAATTTTATCCCTGTTTCTGAAAGCACTGTCATAGATCTCATAAAATCCATCAAATCAACTTCTGTAGGAGCAGACAATATCAATCTCTCTTTCATAAAATTAATTCCTGAATACACAGTTCCATCAATTACTCACTTAGTCAATTTTTCACTAGCTACAGGATCTTTTCCCTCTGTCTGGAAGAATGCATATGTCATCCCTCTCCCAAAGAAATCAAGTCCAATTGCTGAGAGTGACTACCGACCAATTTCTATCTTACCTGTACTTTCAAAAATAATTGAGAAGGTGGTACACTTTCAGCTTTCCGGTTTCTTGGCAAATCACAATATACTCTCTCAATATCAGTCTGGTTTTCGCTCAGGCCATAGCACAACAACAGCTTTGGTGAAAATCACTGATGACATTCGAAATGCAATGGAGGACAGAGAGATCACTCTTCTCGTACTATTAGATTTCAGTAGCGCCTTCAATACAGTAGATTTTGATATACTGATAGCAAAACTAAAACATCTTAATCTCTCCAGCACTGCTATTGAATGGTTCAGGGTGGTATTCTCTCCCCACTACTCTTTTCAGTATTCATCAACCCAGTGGTTCACTGCCTTAATGTCCCACATCACCTCTACGCTGATGACTTACAAATTTACTCCCACTTTAAATATCACCAGGCTGAGAGTGCTATTTATCATATGAATGCAGAACTGGAACGTGTATCAAGGTGGGCACAGCAGTATGGATTGTTGCTAAATCCCAGCAAAACTCAAGCAATTTTAATTGGCAGTTCTCGTATGCTTTCCAAAATCGACGCTTCCTCTCTCCCCGTGTTACATCTTAACGGATCTGAGATCAAACTTAGTTCCCAAGTTAAAAATCTCGGCATCATGTTGGATAAACATCTTGCGTGGCACCCACAAATCGGTGAAGTCAGCCGCAAACTCTTCTATCACTTTCACGTTTTTAGGAAGCATCAAAACCTTTTACCCATTTCCACTAAAATTCTCATGTGCCAATCTCTCTTACACCCAATATTCGACTATGGTGACGTTGTCTACTTGGATATAACACAAGATCAACTGTTAAGATTGGAACGTCTGCAGAATATTTGTATTCGTTTCATCTTCGGCCTCAGAAAATTTGACAGAGTATCTCAGTTTAGAACCGAACTCAAATGGCTTTCCATGTCACAGCGACGAGACTTACACATTCTCACATTACTTTTCTCCGTACTCTCTAACCCCAAAGCTCCTAACTATCTGAGGTCTCTATTCACTCCATTAGCATCTCATGGCCTTCCTCTGCGGTCTGCTGCACGCGGCATCCTTCAAATCCCAAAACATCATTCTTCATTTTTCACCTCATCTTTTACTGCACAGGCGGCCAGGTTATGGAACCAATTACCTGGTGATATCAGACTCGCTCCAACGCTATTCTCTTTCAAGAACAGAATTAAACGTCTTTTCCTTTCCTCTACTCCTCTATCCTGATCCCTGCCCTTTCCTCGCTATGCCCGACTATATAATGTAACATATGTTATAATTAGTTTATTTTTTTTTATATATACCTACTCATCTTACATTATATTTTCATTTAGCTAGACACTATGTGCTTATTTTTATATATAACCTATATGTGTATGTGTATATATATATTTTTTATATATTATGTATTTTATGTATGTATTATTATGTTTTTTTATGTATTTTGTAGAGTATTATTTTTTTTTGTATGATTACAAGCAACAAAGGAAAGTTTCTTCTCGATTGGTTGGTTGGAAGAAATTGCCTAATGCCCCTACCACACGCTCCGTCTTACCTGTGGTCTTGCCTGCGCAAGCCTGGCTTGTCAGGTAAGACGGAGCGTGTGGTTGGTAAAACTGTACACCGCACAAACTCGGTGGCGCGGCTTGACGGCTTTTCGTCTTGTTTGAAATTTTACCTGCGCAAGCCTGGCATGTCAGGGAAGACGGAGCGTGTGGTTGGGAGTTCCGTCTTACCTGACATGCCACGCCAGCCGCAGTACTGCCGCAATTGATCAGTCGACGTTGAACATTCGGAAATGGCAGACCTGCGTTATTATAATCGCGATTATGCTAGCGAAGTATTTAATTTAAAAAATATCTACCTGATCTGATGATAATCAAATCTATGTACTATTGACATAAATATACAGAATACTGTATATAAAGATTTTTTTTTTTTTTTTTAATAGACAAGTGAAAGAAAATAAAATAAAATACAGTTTAACAAAATACAGTATAAGTACAATATAAAAGTCGCGCCAAACCCATACAAATGGATTTGTCGGCGCGTTCTTCTGAGAAAGAAGTTATTTTTATTATAGACCTCCACCGAAAGAGAAAGATACTTAGAAAATATTTTATTATTTTTGTTTTATATATTTTAATCGCATATCTTGTCATTGAATTAGAGATAAAAATAGCCTATGGATGATCAATAGGAAAAAAATATATCTACCGATATTTTCACAAATTATCGATGCATGTAGACTAAAAAATATCGATTATATTTTATACCCAAAAGTGCAATTACCTATTAAGATATTAAGAAATAAATATAGAATATCGATATTTACATAATAAAAAATATCAACAATTTGTATCAATTATTTAAAAAAATATCTTGATATTTTTACTTAAGTATACATCGATATTTACATTTATCCGTAATTTATTCCGCCAATTATTTGGAAATATGTACTATAAAACAACCATTTTTTTCTACATTGTTCGTTTACGCCTTGTTCTAAATATAAAGATATTATAAAAGCACAGCAGAAAAAAATATTAGATTGGAAACATTATTTCGACGCCAACGGTTTGCAGTAGAAAGTATTGTCCTCGCTGCACGGTTGCGAGGAGAAAATGAAGCTTGCGTCCGTCTTACCTGTGTCGTGTGGTAGCAGCGTCCGTGTTCCGTCTTACCTGTGGTCTTGCCTGCGCAGGCAAGACCACAGGTAAGACGGAGCGTGTGGTAGGGGTATTAGGCAATAAGCCCGCCAATTGGGTAATATTTATTTATCCAATAAAGAGTTTATTTATTTATTTATTATTACTGCTATTAAGTAAAAATAGCTTTTAGTGGTAAAGAGACTTATGTTTTAATGACACAATGTGTTACCTTAGAGGGTGAATAGTTTGAAATAATAAACTGACCAAAATCATAATCAGTCACGGAAAAATTGACAATATTTTATATTAAATAGATTTAAAACTAAATATTTAGCGTAATATGCATCTAGAATTAGTAGTAAACCGACCTAAAATATAATGTGACACTATCAGATTAAAAAATGATAAAACTTACCTGTATATTTTTGCATGTAAACAAACTTATTAAGAATTGCGTCTTCGTCCTTTTTAAGAAAAACAACCTCACTGCGCAAACATCTGACCCAAAACGACATGAGCCGATATTTGATTGAGGCATGGTATAAAATGTCACTGAACTGAAAGAGACGGATATATCGCTGGGAAGGCTGGGAGGGTTAAAATCAAAATAATTTAAACAGTAGACGATAGATGGCGCTATCACAAGCCGGTGTCTATACCTAACTCAAATTTGACGTAAGTGCTAATAGGTCAGTATTCCATTAAGGGTGCGATATGCGAACACATAGTGGTGAAAAACCATACGAGTGTGATATATGCCGCAAAAAGTTCACTATATCAGGAGATTTAAAGAAACATATGCGAACACATAGTGGTGAAAAACCATACGAGTGTGATATATGCCGCAAAAAGCTCAATCAATCAGGACATTTTAATGACACATATGCGAATACATAGTGGTTTGTAGATTTGTCCTATGAACTCTTATATTATTAATCTTGATAATGGCACACATCACCCCCCTGGGTGGATTGCCTAATAAAAGAAGAAGAAGAAGAATACATAGTGGTGAAAAACCATACGAGTGTGATATATGCCGCAAAAAGTTCAATGTATCATCAAATTTAATGACACATATGCGAACACATAGTGGTGAAAAACCATACGAGTGTGCTATATGCCGCAAAAAGTTCAATCAATCAGGACATTTAATGAGACATATGCGAACACATAGTGGTGAAAAACCATACGAGTGTGATATATGCCGCAAACATTTCAGTGAATCAGGAAATTTAAAGATACATATGCGAACACAGTGTCGAAAAACCATATGAGTGTGATATATGCCATTGTGTTAGCCATCTAACATGAGATATTTTTCTTGGGGTAATGTTGGCTTAATCATCAGGAAATGTTCATGTTGGTATGACTATATTATTTTTATTTTATTTTTTTATTTTTATTTTTCATAATCATACGGCACAAGTGCCTTTTACAAAACAGCAAAATAAAAAACAAATACAAGTATAAAGACAATAAAAAAAAAAATGTAACGTACCTATTACAAATCAAATACAAATGAAACAAGTAGATATAGGCCATGATGTATAGAATAAAAAAGACATGCAACATGCAGAAACAAAACTCATGAAAAGACATGCAGAAACAAAAATCTGTAGGTATTAAAGTTCATTTAAACTATTATAAAGATATGAATAAACAATAGGTAGGTATAGATGCATTAGCATTAGACAGTAAACATACCGCACGGCGGCGTTGATTCTATAATTTAGATAGTATACGTAGGCGAAATTTAAACTGAGACAGGCTTAAATTAAAAATGTCGACATTGTACTTCGTTAAGATTTCATTGCCCAATCGATGAATTCTAGGGATAATCGTATTCTTTACGTATAAAGTATTGTAGAGTTTATTGTTACAATGGAACGTGTCAAGATTTCTAGTATTCCGCTCGGGAATCCTGAATGAAATTTTGTTCAGTAAAGTAGGGCTGTCAAAATTATAGTTAATTACTTTGTAAAGAATATAATATAACTGAATTATTATCTACATAATAATTCAGTTATGTATTTACGCTTGTCTACATAATAATTCAGACATGTTTGTCTGCTTTCTATCGTATATGGGAGCATCACGCTCAAAATACAAATGCTACGTCAGACATTAACACCATGCAATTTTTCTCAAAAATTTTATGCAACAATTTGTATTTTTTCTGATTGAACGTTATGCAGAAATATTTTTAATAACTTAAAAACCTAGTTTTTTTTATTGGTTACACAATGGTTTATTCACATTTTTCGAATTTCCAAAATTTTAGATCGCAAATCTCGTTTGCATGGGACAGGGTATGCTTCCTGCTTATTTTTCTATTTATGAACAGTAATATTTCAATATTATTTTTTGTCAATGTATACCATAAAAATCACTTATTCGAATGGTATAATTATTTTGAATAAGGTTTTGTAAATAAGTTTGATTTTTCCAAAAATATTTGTGTGTCCGATATATCGGACGCCATGCACAGTGACCGCTTCAGTAGCCTAAAAGTTGTTTATACATTAACATTTTACTGGTGGATGGTGCATAAGATATCTAACATATTTTTTAAATAATAATGCTGACAATGATTACGAAGGCCCGTTAATGGACTGCCTGATAATTATTAACACACTTCCTGATGAACATGAAGCATATTTGAATAAATTGAGCTGTTTTCAGCTTCAAACAAGATAGGAACTATAAATCGTTGGGGTTGTAGGTCCATACACTGGGTTAAGCCATCCAACTTTTATGGTGCTAAATCTCCATGATAGTAAATAAATAAATAAAACACTTTTACATAGAAAGTTGTCAATTTTTTTCTAGTCAACCAGTCCAGTCACAAGCAGTGACTGTCCAACTGCCTCTAATACTGATTATATTAGGAGAGAGGCGTATATCCAGCAGTGGGTGAAAAATTGTTGGTAAAGAAAATCCTTTAAGTCAATTTAAAAACAAGGCACTAATATCCAGCTGGTCTTTTAAAAAAACACAGCGAGAAACCGACAAGAGTGAATTTTCTTCTTTCAACCTTTCAAAAGCTGGCCCCCCTATTATCGCACTTCTTGAGGACAAAGTACTCTTTGTTTGGTTCACTTGATGTCTACAGATTTCAAGCTACGGATTTCTAGATTCATACAATTTGCTTGAAGAGATGATGTTCTTTCAAATGCGAAGAAAAGTCAATTTTAGGGTAATAGATAGGGTCTCATCCAAAATATTTTATTCCATCATAGTCTACAATTTTGACAATATACTCACTAATTATTTTCAAAATCCAGAAATAAATATTCATTGATCAATAATTTGATAACATCAGACTAATAAAAATTAAATTTCAATCCCAAAGTTTGCATCTTCTTCATCAAAATAATGTATGTAATATGGATAGTAAACATAAGTATGGCCCAGTAAAGTGTCTTGTATGCACGGCGTCCGATATATCGGACGATCCAAAAAATATATAAAAAAATTTTTTGCAAAAAATCATTTTTGATTTTTATTTTAATCCGCATTTATAGCAAATTAATGAAAAAAATATTAAAATAAATGCGACACACAACTTTATGCACTAATGGGTTTATGCCCAGAGCCGTACCAAATGCTGGAGAAGGTTCTTAAATACAATTTGCTGCATTAACTTAATTAATTTAGATCTATTTAAAAAACTATTTTTTAGGATCTTTATACAAATTTCTCAAAAAGACAGTAAGCCATCTTTTGTAAACAAAATTACTCATGTAAACGTTGAATGGAATCTTGGTGTTACGGTATGAAAATGTAATAAAATAATTGTAGATTGATTTGTTATACATATAAATGTTATTCAAATCTTATTATTCTCAATAAATAAAGATTTATTGAAAAAATTTGCAAAATGATTCCTCCATTTTGAAGTTTGACAGCGGCTTTTATATTCATAGTACAAATCACCCTCTACGGGTGGAATGCCTAATTAATTATCACACATTAGAAGGTGTAGGGAATGTAGCTAAGATTCAAACTTGCAAATTATGTCGGTAGGTTCGTATAATATTATGAGGTCGGTAAAACAAAAAATGTAAAAGTGTCATTCTTCTTTTTCTGTGCTTATGTCAGTTATATAGGTCTGTTAAGCAATGGGAAGCTAGACTAGAACCTGTTTAATTACCGATCAAGCCTGACATTCGGAATCAAAAACGTAAAGCATGACGGGTATAAGCTAGTGTATGAATAAATAAATATAGTTGATCTATCCTGTCTAATTTTTTTGTTGATTTTGAAATGGTTTTTAGAAAATTTGATCGTGGGTTCGAATCCCGGTGCCGGCCATTCCACTTTTGCAACACTAGCTTTGCTTTATATAAAAGATGTCGAAAGTTTATTTGTGTTCACTTTGAATGAAAACAATTTCATTAAAAAAAAATATATAGGAACTCATTTCTGTTGTAATAGCCTGGATCTTAACAATTGTTTTTTTTTTTCTTTTTTTTTTCAAGATTCTTGCGGTTAGGAGAAGCCTCAATTCTTGCGGTTAGGAGAAGCCTCTCAAAGCTATCATCTCCGCGTCGCGCGCACACCGTGGACAGCCGTTCTCTGACATTTAATTCTGCCAACATGGTGTCATTTGTTCGGAGTTCCGTCTACGATACGCAGAGGAGGCGTCTCCAGTACCACACCTCGAAAGCATCCACTAGGGCGGACCGATTTCGTTTTCTCCCGATATTGATAACGTAATAGTTATATTTTAGTGCTAAATGCTGTTTGAAACACATATGCAAAATATTTTTCATTTTGAAAGGTAACTTCTGTCTCCGAATTGAGCTCAAAGTTTCAAGAACTTGTTAAATTTATCGTATTTTGAAGCAGGTATAAAAAGTAAAAATATCTTTAACATAATATTTTTTAAGATTGTATGTCATAAAAATGATGGAATAATCAGATCTGTAAGCTAGCATGTGTTAGCTGGGCAGGGTCCAACCAGTAGCTCATGCAGCTACGAAGGCCCTCAGTATCACCGACACGCTTACGCACCAGATGTCGATAGATCGGGAGACAGCAGCGGTTCCATCATTGTTGAAGCTCCGATCACCAGGGGTTGTGAGAGGTTGTAGAAATGAAACAAGCTTTCAATCTTGAAGGCAGACGTCCGGCGAGTTGGTCTTCTAGAAGTGGTCCCAGTGAAAAGTGGAGTATCTCAAGTAGATTCCAGTAGTCGACTCAACTCGCCGTACATTTTGCGATTTTATTTATATAAAAATCGAGAACAAAGAAAACCAATCACAGGACTGGTTTAAATTGAACAATCAACGGTCTCTATTTGAGGAAAAATGGTCAACATTTTTCACTATCAATTTGTGACATTTTTCATTATAACTTATGAATTACAGAATTTATATTAATCAAATAATAATTAAATCATACATATTTAACAGGCAATGAAAACTAACGAACAGAGAGGTACGGGACATGTCTGGCTGGCATGATATTTCAAATAAAGTACCAAAAGTACATAAATTCCCTTTTACGTGAAACTCACCAGCTCCCATCGAATTGATGTTCGAAGGCAATCATCTCGGACGCAGCCACTGCTTTTGGTCATAATTCGCCAGGCTTTGTCAATTCAAAAACCCTGGCCATTCCAAAAGTTTTAGTACTTTTACAAAAGTTAAATTTATCAATTGATATTTAGGCATCCCTCTGCACGTAGTGTATGATACTCTTAGTAGTACATACTATCTTATACATTATATAATCAAAAAATATAAATCCATAATTAACCCATTAAAAGTGTTTATAATTATTTCAAAAGATTCTAAAGGCAATTACTCTAATCTGTTTTAGGAAAAGCAACCTAAAAACAATACAGAAATTAAATATTTCTATACTTAGTAATTTGATCATTTTTAATACAAAAATTAATTCCAATAAACTCTGGACTAATTAACCAAGTTGATTATTCCTGTTCGATTTGACATCAAACGCTTCTCATGTTTACCAGCAGACAGCAGTCTCCAGAACGAAATATACTTACATCAGATGTGTCCTATGCTTATAGATATGTAGGTTTTCACGTTTTCCTAGATATGAAAACTTAAATATCTCCAGTTACATTCAATGTATCAACTTGTAGTTTTCACCAACTTATGTAAGACTTAATTACCCACAAACTAGTATAAAAATAATCCCCATACGAATATATTTATGTACCTAAAAATGATTAGCAATGGTAATAAATCCCTCTAAAATGTACTCTTACCTAGTACATTAATTAATCTTGACCTTATTTTCCAAGATTTTACACATATTCTTATTGATACATTTAGAGAACATTAATAACTACATACTAGTAAAAGAAAAAATGGAAAAACATTCAAAACAGCAAAGAAAACTCAATATCAATACAACAGTGCTGATAATAAATCAAGTACCACAACACATCGATATTGTGAAGTGAACACTCAGCGCTTGTCAAAAATTGGTATGACAGTGATTTTGTGTATGTGTGGGTGAATACATATTTATTAAAAATGTGAGTGTATGTGTGCCTTGTCCTCCTATAATAGTATAGTACATATCGTAAGTAACTACTCAGCCATCAGACAAACGACGAGTAATCCCAATTGAATGAGTCGTTATTATTGAATTATTATTGATTATTTAATTATTTAGGATTTTGCATAATATGTTGATAGTGCTTTCTCAAATCATCATACGCTTTCTGACCAAATTGGAAAACAACTGGATCTTACGGCATTCATTATCTACATACAATGGAAAAGATGAATAAATACAGTTTCCTGAATTTTCCCTGTCATATCGAAGGAGTTTGACGATCTGTGAAATTGTCAAAGAATCCTCACCAACTTTATGCAGAAATTTATCAAGAGAATATTATGTAAAAGGTTAGAAAAAAAGATACACATACATACATACATACTCCCGTTAAGGTCCCCCACTCTACGCAAGCCAGTTCGGAGTAGACCGACCCGCACGAACCGACCCCCCAGCTCGATCAAAGCAACCAAACCGAAAAGCCGGCCCCACACAAATCAAGCCCACCGCGGATCCTCCCCCCCAAAACCAACCCACAATGCGGGAGGCCTAAGCCCCACTTAGGGGCATAGGGAGGCACCAAGAGATCTCCATTGCGCTCAATGGCGTCCGATGCTCTTGTGCTTTTTCTGACCAGTTGAGGTTTAAGGACGTGGGGTGGTCAACCTCACGGTCCCGTATTTAAAATTTGTTACTTTTACTTACCTTTATATTGTAATACCTTATGGATTAATGGCCAAATCACTCGAATTCGGGTGAAATACCTCAATAAAAAAAATGATTGTAATATCAGTTAAAACGGGATATTTTCGTCCCATACAAAACTTCAAGGTCGATTCGGAGACAGAAATTCTTGTTTTTTTTTGTCATGAAATTTTGTAGATAGTTATAATACATCATAATGCAACAAATTATCACTATTTCATTAAGATTAGAAGCACTTTTTTAACTTCCATACTAGAACAGCCCACCCTAGCGTCCACCCTAGATCGATCACGAGATTTTATTTTACAGTATTATTTTATCAATACAGATTTTACAACAGATTTTATTTTATCAATAATAAAAAACATGATTGCTTGAAATTGTAAATTTTTTACTGTCGATTATTTTGAGTGAAAATAACGGTTACTTCGATACAAGTATAATTTTCTACATTGTGTTTAACTATATGAACTATTTTTTGTTGGAATTAGTGTTTTCGTCGAAAACAGATTCGTCTAAACCACTTAAAAAGCTCGCAAAATTAAAAAAATCAGCTGACTCATCACCCGCTGTGACAGAAGTATTGCTGTCTTACTCACACACTGTAAACTGGGCGTACTGAGAAAGAGAAAGACTGTTCCCGCTATTTTTCATGTAGCAAAGGCATATTAAGGTCAGAAACAAGCTTTCATTTTACTAACCATGATAAGAAAGATTTAACCTAGGGTTCCGAGAATCGCTTCACGGATAAACAAAACGACCTCAGAACCCGTAGGTTTTAAAATAAAAGAAAAAGGAAAATAAACAACTTCTAAAAATTCTAGAGATACTTTTACAGAGTGTGGGACTTAATAACAACGACAGTAATACAGAAGTAGGGAGAGGTGGGTTAATTATTTTATTTACTTTTAATTCGCGAGCGCCTAAACTTTAACATACAGAGCATGAGACATTAAATTCAAATAAATCATTACAAATTACTTTACAGGCGCTTTTCTCAGACATCCGGCTAGCTTTACAATATAAACTTCATATTTCCGCGACGCGATATTATATTTAACTCTTTCCATATTAACTTGGTAAAAATGTTCTTTGATGTATTTTCTACTAATAACACTTTTAAGGCATTGACTTACCACTTACATTTCTGGAAACTCTGCGTCTCTGCTACTTGGAGGAGGAACCTGTAAACTACGTACGGAATAGTCTTTTTCTAGCCTCCTCCACCGCCACATCAACACACCCGCTCTGGAGGGAACAATGTTCGCACGGACAAAATACCGATAAAAATCATTACCTACAACGAAGACCTTACGCAATCGCGTTTCTAAAGCTTGGGAAAAGACTGAATCCGTACTGACATACAAATAAACACATACGACATTAATGTAACCCACAACCATTTCCCGGTTAATGCTAACATGCACTATAATACAACGAACAGTCTCTCGCGTCTTTAATTCGCGGCGCGACTCTATCTCGCGGCTTTAATTCACGGCGCGGCGATACAATAAACTTTACATCATACACGGAACATTATTACGACTCAAACCGATCAAACTAAATTAATGCTTTTTAAAATAACTTTAAACAAATGCCGTCCGAGGCAAACAATTAAACTTTACATTTTGAAAACATCCGATATCCGACTTTACTTTACGAACTCAAACCGAAAATCTGGAGATGCGCTCCATACGAAATACCATCGACGACTACTTTATGCGATCTGCTCTTCCCGGAGACCTGATGAAGACTATACGCGATCTGCTCCTCACGGAGTCCTAACGAAGACTATTTTTTAAATTTAAAATGTTAATTATATTCCCGATGTCCATATCTTAATACTTCTGGCGGCAGACTTACAAACAATAAAAGCTCGGCGCAGACCACCTTGAATTTACTAAATAATAACATAATGTTACGCCTATGGGGCTCGGGAGACAAAAACATGAAAATATTATGCAATACCTATAAGCGAAACAAACAGAAAAATTTCAAACTACTTCGGTTAGTATACTAAAACCCGTGGGAGGTATTGTGTGAGGAATGCCCTCCCTGACCCCTCTGAGTAATCCTTTCAGAGGCTCTTCTAATGAGTTTAATTTAATGGTTACACGACTGTGTAACTTGCAACACAAAACAAGTAAAATTTAAATCCTCATACAATACGAACTTGGGTATGAACAAATACTATGGTTAGTAAACTAGATACTCTCAAACCTCTACTGCAACCAGCCAATTAATCCAATTAGGTATCACTACACAACAACTATTATTTATTTAAACACTACTAGCAAATAAACTCAATCACTAGATGTAACTATTAATCTCTACTTGTTTATTTTAATACGTCACTACGCGATTACAGTATACCCGACACCACTCTACGCTTATTTCCAAATATAAACCGAAATTACACTTTCACCAATCACTAATTATTTTACAATTACGGATACGCTCGAAATAACACTAGATACGTCAAAACTCTACTCAGGCAACAGATTAGTAGCGTAAGTATATATGCGTGCAGCTACGTGTATTAGCGTGTTATGCGGGCTTGTCTTGCAATACAACTCGTTTTAAGACAACTTCCGAGAGGCGGAGTTAGGACAAGGAAGGGGGACAAAATGGAGTCAAAGAATGTTCTTATTGGCGGGGAAGTCAGCGGTGTCGTGTGGGAATGAGACAGGGTAATTGTTTTTTGTGACCACTACAAAATGTCTTCGCGCGAGCAACTTATAATGAAATAATTATACATAGTTTTTTTTATTTATGAATCTTTATACATATACCTAGTAATTAATAAATCTATTATTTATTCATGATCTTTTTCCTCTTAATCGATATGTTAGTCTTATGGTCTATTTTGTACATAAATCTAACTTCAATACATTTCTTCCTAATAATCTTAATTCTATCTTCTTATCATTTTCTGCTTATTTATCTCTTAAAATTATTACAACCTTATGAATATAAGTGTACCTACATCGAAATCTTATATACTAGACATGTTCAATAATTCTCTTAATATTAATTATTATTAATCTTACTACTAATGTTGGCCATTAATCAATTATATCTTAGGTAATTCTTAACCTACACATAGGTATATTGTTTCTTAATGCATAATACATCTTATAGTCTTATAATATCTTATATTACTCCTTAAGCACATGTGTTATAATTTATCGTTTCAAAACAATATTATAATCTCTACACATTATTTATTCGGTATCTAAGTCTACGATATTATAAACCAAAGTCTATTCTAGAACAACAACATACCTACTTATGTTAATTTACAGTTACAACTACATAGGTACCTAATTTTATAATCAAAATACAATACAATCTACACAATAATATTTGCCATAACAACATCTTATTATATTCTATATTTTATTTTTACAAGGGTTTTTTCCATTAGTCCAATCCGCAAGACAATACCATGCACTAAAGAGGTTATCTACCCTACTTCGAAGCATCAGAAACCCATTTCGCGAGAAATCCTATAGATTTAAAATTAAACAAAAGACCTTCCTAGCGACAAGCTGCCGCCATGCCTTAACTATGTAAAAACCATATCTATTGTTTCTTATCTTTCGGACCTTTTACCACCACCTGTAAGATTTCTTAGAACAGATTTTGAGCGACTAAACCGATCATAACAATAATTATACTGACGGTAACTTTCTAATATTTTGCATACAAAAAACCTTTATAATCCTGAGATAACAAACAAATGCAAAAACTGATATTCAAGGGATGATAAAAATTGCAATAAAACTATAAAAACTACGACGAGAGAAAAGATCTAGAAAGATTATTATCTTCAAACGAAACCGACTGTATTTACTAGCTGACATATCCGCTTGTTTTCATGCGCCTTAAAATTATTTTAAAATTAATATTATATTTGGTCGCAATATTTACTCCAGATATGCGTACGTCCAAAAACCGCATATCAACTACCATCAGAGTATAATAATACTACTTACACCACCATTTATCGCACGAGGAAGATAGATTCAATCAGAATAACAGCTTCAGTTAAAAAGATCGACATTTACACATACACCCTCACACACACATACACGCACCCTGTACATCTCGTAAATACGTACACCTGTCAACCTGCAAGTAAATGCCTATGTTGTCAACTTTAACGTCAACCTATTGTGAACAAGCTAAACACTTCATTAATATTCATAAAATCGGCAGTGTAGAGGCGAACATCTCATAGTCATTCTACAACTTATAAATTGTTGAAGGGCTGTCAATTAAACTGAATACTCATAACGTATTCACAGACGAGAAAAGAGTTGCCGAGACTTGAACAAACATCTCCTAAAAGATAAAAACATTCAATTAACATCCTCCAAAGCCGAACATATTGACAAGGCGGAACATTTAAAAAGTTTTCACGGCTAGAATCGCACTCATTAATACACAGCACGACACAACACAACGCATCATAATTACCGGATGACAGTTACAGTTTCATAGAGAAAAATATCAGTTATTTGTCTACCACAGACAATTTTATTATTATTTATTTTTTTATAAAAAAAAAAGTTGTTTAAGTAAATAAGTAAATAAATACAACATTAATTATATTTTCTGAACTCTAAAAAATGGCACAGATTGTAACTAGAAGTCAGAAGGACATAAAAAATCTTTACATTACTATGGTGGATAGCTCAATGCACGACAGCCTAGAGTGCCTAGACCAAGAACTGAGCCCCATAGACGTTGTAAAAAATAAAACTGAAAAAATAGAAAAAGAAAGAGATGGAGTGAGACACAAATTACGGGAATGCCAAGCTGAGGTTAAGATAAAGAGCAAAGAAATAGCCTTGTTAAAGAGACAAATAAAAAAATTACAAAAGTACGAAATAAGTCTCAAGAAATTTAAAAATATCAATAGGGATATGAAGCTCATCATATCTGAGAAAGATAAAACAATAGAAAATATGAAACAGGAAATGGAACGGAACACGGAAAGATGGGAAATGAAACTGAAGGAATTTCAGGAAAACAGCAGAAACATCACTTCTAAATTAACCGATGCGAATAAGGCTCTACGAGCGAATTACGATGACATTTACGAAAAACTCCAGGACTATATTGGGAATCGTGCACATCCAATTGACGAGAAAATTAACAGAATTAATATAACTGAGAATTTCCGTTTCAAAAAACCAAAGAGTACTCAAGAACCTACGATTTATCTTTTTTTTTTTACTAACAACACTAATTTTGACAGACGTAGTATTTTCGCTCCAACAATTTAAAATAATTATTGTGTTTTTTAATGTGTTTTGAGGTGTTAAAAGTTGCACAGCAGTCAATTGAAGCACCGCGCATCTTCTGAACAGACACATTTCTTCATACCATTCATATAAGGTACCAAATCTTATCTTGATTTATTCACTGAAGAGCCAACACCAATAATATCAAAATACATCCAGTGGGTAGCTGAATATTTTGTACTTCATCCAAATTATATGTACTGGATATTTCTCAACGACGTCACGCGCTGTCATAGCTGAGATACTTGAGGCGGCGTCCCTACAAAGCGTGTCTGTTTGGTGGGCCTGAGTTCGATCCCCGGTGAGGTCGCTTCGTGTGCTTGATTTTTTTTCAAGATAATTAAAAAAAAAAAAAAATCACAATGGATTTAAATAATTCATCCAAGATCCAAACCAGAGCAAAAACGATTATTACAAAAAATAATTCACCAGCGACATCTAGCGCAAAGATCAATAAGAACAAGGGCGACGTTTCCGTTGGTAAAAATAAACCATCAGTGCCATATAGCGACAGAAGAATGAGACAAAGTGTAGACAGAGACGTCTCTATGAACGACGTCATCACCATAGATGAGAAATTGAAACAAAATTTGAGCAGCTTACACCATAGCGTTAATGACGTGAAAGAAGAAATGATGTCTCAAAATAGAAATGTCATCACTAAAATGAACGAGTTAACATCCAAATTATTAATCATCGATGAACTAGTCGCCGAAAATCTACTTTTAAAAGAGAGAATAAATAATTTAGAAAAGAAGATCGATAAATTGGAGAGTAGTAAAAAATCTGACGTCACAGAGATGAACTCAATAGCTAATGAAATTGAAGAGAGAAGCCTAAGAAAGAGCAATGTAATAGTTTGCAATATGGAGGAAAGTTCATTAGCGGAGCGACTGAGATCATAAATGAAGATAGGATGAAGGTGTACAACTATCTTAAAGATGCTGATAGCTCTATATCCCTTTCCGATTTAAGGTGTTTTAGATTGGGAAAAAGTAACAACAAACCAAGACCTATCAAAGTTGTACTAAAGAGTCCAATTCAAGTTGCGGAAGTGATGAAAAATAAGATGAATTTGTCAAGCCATTATAGGATCTACAGAGACCAAACCGTAATCCAAAGAAATCAATATATACAATTGAAGGAAGAATTAAATACCAGAGCCAGAAATGGGGAAAAAAATTTATTTATTAAGTTCATAAAAGGTTGTCCCAAAATTGTGAGTAGCAGTAACTCAAAAAACTCCTATGCTACTTACAAAACGTTCGCGGTATAAATACGAAACTACAGGAACTTCGCCAGTCTCTTCCTCACTTTTCTTACGAAATTATTTTACTCACAGAGACTTGGCTAAGTCCTAGCATTGGTAACTCTGAAATTGGTTTCTCCAGTAATTTCAATGTATTTAGATGCGATAGAAATTCGTGTACTAGTGGCAAGTCGAGGGGTGGGGGTGTGCTGATAGCAGTATCCAAAAATATATCAAGTAGAAAGTTATCGACAAAGCATAAGAACCTTGAACAGGTGTTTGTTTTAGTTAAGCTCCCCCTGGAGTCAATTATATTTGGCTGTGTATATATTCCGCCAGGCGCGGATGCAACACTATACAAAAACTATCACGAGGAGGTTGAAATCTTGAGATCTAAATTTAAAAAACATTAACTTATTTTAACGGGCGATTTTAATCTTCCTGAATGTGACTGGAGAACTGTAGACGTCGACGACAATGATCATGGTCCTGCCGAGCTGCAGATCTCCAATAGTAATGGTAGTGAAAGGGCTTCTGAGATTGTTGACCTAGTTAACTTTCTTGGTCTCTTGCAAGTAAATGATGTTGCTAATAGTCTTGGTAGGACCTTGGATCTTGTATTTACATCGGATCCCAAATTAACATCTGTCAGTAAGTCTACCTCAACTCTCCTACCTGCCGATGCTTACCATCCTCCTCTCGATATTGCTATAACTTCATGTTTGCAAAATACAGGCAACAGAAAAATCCTTAAAAGAAATTTCCATGGAGCTGATTACCCACATATAAATACTTGTTTAGAAAAAATTAACTTTGACTTTTTACACAGTGAGGCTGATTTGAACACTGCTGTTGGTCTTTTTTATAAAAATATACAATCTTGTATTGACGCTAATATTCCAGAACGATGTGTGAAGCCTTCACTTTATCCCAAGTGGTTTAGTGAAGAGCTGAAACATCTGGTAATAAATAAGAAGCTTGCGCATAAGAAATATAAGGAGACTGGATATGAGAATGATTATGTTTATTTTTCTAGTTTACGTAAGCAGTGTTCTATGTTAGCTAAACAGTGTTATGCAGAGCACATTGAGAAAATTGAAAATAATATGCCGGGTGAATCTCAAAACTTATGGAAGTTTGTTAATGGAATGAGAGAAGATCGGGTTGAAATACCATCTAAGGTATTTTACAATAATCAGCATTCTGATTCCGCCCAAGATGCGACTAATCTGTTTGCTTCTTTTTTTCAGAGTGTATATGATTTACCATCTTCACATACATGTAATCATCCTGATTTTCTCTCCAATAGGATTATCGATCTGCCCAGCATTTACATTACAGTGGACGAGGTAAAAAGTACGATCCTTGCCTTAGATGCTTCAAAAACGCCGGGTCCTGATGGCATCCCCAATGTATTTATTAAGAATTGTGTCGACACTTTTACCATGTGTCTGCATGCCTTGTTTTCTTCATCCTTAAAATCAGGCATATTTCCTGATATTTGGAAAGTAGGATTTATAAATCCAATACTAAAGAAGGGTGATAATAGTCTCGTTACTAATTATAGACCTATATGTATTTTGTCAGCAATTCCTAAACTTTTAGAGTCCATTATAGTCGAGAAGATAAAAAAACCCATTAACAACATAATTACTGACTTGCAACATGGTTTCATACCGAACAAGTCAACACTAAGTAACTTAATCATTTACCAGGAGAAAATAATGAAAACTCTTGCACTGAGAGGGCAAGTCGACTCCGTATACACGGACTTTTCTAAAGCTTTTGACAAAATGTCTCATGACATGCTACTCTGCAAGTTACGTGGGTACGGGGTCGACGGCGTATTCTACCACTGGCTAGAAAGTTACCTCAGTGATAGGACTCTGAAGGTTAAGATAGGTAATTGCGTGTCAGATACTATATATGCATATAGTGGTGTACCGCAGGGATCGCACTTGGGACCAATATTATTTAATATCTTTATAAATGACATAGTCGAGATCTTCGGAGATATAGAGGTATTATTATTTGCTGATGACTTAAAACTATATAAATCCATAAAGAGTACGGAAGACTGTAAAGTCCTGCAACACAATCTTGACTCTTTGAATGATTGGTGCAAGAAAAATAAACTTCACCTTAATATAGCCAAATGTCAAGTCATTAGATTTCACAAAACTAGATCTCTAATTTCTTTCAACTACACAATTGATGGTATTTCACTCGAGTGTGTCTCGAACTTGAGAGATCTAGGCATTACCTTCTCCGAGGATCTGACTTATAATTTACACATTGAGGAAATTGTCAACAGGGCTATGAGGACTCTGGGATTCATTTTTAGACTCGTCTCCGATCTCCGGTTGATTCGGTCTTATAGATTGCTTTTTGTCTCTCTCGTGAGACCATTATTGGAGTACAATACTGTAGTATGGTCCCCAAATTATGCTGTCCATATCAAAAGCATAGAGAGAGTTCAGAGAAAGTTTTTGAGAGTGATTAATTTTAAACTCGGTATACCCATTGAAAACATTGATTACTCGGCTCTGATGAATGATCTTAGACTCCCCAGCCTGGAAAACCGAAGAACACTTTTTGACCTTTGCTTCCTTTACAAACTCGTTAATTGTGTAATTGATTCTCCTGAATTGCTAGAATTAATCAAATTCAGTATCCCCACGAGAAGTACTAGACAGGCAGTGTTATTTCGGGAGCCTTTTACCAGAAATAATTACACGTTCTATTCTCCCATGGTCAGAATACACAGACTGGGAAATCTGGTAGGCAATATCACCGATATTTTTGTTGACAGTTTACCTAAGTTCAAAATTGACGTAATTAATTTTCTAAATGTTTAAAATTGACATTGGGCATTTCGAAGTTGTTTGTGTTTGTATATGCATGAGAATGTATTTATTTATGTGTGCATGTACCTATGTATTTTTGTTTGACTATGTGCATTTTTTTTTCATTATTTTGACCACAATATTTAATTTCTTTCTAAATTTCATCGACATTTATTCACCTTTCTGACCAGAATTTAATCATATCTGCATGACATTGATATTTTTATATATGATAATTTCCTTTTTTGACATTAGTATTACCTGACATCCTGCTATTATTGACATTAAATTATTTGACTGCCTACTCCGTTATGGCCGATTATATTTTTTTAATACTATTCAATGTTGACATTTTTATTTGCGTTTGTGATTGTACAATATTTATTATTTGTTGATATTATATATTACTTATATATATTGCTGTGTTGTTGGAGTGAAAAATATGAAAAATATTATGATTGTTATTCTTTTTTTTAACATGTAAAAGGCTATTGCCGTTGATCGAATAAAATAAAAATAAAAAATAAAAATAAGATTTACATTGTGGGCGATGAGTATGGGAGGGGACTCGGGTCTAAAATGTTGAACAATGACAGTAATTATAGAATTAGTAGCGAGTGCAGGCCTGAGGATAGACTAATAAATTATCAGGATTTTGTAACAAGGACAATGCAGAAATGCAACAAAAATGATACACTAGCTGTAATCGCTGCCAACAGTGAAAACCTATGTGACATGCGAGCTTTGAAAGAAACCATTGAAGAACTAATAAAAATGTCACTCCAAAAAAATATTGCCCTTTATATAGCGTCTTTAAAGTATGGGGATAATGTGAAAAGAAATCAACAGATATACGACTTCAATCGAGAACTCTACAGAATGACAAACCGGTTTAAAACAATAAATATTATTGAAACCAACGAACGTATACCTATATCAGATCAAATATTGTTCAGACTGAAGTTTAAGCGAAATGAAAAATCCAGTGACCAAGGTATTCAGGAGGCGAAAGAAGGTGAACAAGCAGTAGAAAATTCAAATATTCCAGTGATACAAACAACCCTTAACTTGCACAAAAATAATTCATCTTTTTTATGGAGAAGGGAGAGAGGAAGGAGCAGAATTTTGGTGGAACTAGTCTAGGGATAGCTCATCAAAACGTTCAAGGATTGAGGGGAAAACACGAACTGTGTACCTCGAGTGAATTGACGAACATTGATATAATTTGCCTAAGTGAAACTTGGTTGAATGACAGTGATGTTTTGCAATACAGTGTTCCTAATTTTAGTTTACAAAGTTATTTTAATAGAATTAATACAATTAGAGGCGGTACATTAATTATGGTGAAGGATGGTAAAAATGAAAAATAGACAAGACATAGTGAACGCTTCTGTGGAAGGCGTTTGTGAGTTCAGTTGTGTAGAATTAAAAAAACTTAATAATTGTATGTATATATAGACCCCCATCTGGGAATTTTAAAGATTTTTTACTTACTCTAAATGAAATTTTGACAAAGATAAGCGACAAGAACAATAAATATGTAGCTTTATGTGGTGATTTTAATGTTGATTTTGACAGTGCCTCAAATGAGAGCCGCCTACTAATAGATCTGTTAAATTGTTTTTTACTAAAACGTACCGTGTTTTTTGCCACAAGGGTCACTCATAATACGTCCACGTGTATTGATAATGTTTTTACTGTTTTACCTATTCAAGAAGCCCAACAGATTAACCTTGTAAGATCTGATCATTATGGTCACTTAATTCGCGTACAGTACAACACGAAAAGTACAGTTACAAGGGATACAATAAAAAATAAATTCGTATATAGAAGATTGTATAATCGTGAAAATGTCGATAAATTCATACAATCAATATCCTCTGTGCACCTTGAGGATAACTTTGTGGACATAAATAAAAAATTCGCCCACATTTTCAACCTTATTCTAGTTGAAATAGAACATTACTTTCCTGTAAAGAAAATAAAAATAAAAAAATAAACATACTTTCAAAACCTGGAGTACAAAAGGGATTCAAATATCTAGAGAAAAACTATTTCAATTATATGCCCTAAAAAAATCGGACAACTCGGTTACACTGAAAATGTATATAAGTAAATATAGTGCAATATTCAAAAAAGTGTGTCAGGAAGCGAAAAGAATGTTTTTGGATGAGCAAATTACAAGCTCAAAGAATCCTATTAGGACTACCTGGGAAATAATAAAAAATGAAACGGGACGTTCTATGAGTGATAGCATTTCTAATAATGAACAAATAACTCTTAAAGAAACTAAAAACCTGACTAATACAGACACAGCATTTTTTTTTAATAATTACTTCGCTAATGTAGCTTATTTTATTAACCCATCCCCCTGTGTGACTGATGCTATTAAATTTGTCAAAAGGCCTCAGAATTTATCAGATGTCTTCAAATTTAGAAAGGTCACTAGCCTAGACATAATATCTGCATGTAACGAATTAAAATCAAAAGCGTCAGTGGACCTTTGGTATATATCTACAAAACTGCTAAAAACGGTAATAAACGGACTAGCGCCACTGCTTACTGACATTATAAATAATTGTTTTGACAAGGGTGTGTACCCAGATGCCCAAAAAATTTCACGGGTCTTGCCAATCTTCAAAAAAGGTAGTAAACTGGAAGCAAATAATTATAGACCCATTTCAATTCTCCCATCCATAAGCAAAATAATAGAAAAAAATGTTACTAATCAATTAACCAAATTTCTAACAACTAACCAAATAATTCACTGTAATCAGTTTGGGTTTCAAAAGGGGAAAAATACGTCTGATGCAATCGCTTCTCTTCTACGAATTGTATTGGAATCCCTGGATAAAAGAAATGATGCTTGTGGAATATTCTGTGATCTCTCAAAAGCATTCGATTGCGTTAACCATGACATCCTCATACGTAAATTGGATTGCTATGGTGTTAAGGGCGTAGAAAACAGATTTTTTCAGTCCTATTTACAAAATCGACGTCAAATAGTCGAAGTAAATGATACTAGATCCAAAACTGTTGCAATGAGATGTGGAGTACCGCAGGGATCCATACTTGGGCCTCTGCTATTTCTTATCTATGTAAATGATTTGCCTCACTCTTTAAACAAAACTGCTGAAGTCGTCATGTTTGCCGATGATACTTCACTGATTTTGAGGGCAAAAAGAAATGAAGCAAGTACGGCGGAGGATAGATTGCATGAGATAGTCCAATTGGAGAGGTGGTTTCTCGATAATGCGCTAGCACTAAACGTAACGAAAACAAATACTATGAGCTTCTCTCTGGTGGGACAACGCTGTTCTGACACAATTACAAGCGCTCTATCTGATAGAGGCATGAAAGTTGTCAACCAATGTAAATTTTTGGGGATTACTGTAGACAGGGGATTACAATGGGGTGCACATATTGACCAACTATGTAAGAAATTGAACTCAGCCATCTACGCGATAAAAAAGGTAAAAGAAATATGTGGGATTAACACAGCCAAATCAATTTATTATGCTTATTTTCATTCTTTGTTATCATATCGTGTTATGTTTTGGGGAATGGGGTCAGAGTCATCCAGGGTGTTTGTGCTTCAAAAGAGGGCGCTCAGAACCCTTCTTGGCTTGAGCCCAAGACAATCTTGCAGATCATTTTTTAAAGAGCAAGGTATTCTTACCCAGCCCAGTATGTTTATTTTTGAATGCGTTGTTTATGCCCATAAAAACATAGAAAATACACCTTTAAATTCCGACCACCACAGCCATGACACACGCAATAAGAATCTTGTCAGACCTATAGGACATCGTCTGGCCAAGATGTCCAAAAGCTTTGTGTGTGTGAGTGTACGTCTATTTAATAGACTCCCAGAAAAAATGAAATCCCTCACAACGATTGCCTTCCGGAGAGAGGTGAAAAAGTATCTTGTGGATAATACATTTTACTCTACTGACGAGATGCTTAGCGGTAATACTGTCTAGCATCAATTTTACTTACCATAGAGATCTTTATACTAACAAACTTAACCTGTACGTACATATGTGTAGATGACCGTGTTGGACTTTGTTCTTGTCTCATTTTCTGCACTTACTGGTTCACTGTTTCCCCTCATATATTCTATGTACTGCTTCCGTTCTTGACTATGTATTTGACGTAATGCCAGAAGAACCCTTTACATTCTTCTGGTATTTAATATTTGTTACCTCTTATCAGCTTCCTATTGACTTCTGATTATATAATTGTGGTTTATTTTAAAGTTTGTCATCTCTAAATTTTCTTTTTTTTCCTGTGAATGCTTTTGTTAATCTGTTGAAACTATTGAGATTGTGCTTATTGTTTTTGTTATGAAAAAGACGAATCCAAGTGTCTCGCATGAGACCTAGGGGAGATAATAAAGAATAAAGGATAAAAACAGGTTTCTGCAGCATATAGGAATATTGAAAAAATCAGGGATTTTACCAGTCTGATTTTCGTATGGGTAACCTAATCACTCCACTCCTCCATATCTTACCTAGATTGGTCATCGCCCCTTTTGCCATCTAGATTCTTCGGCGGATTTCAGGTTCACACATGACCTGATCATTAATGAGGGAGCCCAGGTGCACAAAGTCATGTACAACTTTCAAACCCTGTAAATGCTCAATAGAGTGGAACAAAACATTTTTTAGTCGAATTTCGATTTGGAATAGTTGTATTATGTTGCCTATTGGGATCAATAATCTACATAAAAAATATAAAAATTCTCATACAACGGTAAGAGCCCCCGCTTTGACTTCGAATATTTACAAAAACGGCAATTTTGGGGCTGTTTTCGCGGTCTACTAAATATTACAGAATTTACTTAAATAGGTTTATTTTATTCAAAAACTAATTCAATCATGGTTGACTAAAGTGACTAAAGTGCAAGACAAAACGGGGGCGTTAAGGGCTGATTTATACATTTGAAATTTTAGTTTCATCAAGTGCAGTGGATGATTATTGTCTTAAAGTGAAAGGTCGCATGTCAATTATTATTTCCACGAGTGTGTAGGAATAGCTGATGTATGTTTTAAAGTGTATTAACATGACTTCTACGAGACAAAAGTTAAAATGGCCGATAATTGGTTTCATAGAACTTTTGTGCAGAGTTAATAGAATAAATCCTACCTACGTATGAAAATGTGATGTAATTCTATGAATGGGTTTGACAAATGTTATAATAAAAATAAAAATCTGTGTAGAAACTTAAGGAAGTAGAGTTAGAAGCATTCAGGGTCCAAAATAGAAAAGTTTTTGACATATCTGCATGTAAATGTAATGAATTTGTAAGATGTACTTATTTTAGAAATAAAAAATTGACAAAAGAGGAACAAATATTTTTAAATGGCTGAAAGAATAATAGATTTAGGAAGAATTGATCTAATCCAAAGTTAAAAGTTGTAGAATAGAAGATTACGTGCTCTAAACAAAGAAATAATTCATAATTCAAATACACGAACTGAAGAAATTTCTTCTACTAAAAACTCGCTAAAAAGTGGATCTGCCTTCTTGTTCGTCGACCGCAGATGGTTTTAACACATATAAATTACTCGTTGGAAGAAAATAAAAGACGGCCAAAACTATTTTTGAAGGATCGCAAAAGCCTAGAGTGGTTGTACCAGAGGAACATATTTCGATCATAAAGAAGTCAAGTTATGTTTAGCTTGGGTTCGTTATTTCGGAAAATAAACTATCTCGACCATTGAAATGGATAATTTTTCACATACACATCAAAGAGTTGCCATTGAAGCGATTGTTTTCTTATGCCATTGGTCCATTTTGATAAGATTGAAGATCTACCTCCACGAATATCATTTTAAATTTTGTCTCGTAGAAGTCATGTTAATACACTTAAAAACATATATCACCTATTCCTACACACTCGTGGAAATAATTATTGACATGCAACCTTTCACTTTAAGACAATAATCATCCACTGCACTTGATGAAACTAAAATTTCAAATGTATAAATCAGCCCTTGCCGCCCCCTTTTTGTCTTGCACTTTGCTCCTCTCTCACAGCGTCAAAGACTATTAAATTGATGAAATAGTGATAGCAACAGCTACTCAGTAGGCTGGGCCGTTCTAGTATGGAAGTTTAAAAAGTGCTTCTAATCTTAATGTAATAGTGATAATTTGTTGCCTTATGATGTATTATAACTATCTACAAAATTTCATGACAAAAAAATAAGATCTTCTGTCTCCGAATCGACCTTGAAGTTTTGTATGGGACGAAAATATCCCATACTAACTGATATTTTTATAATAATCGTGTAAAATGATTCCGGTCTTGTTTTTTTATTCACTTTTTTTATTATACCACAGATAATTCAAGAACATACTTCTATTTATTTAATAACACAAAAATAATAAATAACTCTTTCAAATTTTTTATGTAAAGCGAGTATATGAAATTATGTTATTTTGCGGTGATTGTTTTTGATAAATTGGGTTTGATATCTTTTTTACTCGTTGCTTTCTAAGCTTTTACATAATATTTTATTGATAAATTTCTCCGTTAAGTTGGTGAGGCTTCTTTAACAATTTCACAGATCGTCAAACTCCTTGAATATGACAAGAAAAATTCAGGAAACTGTATTTATTCATCTTCGCCATTGTATGTAATGAATGCCGTAAGATCTTCGTCGGATACTTGTCGATTGGTGTTTCTGTTACATTTTGCTGTCTGTCTATAACTTAGTTCTTGTAAAAGGATGCTTCAAAATTTACTTTCGGTACTTTAAGGATCAAAAATGCGTTTTTTTTGGGTGATTCGAGCTTTCACTATCCAGCGAGCGGTTCATTCTCTTACTTCATAGTGTATTTTGAGCGAGATAGCTTTTTCTTTTAGTAATTACAGTTTATATAACAGATTTGATAATCTGATAAATATTTGGATAAGAAATTAAACTTCCATAGGTAACTGGATCAGTTGCGAGGTAAGTTGGTGCACAAACATTAACAATAAAGATAAGTTAAAGTCATCAAACTTTCTGAAAGAAACGCAGTCGCAGAATCCTATGAGCTTAGTTTAGCGATTATAACATGGATTATTTTTCCTGGAGCTCAGTTGCCTAAATCATTAGAAAATGTTCCTGTTGGTATTACTATATCAATTTGGAATAAATATAAATGATCTTTTCGTAGATCTTGAAATTATAAAATAGTAGTTTCTCTTGTAATCACCTGGAACATATCAATTGTTTTTTTCCAGTTGTTTTCCAATTTGGTCAGAATGCGTATGATGACTTGAGAAAGCACTATCAACACATTATTATACAAAAACCTAAATAATTGTTACTTGCCGTTTTTTTCTAGATAATCGGCGACTCATTCAATTGGGATTATTTGTGGTTTGCAATAAGCAAAATATTCATTCTAATGGTTTTATTAGTATTTTCTCCTGCAAACTAATTATTCAATCATGTTTTCCGGTATTTACCTATATATTTTTTCATTACATCAGACGACAAGTAAAATATCCAATGAAATATTGCTTTTTGAAAAGAAATCTGTAATCGATCTCTCTATCGGTTTCGGTGTTCCAAATTTTCCATCAATTTAGAATCAGTTTCCTTTAACACTCTCTTAATTATTGTTCATCTGTATTTTTGTCCACTTTTTCTAATCACTAGCCTAAAACTTTGGCTTTACGGCCATCAAAATACAAAACTGGTATTTTTAACCCTTTTCTCATTTCATGCGATTTTCTCTTGTTTATTGCTTCGCTTTACATACTTTGTTGCTATCTTAAATTGTATTTTTATGCTTTATATCATACAGAACTAATTATTCCATCATTTTTATGACATACAATCTTAAAAAATATTATGTTAAACATATTTTTACTTTCTTTATACTTGCTTCAAAATAGGACAAATTTAACAATTTCTTGAAACTTTGAGCTCAATTCGGAGACAGAAGATATCTTTCGAATTGATAAATATTTTGCATTCGTATTTAAAACAGCATTTAGCACTAAAATATAACTATTACGTTAGCAATAGAGGGAAAAAAGGAAATCGGCCCACACTAACAGCTAGTCAACCATGTTTGAATTAGTTTTTGAATAAAATAAACCTATTTAAGTAAATTCTGTAATATTTAGTAGACCGCGAAAACAGCCCCAAAATTGCCGTTTTTGTAAATATTCGAAGTCAAAGCGGGGGCTCTTACCGTTGTATGAGAATTTTTATATTTTTTATGTAGATTATTGATGCCAATAGGCAACATAATACAACTATACCAAATCGAAATTTGACAAAAAAAAATTTTTCATACAAAAGTGTTCCACTCTAATGCTCAACCCCATTCAGCACGCTCTGGTGGTCAATCAGCATAACCTTTGTTTTGTCGCGGTTAATCCTCAAGCCGAGTCCGCTGCTTTCGGCTTCGACTTGCCTAAATATTTGCATCAGTTCAGGGATATTTGCTGCAACCAAAGCAGTGTCGCCCGTGAACCGAAGGTTATTGATTTTTCGACCCCTATTGTGACTCCGCCCCGCCAGTCCTCCAGTGCTTTAAGCATTGTATAATGTATATTCTCCATATATATTGAATAGTTTTGGAGAGAGAATGCAGACATGATGATGAATAGATAAAGAAGCCTTGAATGAATGAACAAAGCCGCCTCTGTGACCCTGCTGAGGTGCAAAAAGACTAAAGAGAGGCAACAAGAGCTCTCCGCCGCACTATATCCTGCGCAGGGATATTAGCTGGTTATAATTTATACGACCATTTACTGAAACTGAAAATCTTTTGAGTATCGGTAAAAGGATTTATTGATTCTATCAGAAACGTAGGTGAACACCACCACGAAAAAAAAACAAATAACCCAGTGATTACATAATCAAAATGCTTAAAAATATATGAAACAATCATCCAAAATATATAAAAAGATACACATTTTTGGTAAACATCCAAGATGCTTTTAAAATAATAAGGGATACCTAGTTCATTAAAAGTGATTTTGACAGTTTTCATATATGCACCTGAGAGACGCCAAGGGTAGGATGAATGACAAAAATCATATAAGATTGGTGGTTAAAATACATTCGAATGTGCGAGTTTTAAAGCTAGGTCCTTAATGAGTTTTTAGTGGTGTACATTTATCTTTTATAAATTGATATTTTTTACAGCTGTCAAATACAATACCGTTAGGGGCGTAATTTGTATGAAATTTATATTTTTATATTAAAATATTTCGGGAGCGTTATTGTCGATATTCCATTAATCTTTAATCACAGACTCAGCGAACATAATCATTAATCAAACCCAGCGAAATGCGTGTGAGATGAGATGCTTTATCAGAGGAAACAGAGTTGGAAGTAACGTGCTATTAAAAGAGCAATCACTTTACTTTTTGTTAAATTCTTGGTTTGCACTGTTCGTTATGCATTGCTTACCACGCCGGCACCGATCGAAGAAGAGGAAACATTTTTGAATGAAAAAAAAATAGATGGCACGACTCAGCTCTTTCTCTTCTACTTTCTTCTTCAGTTGGGGTTTTTTGTACTCTACTATTACTAGATTATGGTTAAGAACTATTATTCTACACCGAATTTTAGATGTTTGAGCGCTCAATATTTTCACGGTCGAACAATAGAATTATAGAAACAAAAAAGATAAAAATGAAACGAGTCTTATATAGTTCTATAACACATTAACCGGTTTTCGGAGACTACCGTCTCCATTATCAAATGTTTAAGATTGATGTTGAAGAGACTCAAAACATTTGATAATAGAGACGGTAGTCTCCGAAAACTTGTTAATGTGTTATAGAACTATATAAGACTCGTTTCATTTTTATCTTGAAATGTACTATCATCAAGCACCTTCTGCCCAAAACATCGAAGATCGAGAAACAAAAAAGTAACCCAAACGTTTCGGGTGAAGTTCAAAGTTACAATAATGATGAGGTATGGTTGATAAAATAATATAGCGATGCCGTTCTCGCTGGTTGCTCCATGTCGAGATGTAGCAAATCAGAAGGTTGCTACATAACTGAAAGATGCTTGTTCTTGGAAGACGCGTATGGCTGAGAACACGTAGAAAGCCGATTCCGATCCGCGCCGACCGGCCCAAAGAATGTTACTATGCATTTGAATGGGGATACCCACAGAAAAAGCAGGAACCCACATTCCGGCATGCCCATTTAAATGCATTGAAACCATAGACAAAAATCTATAAGCCGGTCGGCGCGGGTCGGAATCGGATTTCTACGTGTTCTTACCCTATTATTGTCGAGTTACTTGTGTAATTATTACATGTCTTGACCGGACAAGTGTGGATATTATTATCAACTGAGTTGAGTGTTTAATATGAACTGTCTCTAGTTAGTGTTCGATAACAACACTGTCGTAATCACAGTGCATTCGGCAAAGCAGCAATATTGCTGCCGTTTGCAATCACTGCACGGAGCGAAGTTGCTCATCTTGGGACTGTTAGTAGCTAGGTATGCAGGTACGTTTGGGTCATCTGAAACCCACGCCCAGCCACTA
Organism: Mystacides longicornis; assembly: GCA_963576905.1. NCBI lineage: Eukaryota > Metazoa > Arthropoda > Insecta > Trichoptera > Leptoceridae > Mystacides > Mystacides longicornis. The sequence continues at coordinate 21,275,193 of OY756430.1, read as the reverse complement.
ACTAGGCTACTGAGGTTGGTATACGAAACGTATTATGGTGGACGAATGGAGGGATGGATGAAAAGGGAAATTATGTAAGCACAGAAATACGTAGCCAAGGAAATACAGTAAAGGGCCCGTTTTAAAAGCACTAATTTACCGTTAACAACAAACTGTCCTGTTTTACAAGGGGGTTTTTGTGAAATGATATAATTTTGTTTGCATTCATATCTATGCTAAACGGGGGTCACGAAACGTGATTTATTTAAAAGTCGTGTAGGCTACTCACTATTAAAGCGTGTTTTTTATGTTATGAGTATATCGTATACCTACAACTTGCAAAAAACCACATTATATACTGGACAGAAGGTGCTTGGTGATACCTAGTCTATTTTCAAAATAAAAATGAAAGATTCTTGTATAGTTCTATCACAAAAATTATAAATTATACGAAAAAAGAAGAATGTAGTGTAAAAAATGCAGTAGAGATGAAATCTCTACGAAGAATATGTGGAAAAACTATGCGATATGGAAAGGAATGAATATAATATTAGGAAGAAAATAAAATGTGAAAAAAAAGAAATGTGCTATGGAAGTAAGTGTTGTGATAAAGATGAAAGTCAATAAGTTGAGGTGGTTTGGGCATGTGGAAAGAATGGATGCAAACAGAATGACAAAGAGAATTCATAAGGCTGAAAGGAAAGGTGTAAGAAAGCGTGGTCGACCGAGAATGACGTCGATCGAACACATCGATTCCGTCCTCAAGGAAGGCCAGGTCAGAAGTAAGAGAAATAAGAGAGGGTGTATGAGAAATTTTATGTCGGTGGAAGAAGCGAAAGAAGTATGCTTGGATATAAAAGAGTGGAGGTCCGTTCTCTCTGCCTACCCCTTACGGGACACGGCTTGATAGGTAAAAAAAATGTATGGGTTTAAGCTTACCTTGCCTGTCTTAAATTATTTCTTTAGCTTTAGTCCTTTTTCTCATTAAGCCGAAACTTTGTACAATATCAAACCCCAATATTAGTTTCCCCATTAATTAAGTTATAAGTTTTACATATAATGGTCTTAGCCCCCCCCCTCCCCCTCCCACACTCCTTTTCAACCCCGCTCAATTTATGGAGGACCCTGGCGACTATTTTAGAAAAGAAAAACAAAATTTATTTACTTAAGTAGGTAGGTACTAGGTATATAATTTTGAAGTTTTTTTTTGGATGGAATCGCGGGTTTTGATTGTTTTCACAGGACAGACTGTCTTTGGTTTTTTGGGTAATTTAATAGGTAGGTAAGTAGGTACACTATAATCTTTAAAATTATATTCGTTTAATATAGGTACTTTTTTTATTCTTTTCTTTGTTAGCAGAGATAATACTATATCGTTCCCTATGGTAGTAATTAATAGTTGTTGTGTATCGTATAGATTCATCACAATGTTATTCTGTATTGAGATATTGAATAGATTAAGAGAAAGATTAAGTAGATAGCTATATATATACAAAAACGATGTCAAAAACAAAAAAACCTTCGTCCACCCTCGCGCTACACACAATGACCGAAGGCCACAAAATAGACTTTGAAAACACAACAACACTACATAAAACAAACCGCGAATCACACCGCATACTATACGAAGCAATTAATATCGCAAAAAGATCACATCATACACTTAATGAACGTGATGAAACTTTAAAAATTTACCCCCCGTACCTCCACATCATAGACCAAATTCCACCCACCCACCCCACACATACAAAAACCACCACCCACACCCCACAAACACATCTCCAATCAAACACCACAACCTCCAATTCAACTACAAGTTCCGCCACTGACTCAAATCCATCCACAAGTACCCTAACAGACAGTATACCTACAAACACATCTCGCATTGGCCCGCGTTCCACGAGACAAAATACGTCATAATCTGCTTAGCGAGTCAACGAATAACACCCTTGTCTTGTTACTGTAGATTAATTTTCGGCGTTATTAGTTCTGTAATACGACGAAAGGCTGAAGATGGAGTCTCTGATGGCTCCGAAATATATACCATCAAACCAACAAACTAACACCTTTAATCATGTTCCAAACAACATCGGGAACAACTCACAACGCGACTGTATCCGAAATAATAATTTACATATTCCGCGTCGCGAAAAGCTTTATATTAACATAATATATATGTGTTAATCGGCATTCATAAGCGTCATAATATTATTAAAGTTAGCCATTGGAGCATAAGGTCTTTTTGGAATATAAGCTTAGGTACTTTAAGATAAATCAACATCGTATCATATTTTTTCTATCAGAACAATCTTAGATACACGTCCCGCGTGGTCACATGAGATTAATAAAGAAACTTTTAGATAATAATAAAACAAGTTTTACTTCATTGGCTTTCTTTTTCTTTTATTTCTTTCATCGATAGGAAAACACTTGATAATATTTCCTTAGACAGAGAAAATATTTTAAAAACATACGTTCAGTTTTGAACGATTTGTATGTTTATAGATAATTATTACTAAGACAGCACCGATATGGTCGGACCATGTCATTCGAGGAGCTTTGAATACCTGGCGAGTCACGGTTTGCCTCTGAGGTCCAACAACCAGCGGATCCTTTCAATCCCGGTACACGGATCAACTGTCGTCTCGAACTCTTTTTTGCAATTCAGGGTGCTCGTTGCTGAAATAATGTTCTCTTTCCCACCCCATCCACCTCCCTTTCCTTTTCTTTTTTTGTTTGAGTTTTCTTTTTTTATTGTATTCTTTGCTTCGTTCTTGTTGTTTTTTTTTCCTTTACATTTAGGTTAGTCGTTAGAGCCCACAACTTCGTTGTGGTAAGTTCGCCCTCTGTATGTTGATTCTGTGATGCCTTTTTTATGTGAAAATTTATGTGTCACTCATACTACCAATGTACAGTATTAAAGTATAAAAATAAATAAATAAAAATAAAAATTCAAATATGTTTACTTGTCGAACATTTACAGAATAAAAACATCAACATAATAATGTGTTAAAATATTATCGCTACAAGTGTGTTTAAAAAAATAGGATACAAAAAAGATTTACAAAAAGTTTGTGGTACATAAAATATAAATGCGTATTTTATTAAGATTTTACTCACGTAAATCTATTTAAAATTAAAATCACTGTTATATAAAACGTAATCCTTGTATGATCGAGATAAAGTCCTAATGTGGATGCCATACGACACGTTATGTAGGATATTTTAAAAGCCGCAATGTATTATTAAATTTATACGTCGTCATCAAAAATGTATTTGAAAAACCTTCACTAAAATTCTACTTAGACACATAATACGTAAAAAGGAAATTTACGAATCGATGCGCGGAAATCTCATACACGTGTGTGAATAAAATAATAATATGATAAAATTAAATTAGGAACGAAAAGGCGATGCTAAAGACATTTTATTCATTTTTGAGAAATCTTGTAACATGAATCATACAAGGTGTCCATATTATATTTTTAAGAAAACTAAACTAAAATTCACTCGACAAACGCACAGCGATCATAATGTAGTTCTTCTTCAATCCAGGATCGCTCGAATTTATATCGAATCAATCAATTTTTTCAACCTATTGCTATATAAGTACCCGAGAAGTGTCGTGGTCCTCGAAAAAATATTATACCTACATATAACTGGTAATGAATACACGTATCTTTGAAACTAAGTATCTCAGAATGGTATGAAAGCATCTGGAGCATGTCTTTTATTTCTACTGTTATGGGAAGGAGATGGACATGATTTAAGGGTTTGGACAATGGACACTGCTCAAGATTGGATACAGAAACATACTTCTTTTTGCCTCCCCATGCCTCTAAGTGTGGTCACAAATGGAGTAAAGGTAAAATTATATACTGCCCTATGATTTACATAATATACTGCCCTACGCAACTGAGTTGAGGGCAAGCACCGTAAGAATAAAACTTCTGCACAGATTATCAGCTTTGAAGACTTAAAGACATATTATATCTTGTTTAAAACTCTCATAGGTAGAAACACAAATGAGGAAATCCGCAGAACACGCAATATTCAAGATTTTGTTAGGTGGAGCAGAGAAAGATTACATTGGCAGAATAAGTGCAAAGGGACCTCCAAAGATAGTCACGAAATAACTACCAGAGGGAAGTAGACCACACAAAGAGATGGATGGGAAGCTTGTCATCGGCATCTCAAAAATCAAATTGATCCCTAAAAAAGAACAAATCCTAGATATTGTGAAATACATAAAGAGTATATTTTTCATTGTTGAAGTGTTTGATCACCTGTCATTGTTGAGTATATTTTTCATTGTTGAAGTGTGGTGGCCGGTGGGGACTGTACCTATGCAATAATTTTGTAATTTTTAAATATATAATTTTTTAGTGTCAAATAAAACGTTTACCTACTGAGCTAGAAGCATCGATGTGTTTTTACTCAATTTTTATTCATTGTAATAGCATAATTAAGTGTTGTTAATAAAGTATATTAATGAAATTCTATTATGTAAAAGGCTTTATAGCCGTAGATAACTTAGATAAATAAATAAATAAATATTCTTCAAATAGAAGTTTGCAACATGGTCCTTCGATCTGGACATCTTCAAATAGAAGTTTGCAACGTGGTCCTTCGAGCCGGACATAGACATAAAATAGAGAAGAAAAATAAGAAGAATGCATTTGTACATCAGTCAGAAAAGAAAAAAAAATAATATCCATTCAATAACTAAGATTTATGAAATAGTTTGATAAGATTTGATACATATTTTTACCTTTTACAGTTTTAATCATGTAATAGGTATCACTTTCAACAAACATGTTCTATCTCGTTTGGGAAGAATAAACCAATAATTAATAATTTCTAGATAATACCCAAAGTGCTTAAACAGCTTGATGTAATCTCATATAAAGCTCAAAACTTCACCACACACTTTGACAAGTTACAAGATTGTCACTTATGTTAGCGATACAAGGGCAATTCTACAGCTCAAGGGCTCAAGATATTAATCTATCAGCTCTACAATAATAATTTTAATAATAATAATGCGAAACTTGCGATGACTTGATATAATTATTCATTATTATCTTCGTTAAAACTTTAGAGCTTATAACTTTAAGACAAACATTTCAGATTTGTTTGTACGTAGGCATACTATTTCGGTCCGTCATAATAATAATTAAAAATTCAAGGAATACAATATAAAATTAGCAATTGAAATCTGACGATAAGTTTTTTTTTAAGCGGGGGCACAAACCATCATACCTACTTAAATATTTTTTACCTTGTTGGATAACTATTGAATACTAAAACATAGTTATTTTTTTCTTTTAATTTTTTAAACTCTTTTTCGGAGAGAATGACTAACACGAACTTTTTGAGCAAATAAAGATGGGTCACACACCTATTAATGGCATCTGACTGACATAAAACATTTTTATGGGACGAAAGTGCAACAACAAGCCTTTCAGGCAATGCAATGATTTCGAATGACAGTAGGCAGAGAAGAGAACTGTTCGGCCATCAAGAATAGCAATTTCCTCCCACAATGTTCCTTCGAGGTAAAGCTGAGGGTTTTGGACATGATGTGGTGGATTGAGCGTAGTGGAGAGCCATTATTGTTATCTCTAAATGCCATAAGGGGGTATTAAAGGTAGTACTTATTGATTGATTGATTGATTACCTTGATCATTTTCATAGCTTACGAGAAAAAACTATTTTAAATGAGTCAGATGACAATGTTTGAATATTCAGTTAAATATTTTGAAATTGAAAATAGTCATTTCGGATCACAAATCGTAAATGAGTCTTTCCCAATCAGCCGTCATCCCTATCCACGGCCAATCATTCCTTTCTTTCTGCGTATTCTCAATCATTTTTTCGACAAGGTCCACTCTCATTGTTATCATTCTTGCGAATTTTTCTACCCAACAAGTTTATTATAACAACCTCGGTACCAAGTTCTCCTTACTCTTCAAATTCCACTTCTATCGGAGATAAACGACGATCTATGAACAATGTTTGCGATATTGGTCAATTGCAGTTTTATGACCCATCAAATCATCGCCTTTAATTCTACAAGCGAACGTTCTCTGCCCTCCATTTTCCCTCAAGGGAGTCGCCAGCCCGGGGCCCGGGGGGGGGGGGGGGGTAATTTGACCCATTGATAGGCTATTCTCCGTATACCCTATATTATGGAGGATGAGAACAGTATGAATTGGCTACATTTTTTTAATCCTGCCCCCCATTGGCGACGCCCTTGTTTTCCCTATACAATCAACCAACTGTAGGAGGGAATATTTTTCTTTGCAGAAGATGTGGTCAACCAATGCCGCTTTTCATACAATCTGTAGTCAGCTTAAATGAATATCTAATTATATACATAATTGTTATTAATTTGGACCTGCGTTGTGAGAAAGATTATAATTTTCTTGACCACAATCGTGGATAGGGTTATTTAGTACCTATTTAATCTCTGTCTCGAATAAAATGCTGATCTTTTAATATGGTTTCAGATATTTGCGTTTCGAGATAAGGACCTTACTAGTGGTCGATCACTACTCGAAATTCGGCCATAACTTATTTAAAATATAAGTTTGAACACTATTAACGTTCCATTGTCAAAGACTGAGCGAAAGCTATATCATTTAAAAAAAAAAAAAAACAATGACATTAATATTGGATACGTCAAATTTGAAAAAAAAACAAAGTTTTTTCCATTATTATCAAAGACTATTCCATTATATTAGTCTTCTCTCAGTTTATATCCCGCCATTTTCAGCTCCAACTTCCATTTGATTATACCCGCGTCTTCACAAAGCTTTCTGCTTCCATTATGAGTCGCTTTTCATTTTACATTTGTTTCTATGAAGTTGATGTTCTTATAAGCAGTGTGTGGAAATGTGTGCGTGAGTATCAAAAACATAACATTACAGTAGTGTATGTAATGTTTTTTAGTGATTTAATGTATTTTTATGCAAAATTTAAGAAGATAAGCATTGGCCACTCCTCTATACAAACTATAAGATGTGTGCAAAATTTCATACTCTTTCGTCCGCACAATTTTTCGTAAAAATAATCCCAAAGTTTTTCCTTCTCGTATATATAGTTATTAAACAATACTATAATTAATTAGGCATTCCACCCATAGAGGGTTATTTGTGATTAAACAATACTGATTCATCGTTTTATCAAACCTCTTGTGTTGTTAAAACCTCATGACCTAGCACTATCCCTTGGAATAATGTTTTTAGTTCATTTTCTTCTAAACATTTTCTATAGTACCTATACTTTAGAAGGCATTTATTTTGAACAAGACTCACCAAAACTTCGTTAAATAGGTACTAATACACCCTAGATGCGATCAAGCCGTCGTCGTCGAGATAGTTTAACGCAAATCGCTTGATTGTGAGCTGATCTCTGTATATTTTGACCCGCCATGTTGGATTTTACGTCAACTGACAGCTGTTTCAAGTATACAAGAACGCTTTATGTAATAAATACACTGTATTTGAGTTTTTCCCCTTCCAATTATGTGCACCCTTCATATTTAGGTCCATTGTATTTTGTTTAATTTTATCAATCATAGAAAATTTAAACAAATAACGCAAATATGCATTCCCGTAATCATTCGAGGGCTTACAAACATGATGCGTTAACTAAATTTATAATAAATATAATGACGTTTTGATGAAAATATTCAAAGAATACTTTTTAAGTAGGTACAAAATATTAAAATTGAAGTGATCAAACATGAATTAGTTCATTTTGGCTGAAACATAAATGTTTCGTATGATTTAATAAGGACTTAACTATATTTTGATATAAAATAAATAATTAAAAAATAAGGTACCTATTCTGCATCGATAACTCGTTCAAATCTGACATAGCGAATATTGGTAGTTACCACTCGCGTTGCCCAGCTACTATTTTGTTTATTTACAAAATTTTGTATGAAATGTCATCTTCATACATAACAAACGCGGATTAAATATTTTTTTTATAATTGAAGTAAAAACTGATCAGTGATTTATACGTAATCTTACGATTAACGAATTTTTTATAAGTAAGACGGTAAGAGATCAACATTGAGTGTCTCAAATAAACTGACCAAATTATAAACAACAAAAAGTGATAAACAATAGAAAATAAAATGCCTCTAAAATATAACTAGAGCTCTCTATCTGGGATGCTCTTACTTAACCCTTAATTACTCGCATGGGGTCAACGTACTTTTGTGTTTAAAAAAAAAGTACTTCTCGTGTTCCGAATTTCCCCGTGCCCCCGCTAGCTTCCTAACTCGTATCAAATATTGCATTTTAGCAGCAATCAAGTCGCAGGAGTGAAAGGATGAGTCTCTGCTCTCTTGCGCTGTGACCCCATGCGAGTAGTTACGTAACTTTTTTGAAAGAGGTGAGTTAATTATTTTATTATATTTTTTTGTGTATTATTTATTCAATTTATATAATTATAAGTTTGGTGTATAATTTCATGTCGAAAATATATATTTTTAAGTTTTATAAAATAAAATAATCCAAAAATTATATGTTATTGTGATATTTGTTTTTTCTTCGAGAATTAGTCATGGATAGAAGGGAGATGCATATTTTGCAATGTTAGGCAGAAATTTCTGACGAAGAAGTTTGAGGCTCAGATTCTGAGTTAGAGTCAGATGACTTTGTAATAAAAAAAAGTGATAACACCAACCACAACAAAATGTGGGCGTTGCAACAACTTTCTGCGGAAAAGCAATCGCAAAGTGGCAACAAGGTGTAAAAAATGCGCAAATTTTGTGTGCAATGACCACCCACACATATATTGCAAGCATTGTAATATTGTTGATTTTAAGAGTTGCTAAATTTATTTTAATTTTTCAATTCATTTCTCCATGAGTAAGAAATTTTATTTTTTGCTAGTTATTTTACTTCAGCTTGTTTTATCACTAAATATATATTAATTCATGTTGTTTCTTGAAAATACTATTATATAAACAAAGCATTTTAATTATTAAATAGTTTTATTAACATATTAATTAATTATATATTAAAAATAATTCCTACAATTTGGGGTCACCTGAGACCCCATGCAAGTAATTATGTGATTTTCTTCATGCGAGTAATTAAGGGTTAACTGTTATTTAACACTTCAATGAATTGATCTAGATTTATCAACTCTAGCCAAAAAAATAAAACTATCTACTGTAATTTCCATAATGTTATCAAAATAATGTTAATTGTTTACCGCTGGTCTACCAACCTTATGTGGTGTGATGAGAAAACTAAAAGTCATAAAAAAAACGAACAATAATTGTAATTTCTGTCGAGTTGATATTGCTTAATGTGTTTTTTTACTTAAAAAATAATTAAAATTTGTTATTGAAATAAAATGCTCATGAATAATACATATTTACTTTTTTTTTTATTTAAAGAAAAGCAAGTAGGTGTAAAGGACAAAAAAATGGCGGAGGAACATGGCGTTATATAAACAATAATTGTAATTTCGGACCAATTATAATAATAATAATAATATGGCGTCGGACCTATATCTGTTTGTTGAACAATCAAAATTCGAATAATTTTATTTTCGAACAATTTTCAAGTTACGGAATATAATCATTTGCTACCTACCTACTAATCTTATTTTTGAATTGAGCTTAGGTATAGCTACAAAAAAAAATACGATTGTTTTCCTACTCGAAATCAGAATTTAAGCTTTGTTTTCAGTTAAAATAATAATTATTATCGAAAAAAACTTGAATTTTTCCAAATCCAACTAATGGATAGAGATTCTGTTCGAAATCGGATAAACTCGGAGCTTTCTAGGTAGGTACCTATCCAGTATCCAAAATGATAATGGTAGGTAGTTACTGAAGAGTCCATTTGCATAAACAGGCCGTTTGTATTCTAATGAGATTGTGGCGAAGAGACAATCATTCCTACTGTAGCGAATATTGTGGTAACTCATTATCAAAATCACCCCCAATTTTGGAAATCTTTTAGTTTTTGTAATTAAAATTTTTGTTAGTTTGGCTAACCCATTTAACTTATGCGAATACCTGACCAAAGCCCAGGCACAAAAAGTATCAGCATTCAAAACGAAGTGCCTCAGGAGAATTTTGGATATAAGATGGTACCACCGCATCACGAACGACGCTATACGCCGGCGCACCCAGCGTGAGCCCATCACTTCTACTATTATGTGGAGGAGATGGACTTGGCTGGGACATATTGTGTTAAGGATGCCGAATGACAGTTGGCCGAGGAGAGCGCTGTTCTTCCTCCCATGAGGGTCCCGAAGACGAGGAAGACCCTCTCATACTGTGTTCCGCTCCTTCGAAGCAGAGCTGAGGAATCTGGACATGGTGTGGGAGGAGGTCATAAACGTTGCGCAAGATCGAGCGCAATGGAGAGCTCTTATTGCCTCCCTATGCCCCTAAGTGGGGCCTTAAGGGAGTTTGGATGGGATGGATGGAATACATACCTAATTATTAAAGGTTTAGAGTTTTTAGTTTTAAGGTTCATCGATTCCTCGAAACGAAAATAAAGAATAATTTTAAAATTTCCGTAGGGTCAGTGAACCAGTGATTGGCAGATGGCAGTGTACCAGTGTTTGGAGGTCCATTTTAAATGCTCAATAAAATATAACAAATGGTATGGTAGGTCCAATCCAATAAATCAAACATCGGAATAATCTGTTCAGCTGATCTCGAGTTATAAGTGTTCGCATTAACCCGACTTTCTTTTAAATTAGGTATTAGATTATTTTGAAAATAATATCGTCCAAATTGATTTGTAAAATACTGGATTTCGCACAAGTTTTCGAGTGATTCTTGGTAGGTAATTCAGAAAGTATTTGATTGAAACAGAATTTTTTCGTTGATTTCTTTATATTGTTCGCAAAGATGAAAATACAGGAACACACGACACACCTAAAATTAATTATTTTTGGGTCTAATAATTTGTTGTCATTTTACATATATCTATCTGACGGTAGCTATTCAATATTCATACAATCGTTACCGAACATGCTCTAGTCGAGAAGATTAATTTTCATCGTGAACTCTGCTTATTACATCTATGAATGTGATGGAAAAAAAAACAATATAGAATTGTTTTTATTAAGAGCAATAACGAACCAAAATCGATAAATATTATTCTTCGTAGGCTTATCTGTAACAACAATACTAATACCTACGCAAAAAAATATATATACGAAACAAAAAAAAAGGACGAAAAATAAGGATATCTACCAAAAAGATACTTTAGTTTTCCGCTAATCGAAATAATATACCTACCAATATCGGAATTTTTTCTTACTCGTACGGAGTAGGTAATTCAATTAATATTTTTTTTTTCATTTATTTTCATCCCCGAGCTATTGTTAGCACGCAAGTGTGAGAACAAAGAAATAATTCCGAATATCAAAAAAAAAAAAGATACCGTTTACATGTTGAAAATACTTCGAAAGTTTTTGCGTAGGTACGTAGCTTTTACCCCTAGAGGTTTAAGCGAAGACGCAAACCAAACAACACGACACTTTTTTTTCAAGTAATGTTTCTGCCGAGTTCCGATAGATGGCTTTACACAAAATGTAAAATATTCTGAAAAATTAATATAATAATGATACGATTTTTTTTTAGATAATTTAATTATTATTTTGTCTTATTTAAATTATGTTTTTCTTAAATATTTCAACGCTCTGTTTCATCATTGTTTTAAGCAAAATTATATTCAAATTTTGTTAGAAAGTAAATAATAATTGCGACTAGGTACTTACGCAGAATGTTTTGATATTTAAATTATGTTTCTATTGTATAAATTATGCAAACGAATTCTGTTGTTTCTGAAATAAAAGATAGCGATAAATTTAAGCAATATTTCACTTTTTGGAACAGCTAATTTAACCGCATAAAAACACATTCTAAATAATTGTTTGTTTTTTTTTCAGGTGAGTGGATCGTTTTGGTTTACAGGAATTCGGGTAAGTACCTTTAGATTTTGTTTTATATTATTTGAAATGTTGACCAAGTTTTAGTTTTATAACATATTTTGAATATCCACACCAGGACATCTTAATCAAATAAGGTACGTACATACATGACATACCTAAGGCTTAAATAATTTATTTATATTATGCATATAGGTATGATACCTCCAAAACACACTATTGCTCCAAACATTATATTTTAATTACCTAGGCATGATAACACCTCAATGTGACGCGGATGAAGATGTCACCCACCGCATATCACAGTATGGCTAAAATGGAGGTCCCTTTCTGGAGTATTATGCGATACAAAAATGCCAGTGAGAGTAAAGGGTCAAGTATACAAGACCGCAGTAAGACCCGCAATGACAAAATATGACTCTGAATGTAGGGCATCAAAACAAAAACACCAACAAAGCATGCACCCTGCAGAGATGAAGATGCGCAGATGGGCTGGAGGAGTAACTACTCTCGATAGAGTTAAGAATATCCATGTCCGAGAAAGTTTAAAGGTCGCACCCATAACCTAAAAGATAACGGAAAACAGGCTAAGATTGTATGGGCATGTTATGAGTCGACACGATCCAGAGAGCTATGGACATAGAAACTCCACAAACTCCAAAAAATGATTGATTTTGTCATATCTTAGAAAATAGATTCATTTTTACTTCTAGAATACAAAGCCAAAGTATTGAGAATCGCTATTTTTTAAATGAATAATAATATAAAGACTTTATGTTTTAACTAATATTAATTTGTACTAAAAACATTAAAACTTTTCGTGGAACCTTTTTTTGTAACTGAAAAAAAAAAACAAATTATAAAATGTAAAGCTTTGATGTTGAAAACACGCGAGTTGCCAAACTTTACCAAATAAGTTCGGGGAAAGGAATAACAACTCTCTTAATCTTTGTGAAAGATTTTAATTTTTTACATATCTGCATTAAAAACGACCTCAAATTACATAAAGGATTTATTGATTCTGCAGGCTGGTCACGATCGAAATCTTAATTTGAAATTTGTTTAATATCATAAACCATAATAATCATTACCCATCTTATTTGAAAAAGTAGTTAGACCAAGGCTTCATAACATTAACAGTTAGAATATTTCATAATGATCGCCTTTCTGGTATCTAATAATTCGCAAAGATGTGCGCATAAATTGAAAGCTTTTCTGCTTTGTTTATTATTTTCGATAATGAAATCTATTTTAAACTAGCTTTTCCAACAAACGTTGTCCTATAGTTCTTTCTATGTATATTGATTACAAATTTGTAATTTATACAAAAAATCGATAAATATATTTTTGAATGTTAAAAAATTACTTCGGAAAGCTTGAATGAAATTCTATCAAAAATTTGAATACCAATGTTTTGAAACTCAATGGTTGTCAAGTAGGTAGGTAAATAAACATTATGTTGTTATGCAATTTTTCGCAGATGGCGTTGTTGTCACTTTAATTATAGGTTAAATTTTATATTCTTTGCTATGCATTTTTCGAATTTTTAATAATTTTTAATATTTTATCCGGAGCGGAGAATAATCCAATCAATCCAGCATCACAAATATCTGTTCAGCTATGTTTATGATGATCAGATATCGAGTTTTAAGCTAAACCGACTTTTTTTTATATTATAGATAATATCAATGTATAATTTCGTTATTGTTATCTTACAGCGAAAGATAAACAACGCAATAATTGCAGAGAATAGAAATTAGAGTAGAATCTTTTTCGCATTACAAAGCGATGAATGTTTCTTTTTCTCAGAACTCAGAACTTTCTCAGAAAATGAGGAGTGAGCACAAAGCAGATGTCCTGATTTAAAATTATAAAATACTAGCTTTCCCGACAGACGTTGTCCTGTGGTTCTAGCCCGAAGTGGCCCGTTAATATGTACCTACATAATGTGCACTGCGCTCCCATAAAATAATTAATTAATTTGATTGAGGCTTATAAAATAATAACATTAAAATATTTCTGAAACAAACATATTTCATTCGTATTCAAAGCTCTGGCGGAAACAACGTGACAATAATGCACTCGCGCACACACCCTACCCCACCTATGAAGTAAGTGCTAATACGAATGTGCCCGTTAATATTGTTGATTTTGTATGAAAATTTTGCGGTGGAGTAAGTGAGATGGGCTACTGTACTACAATCACGTAGTATGCGAAAATGAGAGGGACCTACCCGCGATGGCGTGGGAGCGTCGCAGGTTACCGCTCCATACTAACTTAAATATTGTATTTGTTATCCATTTTTTTCAACTTTTTATTAGTTATTCTGTTATCCGGAGCGGAGAAGAATCCAATAAATCAAACATCAGAAGAATCTGTCGAGCCGATCTCGAGTTATAAGTGTTCGCACTAACCCGACTTTAATTTATATTAGAGATTATGTGTGTGCTCACAATTATTTACCTGATTCATTCACATGGCAATGCATAATAATTTAATATACATACATACATACATTCTCCCTTTAAGGCACCCCGCACACCGCAAGCCAGCCCGGTGGAGACCAATCTGCAGCAAACCCGACCCGCACGAAACCGACCTCCTGGCTCGATCGAAGCAATCAAACCAAAAAAGCCGGCTCCGGACAAATCAAGCCCGCCGCGAACTACCCCCAAACCAACCAGCAATGCGAGGGCCTAAGCCCCACTCATGAGCATAGGGAGGCATCAAGAGCTCTCCTTTGAGCTTGAAGGCATCCGAGGCTCATTGTGCCTTTTCTGACCAGTTGAGATTTAAGGACGTGAAGTGGTCAACCTTACGGCCCCGATCTGATTTTTCGATTTCCTGCCTCTTACAGGATGCTCGAAAAATCAGCAAAAAGATCAGAGGTGCTATTCTTCGCCGGCAACCTCACGGCATTTAATATATATAATTTAATTATAATTTCATAGGAATATTCTAATTATGCCTACAAAATTTTTAATTATAATTAATTATAAGAAGTATATTTCTCAAATAAGTTACATAAAAAAAATGAATGGCATAAAACATGTAGACAATGTAAATCTGTAAATCTTTGACACAAGGACAAAGAAAAGTTTAATTTACAAGCACGATGAAAAAAAAATGATAACAAGTGAACAAAGAAAAAAAAACATTAACATTGAAAAAACACCCTACGCAATAAATAGGAAAAAAAGGAAATCAAAAGAATAATCAATTTAGCAGGTATTAAATAGCTTCAAAAATTAAAAAAGTAGGTACCTACCTAAAGTAAAATTAATAAAATAAAATGTATTAAATCAACGAATATGTAGGTAACAACTAATTACATCTAACAATTCATTACTGATGTTCGATTTCTAAATGGAACAAACCACTAAGGGCTTACGACCGTCTTCTACTGTTTTTTCGAAGGCTGGCTTAGTGTGATCACTTTACGTTAACAACGTTCGCCATTAGGTGGTAATGTTTAAGTCACCGAAACTCCTAATCATGAGAATTCTCGACATGTTCAACATGTCGATAAATCCCATGTATGTATACAACAAGTGGATATTCAATAATTAATAAAGTATAGAGAAAAAAGAAAAATTATTGAGAACAAGATAGCAACCAAATTTAAAGACTGCGACTGCTGTCATGTTTTTAGCGCCAGGATATGACTTTATCCTTTTCGTTAATATCTCATCTTTATTGCCTATTGGCTTTGTTGGTGCACACGGTCGTAAGCCCGTGGTGGTTTGTTCCATTTAAAAATCGTACATCAGTAATGAATTGTTAGAGTCATTAGTTGTTATTTTTTCTTTAAGATCTAGTCCTGAAAAATGGTCATAAGGATCTAGACATAATTAGAACGTTGTGTATTAAATTAATGGCATTGATAACACAAAATATAATTTAACAACAAACAGAGAGTAAACATTGGTAAATACTAACAAAATAACCTCTGTGGTGTTCGTAAATACGCTGATATTAAGTTTCATATAAAATTTAATCTCACCAAACCATCCCTTAGACAATGAGTATTTCATAACAATGGAAGAGGTTTTGCAATGGCGGTTGCCCGGGGGTGACTCTTTCAAAATAAAGACAATAGAATGATGTCATCCCTATAATCGAAGGAGCGAATGTAACTTCATGGGATGACAACAAAGAATGTTCAAGATAAAAATGACATAAAGAATTTCTTTTTTTTTTCTCATAAGATCCAGATAAGATGAAGGATGATAAGTGAGTTGGTTGCAAGGAGAGGACTTTGCAAGTGGTTCGTTTGATGCTTACGAATCACTTAAGATTATCTTCAATCAATGATAGGCTGTTGTGTCAGCGTTTCCCTGATTCATCTCCTGTGTTCGGAGTTTTTTTCTTGAAATATACAAAAATAACAAAGTAATTTTGGCTAAAAATAGAACAATAATAATTAGGTACCTAAATCAGGTTTTTAACTCCAAAAGTACCAAATACACTTATAGGTTGACGTTTTCGATTGAAAAGATTTCCGATGGGATTGTGTTTATAAAGTATATTTCAATTATGTTTTTTTTTCAATTTGCGGCCTAGGTGATTGCTCCTCTGACATGGTGAGATTTGGTTAATCCTTGTTTTATAATAGATCTGTATGTAGTATTTTTCTTTTGTTTGATTGCTCTTTCGTTTGCCTACCAAAGCGTTATAATAATAATAATAATACTTGGACAACTTTTATGGCGCCGTTTAGTGAAATATCTTCACCTCAAGGGCGCCTCACATAAAAAGTAAAGAGTAATAATCACCATTAGGTTTGTCAAACATAATAAAATAACAAAAATGGCAATAGTCCCACAAGGTTCGTCATGTTGTAAAATATGTGAAATCATCATAGATACTTGTAAACAGTCAATATGGATTGGAATAGTCAATTGGATTGGAAGAATGCAAATTTAATACAAAACATCAGTAAGACATCCGAAAAAATGGGACTTGTTTTATGAAATGTTTATTATATTTTTGAAATGTAAATGTAACATTTGCTGCGTAGATAACTAAATTAATGAATAAATATAGCAAATCAAATAGAACGTAAACAATTCAAACGGGACATTTCTCAAAACACATAATATGTGTTTTGAGTTGAAAATATATTATACATATATATCATTGCTGTCAATGGGAGAAGTAGTCCCTGCGAAATATTTTGAGATCTCTGGTTCGATTCTCGGTCGGATCGGAATATTTATACTTGTCTATCACTTGATGTTTCTGGGTTAGTATGTCTAGGATTGGACGGGACACGATGATTTACTTGTTAAAATAATTGTAACCGCAAGTCCCTGATGCAGTGGTAAGCGTATATTATCGGGATGGCTAGGGATGCGGGTTCGAGTCCTGCCAGGAGCGTGGCAAGACTCCAATGATGGGTCAAATTTAGTAAAGCTAAGTGATCATATTACCTTCACAGCGGTTAGAGTAGACGATCTTAAGTCTGTAGTCGTTCAAACAGGAATAAAATAATATAACGTCCAATTTGTTTTGAAAAAAGTCCAATTTGATGCGAAAAATGTTCAATTGAGTTGAAAAATCTATTTCTGTAATAATGTGATTAACGGTCATTTTCATAAATTCAAACAACGTAGATGAACTTACAAGATGAATTAGGTTTTTGAGCGATTTCGTCAATCTCGCGTTAACATTATCAAGAGTTAGTGCTGGATGACAATATGCAATTACTTATTATTAAGTATTTAATAAATGTTAGCTATGTAATATTATATAGTAGTCTCAGTAATCCTCAGTAGTGCAGGTGATGTTTCACCTGGAGAATAACATATTTGTACCTACTTGTGTACAATTTACATAAGTAGAACAAAATCATTAAAAAATATAATATTGTTATTTTATTTAAGTAACTACACACGATTTCAAAACCAAAAGCAGTGGCAGCAAAAATATAATAATTTTTGAAACCCTATACATAATTAATAAAATGGTGGTAAAATAATATCTACTCTATAATATATCCTACCCACCCAATTTCAATCCAAAATATTAGATTTATGTGCGTACGTACTAATCCACAATAATTATTAATCTATACTAATCCAAATCACTCGACAAAGATGTGCAAAGTGGTTGTAAAATAATAAATAATCTATAATATAACGAATAGGGATATACGAATCAAACATAAAATATTAATATGTTTCAAAAAGGTATTTTTTGAATCGTCAAACAAAAGCATGAAAATTTAATCAGCCACGTAAGCTAAAAATAAAACCATGTGAGTTTGTAAAAATGTATAATCGATAATACTTATGAAAAAATTGAATACAAAGAGTTGAGACTGCTTGTTAGCGACGTAGCTAATTTTATCAGATATTTGTTTGTATTTTGTCGGATCTTCATCTACGTGCTTGGAGGTTTCCATGAGAACAGAGGGGCGTGTCTTTTTCATTCCAAATTTCAGAACCGACATTCGAAACGACTAATTTGAGAGCACGTAAAAAGGGTCAAAGTATTAAATACAAATTTTGTATACGAAGTAAGAAGCATTTGAAACACCTTTTTACGAAGGGTTCAATTTCATTTGTCTATGGTGAGATTCGGGATTGAGTTTTCTACGAAATTTTCGACGGAGAACAGTCATTTGTATGGTGTAACTTTTATACGCTCGAATTGAAAGAAACATTTTTAGAATGTGGCTTTAAAGAATGGTGGTTGTTTATAAAGAGGATTTTACCTTTGAAGCAATTCAGTTGACAGCTGATCTGTGTCGGAGTGAGGTTTCTTCTCCGACTGAAACTCTTTTGTCTTTCGGCTTTTCGCTTCTCGTCACTATATTGTAATAATAATAACAATTGAATTTGACAGTTATAATTTGACAGCCGGCCATTTCCTTCGTTAGTGCTTTGTTTTCTACTTTTTTTTTGCCGATAACTCAGTTTTATTTTCACCAAATTTATAAAAATCATTCTTTATTGTTGTCATGTCACATTTGTGTTGCACTCTTTCTTTGTTTATGTTTTATTTCACAATAAAAAAGTAAACATATTGCGAACATAAACAAAACATTTTGAAAAAGTAAACAAGTGTTTTATTTTCAAGTTATTCGCAGTGTAAGTGCTTTCATATGGATTGAACAGTTAATAATAAATGGTATGTATAATTTTATTAAAATATTACATTACCTATATTATTATAACAATTGATGGCTTTTGACATTAAAATAACGAAGTATTTATACGACATACCTACCTATGATTTATCCAATCTAAAACATACTAATATGAAGATCTTCGATGTTTGGGCAGAAACTGCTTGGTGATAGTCCTTTGTCCAATTCCAAATTAAAATTTAAAGAGTTTTGTAGAATAAATAATATCAGAATATGTATGATAGAACTATACAATAATCTTTCATGTTTAAGTATTTAGAATAATCATTATTATTATATGAAAAGATAAAAAGAATAATATCAGTAGGTACCTGTTTTTAATAAAATATTAGCCGATACAATATTCATGGATTGAGCGCGGAATAAAAATAATCCTGAATATAGGCAACTTCTATAGCTAAACTTCAAATAATCTAATTATGTCTAGATTCTTGTGACCCTTTTTCAGGACTAGATCTTAAAGAATTATCTAACAACTAATGACTCTAAAAATTCATTACTGATGTTCGATTTTTGAATGGAACAAACCACCACGGGCTTACGACCGTCTTCTACTGTTGTTTCGAAGGCTGGCTTGGTGTGATCACTTTACGTTTCCGAAAAGGGTCACAAGAATCTAGACATAATTAGAACGTTGTATACCAACAGAGCCAGTAGGCAATAAATATGAGACATTAACAAAAATGGATATAGTCATATCCTGGCGCCAAATACATGACA
The DNA here is from genome assembly GCA_963576905.1 of Mystacides longicornis. Taxonomy (NCBI): domain Eukaryota; kingdom Metazoa; phylum Arthropoda; class Insecta; order Trichoptera; family Leptoceridae; genus Mystacides; species Mystacides longicornis. The sequence goes on along the minus strand of OY756430.1, from coordinate 21,255,397 downwards.
GCAGTCGCAGTCTTTAAATTTGGTTGCTCTCTTGTTCTCAATAATTTCCAACTTTTATCTCTATATTTCGTTTATTATTATTAAATATCTATTTGTTGCATACATGAGATTTTTCGACATGTTGAACATGTCGAGAATTCTCATGATTAGGAGTTTCGGAGACTCAAACATTACCACCTAATGGCGAACGTTGTTAACGTAAAGTGATCACACTAAACCAGCCTTCGAAACAACATTAGAAGACGGTAGTAAGCCCGTAGTGGTTTGTTCCATTTAAAAATTGAACATCAGTAATGAACTTTTAGAGTCATTAGTTGTTAGATAATTCTTTCAAATAATCCGTAACAGCCGTATAACTACTAATTTAATATAGAATGTTATTCATCGAATAAGCTCAGAATAAACAAATTATCCACGACAGCGTCCCAAATAGAATTTCAAACTTAGGTATAAGAAGTTGTAGTACTTATGATATTTTGACAATCCATTTGGGACGCTGTACAGCTGCGACTGTCTCAAATTAAGTAACCATTCTTATATTATGTATAACTAGCTTATACCCGTCTTGCTTTACGTTTTTGATTCCGATTGTCAGGCTTGATCGGTAGGTAATTAAACAGGTTCTAATCTAGCTTCCCATTGCTTAACAGACCTCTATAACTGACATAAGCACAGAAAAAGAAGAATGACTTTTTTACCGACCTCATAATATTATACGAACCTACCGACATAATTTGCAAGTTTTCATAGAGAGCTCTGTGGTTTGAATCTTAGCTACATTCCCTACTTTGTTAATTAATTGGGCATTCCACCCATAGAGGGTGATTTGTGCTATCTGTCAAACTTCAAAATGGAGGAATCATTTTGCAATTTTTTTCATTAAATCTTTATTTATTGAGAATAATAAGATTTGAATAACATTTATATGTATAACAAATCAATCTACAATTATTTTATTACATTTTCATACCGTAATACCAAGATTCCATTCAACGTTTACATGAGTAATTTTGTTTCCAAAAGATGGCTTACTGTCTTTTTGAGAAATTTGTATGAAGATCCTAAAAAAATAGATTTTTTTAAATAGCTCTAAATATATTAAAGTTAATGCAGCAAATTGTATTTAAGAACCTTCTCCAGCATTTTGTACGGCTCTGGGCATATTAATATCTGACGTAGCATTTGTATTTTGAGCGTGATGTTCACATATAAGGTAAAAGTATTGTCAAAGGCAAATAAAAAAACAAACATTTCTGAAATATTATGTAGATATAACTTTGCATTCTTCATATACCTTAACAGGTTAACCCAAAATCGGTTAACATGAGTAACAATGAGAGGTCGCTAAATCGTCATTTACGTTTATTTTGAATAAACAATTTTGTAAAAATTAAATGTCGTAAAAAAATATTGAATGTAGTAAAATGTAAAATCTAGCTGTGTTTTTTTATGGTCCTTTCATAAGTACCTAGATAAGTTGTTTGTCCCGGAAAAAAAATTTGCTGTCAAATAAATAATTATTGACAAGTTTTTCTGTACCTGTGTATTTGAATTCGAATTCGTATAATGAAAAATTAAAACCTATAATTAAAAAATATATGTAATTCAGAACGATGACTCTTTTTGAAACAACGTTTACAGTTGTTTATATTATGATAATCGCACCAATCATCAATGATGAAGTGGTTGGTAGCCCAGCGGTTACAACGCCGGCTTTCGTATCGGAGGCCATGGGTTCGATCCCAGGTGCCGACCATCTTCCTCTTTCACGACACAAGCTTTAAGTAGCTTACTGTGAAAGAGCCAAAGAGTGTATTTGTGTTCACTCTGAGTGAGATTCATTAAAAAAAAAAATGTCAAATGCTGATTTTATTTCAAGATGCAATCACCACGGTTCTCATTTTTATATTTTGAATTTAAATTGAAGAATTCTCTTCATAACAGCCGATAGGAAAGAAAAGTAGATAGTTGTTAAGTAAAAGATTCGCTAAAGTTGGGACTACCTGAATTGACACGAAAGAAGAAGGTAGTTTATAACCTGGCACTAAAGTCAGTGGTTGTTAATCAAATTTGGTTGCTTAATAATTGATGTAATGGCCAAAACATCCCCCTTGTGGATGATATGCCAAAAAAGTAAAAAAAAAAAAAAAATTGATGTCGCAAAACTCCAACAGATGTCTCAAAGTCGCATTCATCTCTGTGTATGTTTAAAAATAGAACACTATTTCCCTAGGTCACAGCACAGCTTGGTTATTGGTTTTTGTTATTGTCAGGGGAAGGTTCTTGTGAAATTCAAAAAAAAAAATAAGATGCGCGAAATATAGAAAATTAAGAGAAAATGTATGCAGATACAATAAGGGAACTCACCTTCTTAGTGATTTTGACAATGTATAAGTTTTTTTTTTCAATATCACTAAGGACTTTGCAGTAATTTTGTAACACACACAACTTTATGTATCTACATTACTTTAGATGGTTCTTATTTATGATGGAATTTTTTCAATATTTGAAGTCAATATTGAAGATTAACTAGTTGGATTTGGAACCATTGGGGCTTATGACCCTCGCATTAGTGGCTAGTTTAGAATGATCATTTTACACTATAGAAACTATTCACCATTAGGTTCCATTGATCCATGTTTTTACCTCTCCAGCGATGTCGGAGGCAGGCTTTGAACCAATGCTCCTACGATTTGTGTGTAACTGAGCAAATTTTATTTTTTACCAAAAAAGTTTTAATAGTCCTGTAATATATGTAAAAGAAAGTCGGGTTTGTGCGAACACTTCTTATAACGCGAGATAGGCTAAACAGATTCTTCTGATGTTTGATTTATTGGATTCTTCTCCGCTCCGGATAACAGAATAACTATTTATAGATTTAAAAATACATAAGAAATTATCTAAAATATAATATTAAAATTAGCACGGAACCGATTTCCTGCGACGCCAACGCTATCTATGAAAAAATCTATAGTAACAATTTTTTTGTTTACCTGACAACCATTTAACATTAAAAATAGTGGTACGCAGTTTTTTGATGGAATTATTTTCTAGCCCTCAAGAATAATAATTGACGTTTTTTTTTTATATATAAATTAAAAATTTGAAATCAATATTCATAGAAAGGACTACATGACAACGTCTATCGGGGAAGCTAGTTACATATAAATTTTATTCATTTTTTTTTTTTTTTTTTAATTTTTTGGCATTTATATTTGACATCATTGTCCGTTGTTTGATAGTTCTCAGCTCATCATTATATAATAAACAAATTTGAATTCAATACTCATTATTGATTGCAAATTATAGAATGCAATGGGCTATTGACCCAGTGGCTAACGACTATGGGTTTGTGTTCTGTAGGGGACGTTGGATTTTTCGAAATCTTGATAATTTCTCTGGGGAATCTTGAACAATTTAAAACTTTAGGAATCATCGCACTGCAATTTAACAATAAAATTTTAAAATTAATGAATTTTGGTACAATTATTTATCATGGTTTACTTCTTGGTCAGTTTTTGTTCAACATGGTTGAATGTTGTATCTTCTCTTTCAAACCCCCAGTAAAACATTATTCTCTACCTGTTCTATGTACAGCCCTTACGAAAATACATTACTTAATTATCCAATTAACCTAATTTAATTAGACATTTTTTCGTGGAACTTCCCAAGGGACGCATTTCATTTTTGATATTTTCGTAATATTAATCAAAATCTCGAATAATGAGATTAAAAAAAAAAACGTTATTATTATCTTTTATCAACGTGTTGCGACATGCCTTTTAAGGGTAAATAGTGAAAGTACACCTCCTTTTATTTTGTATCCAAAAATATCATTATGTACCTATACTTAAAAACTATCTTTATTTCTAAAACTCTCAATTTCTGCTATATGTTAATTATACATATGTTGTGAAGGATATCATGAAACTTACGTCAAAAATAACCTATTAAATAAAAGAAAGTCGGGTTAGTGCGAACAATTATAACTCGTGATCGGCTAAACAGATTCTTATGATACTTGATTTATTGGATTCTTCTCCGCTCCAAATAACAGAATAATTATTAAAAAAAAAAAACGAAAAATGGAAAGCAAATAATATGAAACTAAGTAGTATGGAATAGGTTTAATGACAACAACGCCATCTGTATAAAAATTCCATAACGTCACCATTTTCATTTACCATTGAATTTCAAATATTGGTACGCAGATTTTTTATAAAATTTCTTTCGAGCTTTCTGAAAAAATATTTTAACATTCAAACATTGGTATTATTTTAAACGTTTTTATTGTATTAATTACAAATTCGAAATCAATTTTCATTGTAAGGAATACAGGGCAACGTCTGTCATAAAAGCTAGTCATAAATAAACACTTTTTACCTATCAAGATATTTAGATAAAAAAAATCTACATTAGGTAGAATTTCACCACCGTTGGTATGAACGGTTTTGATGGTCTGTCTGTAAACCATCCTCTATAGAGTTATTATGTAATAATTTGTTGGAATATTGAGCTGGTACAGGTTGTGCAGAAAATAGGGGGTGTATTTAATATTGTCTAGTGGTGGTTGATGAGCTATTATTAATGTTGCGAGTTGATAACTTATAGGAGTGGTTCATACACATTATTATTATGTTCGTCAGTGTTGTTTATATTTGTAATAGCTTTCCCGACAGACATTGTCCTGTAGCCCTTGCAATGAATATTTATTTTAATTTTGTACTTTATACAAAGATACATTTAAAATATATTTGAATGTTTGAAAGAAATTCTATGAATAATCCGCTTGCCAGTGTTTTGAAACTCTATGGTTGTCATTTGTCAAGTATATAAAAATTGTGTTATTATGGAATTTTTAGACATGGCGGTGACGGCGAAAGAAATCCGTTCCATACTAACTTTAATTTTATATTTTATAATATTTTCAATCCATTTTTTTTTCAAGATTTAATTAGTTATAATTATATTATCCGGAGCGGAGAAGAAAACAATTAATCAAACATCGGAAGGATTTGTTCAGTCGATCTCGAGTTAAAAATAGTATTCGCGCTAACCCGACTTTCTTTGTATAAGATTATGAATAAAAATGGGAGCCTCTTTTTCCTTGGTCATCGCATCACGCGTAAATGGCTAGGCCGATTTCGATAATTCTTTTTTTGTTTTGTTTCCTATCATATTTCAGTAGAATGTTCTTTGAATTAAAAAAAGTTTAAATATTACGCTGAACGTAGAAAATTTAAAACTTTAACGCAGAGATGAGACGTGGGTAACAATTTTTGAATTTGAATTGGCATTTGACATCTGTCAAATGGGACGATTGTCAGATTGTAACCACTTTTCTACCAGTTGGCGACCACTAGTAATAATAATTGTACAAACGTACATATCCATGATACATAACTATGTATTGTACAAAGGCTACACGAATCAAATTGCGGTAGAAGTTGTGTATCATATTATTATGATATTAACATCTTCGTTCGCTCGACTTGACAACGTTTTCATAACGTATTTATTAGTCTGCGCCAACTGGGAATATCCGGCTGTGGTTAGTGTTCATTAGGGTAGGCCGTTCTAGTATGGAAGTTAAAAATGTGCTTCTAATCTTAATGTAATAGTGATTATTTGTTGCCTTATGATGTATCATAACTATCTACAAAATTTCATGACAAAAAAATAATATCTTCTGTCTCCGAATCGACCTTGAAGTTTTGTATGGGACGAAAATATCCCATACTAACTGATATTTTTATAATAATCATGTAAAATGATTACAGCCTTGTTTTTTTATTCATTTTTTTTATTATACCACAGATAATTCAAGTACACACTTCTATTTATTTAATTACACAAAAATAATAAATAAAGCTTTTACATTTTTTATGTAAAGTAAGTACTTATATGAAATTATGTTATTTAGCAGTGATTTTTTTTGATAAGTTGGGTTTGATACCTTTTTTACTCGTTGCTTTCTAAGCTTTTACATAATCTTCTCTTGATAAATTTCTGCGTAAAGTTAGTGAGGCTTCTTTGACAATTTCACAGATCGTCAAACTCCTTGGATATGACAAAGAAAATTCCGGAAACTGTATTTATTCATCTTCGACGTTGTATGTAATGAATGCCGTAAGATCTTCGTCGGATACTTGTCGATTGGTGTTTCTGTTACATTTTGCTGTCTGTCTATAACGTAGTTCTTGTAAAAAATACTTTCGGTTCTTCAAGGATCAAAGGTGCGTGTTTTCGGATAATTCGAGCTTTCACTATCCGGCGAGCGGTTCATTCTCTTACTACATAGTGTATTTTGAGCGAAATAGCTTTTTCTTTTAGTAATTTAAGTTTATATAACAGATTTGATCATCTGATAAACACATGGATAAGAAATTAAACTTCCATAGGTAACGGCATCAGCTGCGAGGTAACTTGGTGCACAAACATTAACAATAAAGATAAGTTAAGGTCATCAAACTTTCTGAAAGAATCGCAGTCGCAGAATCCTATTAGCTTAGTTTAGCGATCTAACATGGAACATTTTTCCTGGAGCTCAGTTGCCTAAATCATTAGAAAATATTCCTGTTCTTATGACTATGCCAATTTGGAATGAATATAATACATAATTGATCTTTTCGTAGATCTTGAAATGATAAAATAGTAGTTTCTGTTGTAATCACCTGGAACATATCAATTGTGTTTTTTTTACTTTTCCAGTTGTTTTCCAATTTGGTCAGAATGCGTATGATGATTTGAGAAAGCACTTTCAACATAGGTATTATACAAAAACCTAAATAATTGTTACTTGTCGTTTTTTTTTCTATATTACCGGCGACTCATTCAATTGGGATTACTTGTGGTTTGCAATAAGCAAAAAATTCATTCTAATGGTTTTATTAGTCTTTTCTCCTGAAAACTAATTATTCAATCATGTTTTCCGGTATTTAACTACACTTTTTTTCATCACATCAGACGTCAAGTAAAAGATCAAATGAAATATTGCTTTTTGAAAAGAAATCTGTAATCGATCTCTCTATCGGTTTCGGTTTTCCAAATTTTCCATCAATTTAGAATCAGTTTCCTTTAACACTCTCTTAATTATTGTTTGGTTCATCTGTATTTTTGACCACTTTTTCTAATCGCTAGCCTAAAACTTTGGCTTTACGGCCATCAACATACAATACTGGTATTTTTAATCCTTTTCTCATCTCATGAGATTTTTTCTGGTTTTTCGCGGCGCTCTATATACTTTGTTGCTATCTAAAATTGCATTTTTATGCTTTATATCATACAGAACTGATTAATGCGTCATTTTTATGACATACAATCTTAAAAAATATTAAGTTTAAGATATTTTTAATATATTTATACTTGTTTCAATTTATGATAAATTTAACAATTTTTTGAAACTTTAAGCTCGATTCGGAGACAGAAGATATCCTTCAAAATGAAAAATATTTTGCATACCTATTTTAAACAGCATTTAGCAACAAAATATAACTATTACGTTAGCAATATTGGAAGAAAGCCAAATCGACCCGCCCTAGTGTTCATCCATGAATAATTTAAACACATTACTCGTACCTACAAACATGGCGAGACAAACCTCTAACTGCGTCCATGATGGAATCTCTATTTATAAAAACGGAGTACTCTTTTTCTCATCATGAGTGAACACTTGAAACGATTTCACTTCTTTACGTGGGAAAAAGTAAGAAATTAGTGGGGAGCATTCTACAAGGATATGAATACATCCATTTTTGTTTGGTCCATATAAAAATCGAACATCAGTAATGAATTGTTAGAGATTTGTTACATATTCTTTAAGATCTAAAATTATTTTTAACTATCACATCCTGTCCCATAAGAAGGAGGCAGCGAGAACGGACATCCACTATCTATCTTTCTATTCATTCCACACTTTTAAAATTATTTTGAAAAGGTTTTTTATACCTAATATGATTATCAGAGTTATTGTGAGTTAATTTGTTGGAAATTAAAAAAAAAAGACTTTTGGAAAGCTATTGTAGGTACAACAATGTTTAAAAATATTAACTTAAATAAAACTTACTTCTTAATGTATTTTTAATAATATTGTGTAGGTAAAAACCTACTAACATGTTTTTTATTTCATTTGATTTTCTATTCTATTTTATTTTTAATTTTGAGCCATAAATAAAAATCTACATGTTAACGATCGTCATTTTTCAAAAGGTATCTACCCACCTATTTTCGAAAAGATCGTATAAAAGGAAGGATCCTTCTTTGGTTATTTTCATGAATTATTGTTTTTGATCAAAAACTTTCAAGCCTCGAATGATTTACATGGGATTCTAAAAAAGCAAGTGGTAACCTTAGACATAGTTGAACTGTTAAACATTTACATTTTCAAAAAGATCACTGTCCCTTCAAACAAGAGTCAAAACAAACATTAGCTTAGGTCCGGAGGCTTTCTGAAAATTTGGGGTAGGTAAAAGGGTACTAAACGAAAGTTCCGTTGATAAAGAGTCAACAAGGAGAGAAATTTTCGAAATACTTAAGTCAGTTAGATATTTATTTTTCACTAGTGGTCGACCAGTGCTCGAAATAATTAAATTTGGCTATAGCTATTTCAAATTAAGAGTTTGAACATTACTAAAGTTCAACTGTCAAAGACTGAGGGAGCGCTATTCCACAATATTCTTTCAAAAATAATGACATGGATAGTCAAATTTGAAATGTTTATATTATGTTCAAAGTTTTCTCTATGATTATTATTCAATACAAAAATTATTAATCTATTCTCAATTTGACCACAGATAAACAAAAGATCTGTGTCAAATAATGTCAAATACATCGAAGTGTGTGTGAGTATGAAATACATAACACTACAGTAGTGTGCGTAGTGCTTTTTAATTAATTTAATCTATTTTATGCATAATTAAAAAAAATATTAGCTTTCGTCACCCCTTCTTTATATAAACTATAAGTGTGTGAAATTTCATACACCTCTGTTCGCGCAGTTTTCGTAAAAACAGTCACAAGTATTTCCTTCACGTATTAATATATATATTTATTAACTACCCGGGAAAATATCTGTAGGAATAATTATTAAATTATTTTTTTATTCAAGCTTTTATTACGGAATGACTTAAGGTTTTTTTAAAGGAAATCTATAAATTCAAGTAATAAATTTTATTTCACCTATTTAACTATTTCATAGTTAGTACAACGCTAAGAGAGGTATGAATCCAAAAAAAATGTCTTATAGTAGCTGATACCCGTCATGCTTTGCGTTGTTGATTTGGCTATTCAGACGTGAGCAGTAGTTTATTGAACAGGTTGGGTCTGCTGCTTGAAAAAATAGTCTGCTATTCACATTACAACAATATTTTCGTGACCATATCTTTCTGTTGGACACGGAAATTTTGTTGAAATGTGAATCCTCGAGTCCTGGATTCTATTGTGTGTAGATATAGGTAACTATCTACCTAGTATATTATAATATTATATAGTAACTTTGACCTACTTAACTGGCTGTCATGATAATATTGGTACCATAACAGAGAGTTGGTGCAGGCGAGCCCTGCTTTACCGGCTTTACGTATCTGACACGATCCTTTGGTTAGTGTGAAAGATGTTAAAAGTGTATTTGTGTTTACTTCGAGTAAGCACAGATTAATTTAAAAAAAAAATACCGTAATGCTACAATTCTACACAAAATATACACGTATAATTTTACTTTCAAAACATGACTGTCTCATTAATTGAAATTTTTGTGATAAGAGTACAATTTTTAGAAATTTGTAAAATTCATTAAATATATTAAAGAAATCTATGATTACAATAAATTAATATACCTGCAATGATCCACGACGATTAAAATCAATCCTAGAGTCTGCGGTTTATGCGTGATGTGCCAACATACGAAATATATATATATATATATATATTCATTTATATTTTCGAGAAGAAGAAGAACATGATATTATCATGTTCTCAGTTCTCAGTCCGGTCCACTGACGAATGTTTCGGAGCCAGGAATGTTGTTTTCTTCCAACTCCTTTATGACGAGCTGTAGAACCTTGTATTTTTCACCTCTCATTATGTGACCAAAATAGGAATCTTAATTGAGGTGAATAATTGCCTGGTCGTCTTGGCTCTGCGTAAGACTTCTGTTTTGGTGGTCACGTCAGTCCAGTCTTTTTTAAGGATCCACATTTCAAATACTTCGAAGCGATTTATTATAATTTTATCTTTGAGGGTTCATACCTCTACGCCTTACAGCAAAACTTACCACACGTAACATTTGACCATCCGTTATCTTAACTTCAGGTTGAGGTTGTTGTCACAAAGGAGATTTTTTATTTTATTAAAGAATGTTCGGGTGGCTTCTATCCTGCATTTTACATCCATTAAATTATGAACAAAAAACTAATACGTCAAAATGAAGTATGTACCTATGGGTTTTCTTAAGAAGATATTCTTCAGCATAGTTTTGACTCTAGGCTAGATTATAATAAAACTCAAGTATTACCTATCTCGTTATACATATTTTGCCTAAAAGCTTTCAAGCAAAAGTCTTCAATGAGCTTACTTCCATCTTAAGTCAGACATAAACTATACGTACATAATTTTATTTTTCTACTCAGTAAGCTTATTATACGACAAGAAACACCTGAGACGCGGTGTTCTTCGTTTATTTTGTGGCTTGGAAAATATATTTTGTTTTTTTTTTCTTAACCCCAAGAAACTGTACCTACCTACATTATTTTGAATTTGCTCTATTTTTAACGACACCCAAACTATACTGAATCTTTTCGGTTAACGTTCATTCGATATGCTTAAACATGCCAATGCCGTTTTCACCTCATCTGCATTATGGTTGAATTACTGTGGTATTTGACTTTTTTTAAATGATACCAATATTCCGAATAAATTAACGACATAATAAGAAAATTGGTATACACGACAGCAGTCGCAGTCTTTAATTTCCGGAGTGGTTTGTTCCATTTAAAAATCGAACATCAGATATGATTTGTTAGAGCCATTAGTTGTTAAATATTCGTTAAAATTGGAATATCCTAGAACACTAATTAACTGATTGATTTGTCGACTAACGCCGCCTAATCGAAGCGTTCCTTGCGGACCTAATACACAATGGTGCTATTTATATAGTGGTGTGCGATTTCTGTTGTTTAAAACGGGTGGATACTGTAACGATACTTTTCGTCTGCCGAAACATCTGCAGCCCCAATATCGCATCTTCCTGCCACCCTCAAGATCAATAGGGGTCACAGGGATGCGCGGAGTGATAAGCTTGGCAGGGCAGCGGTGACGCGCAAGTAGACAGATCGCTTTGGATTACGTCTCGAGGAAGTTCGTTTGTTTTTCGAAGTGTAAAGGGGCCAAACAATGGGGTGAAGACCCTACCCTTTTGGAGAAGAGAGGAGAATTTTTCCTACTCTCCAGTGTTATGCGTGTGCGTTAGTACCTACATAAAAGACAATTATCATCATGTAAATTAGTGTTGCGCAAAGACTCTTTTGATTTTAATGGACATTATGGACTGTTTGTTACTGTGCGTATCGTGCATATGAAAAATTCGGATACCTAATTATAATTTAGTTTAAATGTGTTTTTAATTATAAGTTTAGTTTTAAGTTTTGGGCATATTATGCCTTAATTTCTAATTATGTAAGTATAGTGTAATAAATTTGATATTTTTATCATAAACTGCATTTTAGTCATTTCCTCGACACAAGGATCTATCCCTAGACAAGAATTACCCGAGCCAGGGAAAATGTAACAATACACAGACAAAGTTATCCCTACACCGTCCGTTGTCAATTTTGTTTAGATAAAAACTTAAGACACATATCATGAACTCATCCAAATTTACTCATTAATAGTAGATATTAATTACCCTTTTAAACATTTACTATCGTTGTGCATTTTGCAACCGTTAAAACTGGCCACAAAGTAGTCACGTGACATTATAGGTACCTATTTAAGTTCTAGACAGTTCACTTTGGGATCGATAATAAGTCGCTAATAAGGCTAATCTCTATTATACGTAGTACCAACTTGACTTTCCAATATTTAGGCATGTTCTCAAGGGGTAAAACGAAATGAGGGATAATTTGTCATCATGATACTTCGAAACACTTCCTATGCGACCCTTTCATTTGGCAAATTCATTCCTCATTACTTTTCATTACGCAAAGTCTGAAAAAGAACCACCGCTTAGGCCACACCAACCCTCAGGAGATCAAATTATTTCAGTAGGAGCACGCCTAGAAAAATTTCATACGCCGCCATTCCGACTCATAAGGGTATCGTTTGGCAGGATAATTGGATACAAATCACAAACTTTTATTGTTATTACGTAATAAAAGCCAAAGGATCTCATTATGAATTGCTTGTGATCTTTTTAGAGGTTAACGTATAAGAACACTAATGAAGTTTTTATTAACCTGCAGATAGTGTAATAAAGTTCATCTTCATAATCGTGCCTCTGTAAAACTTTTAATATTATTTTCTCTCTGTCCTAATGATTAGGCAACCCTCAAAATTGTGCAATCATTGTTTTTTTAGCAGTGACAAACCATACAAATAGATTTCTAGGAATGAGGAGCAATAATTAACAAAAGAAAACTTCAAAGGCCAACATTCTTTTGTTATAACCGCATCTCGTTCTTTCTCTTCTATGAATAAGTCGGGTCTCTATGTGATGATCCTGTTTTCTTCACAGTCTATCTTTCAGTCTCGAATGTTTTCTTACAGCAGCATAAAAACTTCCGATGAGTAAATTACTTAATTACGGTATTTTTTTTGAAGATTTGACAATATAAACAGGTTTGATCATGTTCGATATTTGAAGTGATTCTAATCCTTATAAAAAAATTATTACAGATTTCTTCGCAATACAAATTTTGAATATATGTAGAATGTTCATTAAGCCATGTTTCAGGCGAGAAAACTATGCCACTTTTTTAAGGAAAATGTTTCCCATATTTTTGACCAGAATAATATAAAACATTTGTCATATTGAGATACCTTTTATCAAACAAAACACTTATAAAAACCTCCATGTATACAGACAGAGAGAACAGAGGTGTATGCAAATTAACTTCCGGACAAAAAAAATCTTTGTTTATTTCAAAGCTGTTTCCAGCAAATCGCTTCATTATCTTTTACAAAGGTTCTGCTTGTTTTTCTACCCACAGATCCGCCGCCCTCTCTTTGTTTTTTTTTATTATTTCGTAACAATTATTGCCCTGCTAATTTTTTATGACGCCCACAATTAGACTATCTGTATATTTAAAACTTATCCGTTCGCGTGTACCTACTTGACTGGTTTTATATGCGACTAGAATGTTTGTTTGTATTTTTAATTTTTGTGTGAATAATATTTTCTTAGCTTAGTAAATAAATACTTACGTATTCGATAGCTACTGCCATGATTAAATTTAAATTTAATGAAAACATTCTTGCACATAAAATTCATAAGACGTTTATTTGCATAAATTGTAATATTAGATTTTATACGCATAAAATTAGATTTTATACGCATTTGAAGTGGTTGGTGACCCAGCGGTTACAACGCCGGCTTTCGTACTGCGGACGTCGTGGTTCGATCCCAGGTGCCGACCATCTTCCTCTTTCACGACACAAGCTTTAAGTAGCTTACTGTGAAAGAGTCAAGGAGTGTATTTGTGTTCACTTTAAGTGAGCACACAAAAAAAAAAAAAAATATAAAAATAATAACGATTATTCAAAGTATCGAAAACGTTTGTAAGATCGACGTGTGCCGAGTTAGCTAGTTATAATAGTAGAAATACGTCAGGGAAATATTATGTTTTCTTTATCAATGTTCCTAAATTTCTAGATGTGTCTACTCTAAAAATTAATTAGGTACATATATTCCAAACAACTCAAAATATTACCTATGTAAAATCAAATGCATCCTTTTTTTTTTAAATATTTTCGACAGAAATAACGATCATTATAAAACAGATTTTATTACAAATATCAATTATTTAGAACTTTTTCTCTAGTGCAGCATGCTGTACAAAATTATAGTAACCATTTTAAAATCATAGTAACAAACATTTATACCATTTTAAACATAGTACGGATAATTCCGTGGTTTATTGTATAACTTTGGATAGTGACGATGTCGAAGATGTCGATAGTTTCAAATACCTGGTATTTGACACCAAACAGTGGGATAGAATATAAGGAGCTCTCCACAAGAATTGCTATGGCGAGTTCATCCTTTAACAACATGAGGAAACTGTGGATATCCACCAACTTTTCCACCAAGTATCGTTCCTTTAATGCGTGCCAGTGTTAATATATACGGTTGTGAATCCTTGTATCTGACAGAATCTCAACAGAAAAAATCCTTAGTGGAATAGGTTTCAGCGACAGATTTTGGGGATTATATAGTAGGTACCATTATATCTCAAATGAGACTTACACATCAGAACAGCACAATAGCCAATCACATCAGTAATCCAGAATCGCAGATTGAGCTGGGTTGGCCAATGGCCATGTTCTTCGCATGCCCCCGAAAGTCTTAAATACGCATGTCTTTTCCACAAATTATGGGACAAGAAGGCGAGGCAGGACATCTACTACGGTTCTACAAGATTGGGATGAACTAAGCTGGGTTGAAGATTCGCAACTGGCGCAAGATAGACAGGCTTGGAGGAACTTCGTGGCGTCCACATGCTCCACATTGGGAGCGAACATGGTTAAGTAACTTATAAAATAAAATAAAATGTTTTAATTCACCACTGATTATGTTAATATTTATAAAAAGAAGACGATACAGACAAAGAATAAAGACGTATGTAACAAATAGTGTTATTTTTGAAATGTGCAATATATTAATGTGTGCTCTTTACATAACCACATACAGCTTAACTTTGATGCTTAATGTTATTTGAAGGTGTGTATCCACTAAAATATTTTAAAGAGATAACAACAATACGGTTTATGAAATGTTATGGGGATACGGGTTTAAATAGCTGTGGAGTAATTTCCCTGTAGGTTTAACAATTGTGTTCTCTCCCATTATCAAAGAGACAGTTTCTATTCCCTACAAAAAGCAATTTATGTTAATTAAACAATAATAATGAACTGTCTTCTGAGCTCTTTTAATGAATACTCGCAATTAACTCTGTCACGTACATCAGACAATTATTAATAATTATTGTACCTGCGTTTTTATTGTCACAACAAACAAACAATTAAAGTATTAATTATTGTAGGTACAAAACATGTTATTTTCTCAAATTATATTTTTAATCGAAATATTCGTGAAAAGTTTATAACTTACATTTCATTATTTAACCCATATCTCCCCGAATTTCTTGCAATTTTTTTCAGTCAACCGGCCCCGTCCAATCTGAGACGGTTCAACCTCGCGTATCAATTTCATGTGAAAAAAAAACAACATTGAAAAACTCTGACCCGACCGGGATTGTAACTCGAAGCCACCTGATCTAAATACCACGCCTATAAATACCACTATGTTACCAAGGTCGCTATAAGATAATTTAAGAAAAATTAACGAAGGTTACCTTCTTAGTGCTTTTGACAACATAGAATTTTCTGCTGTGCCGTGCCGTGGGGCTGTCGGCTAAGAATAGCACCTCTGTTCTTTTTGCTGGTTTTTCGAGCATCCTGTAAGAGGCAGGTAATCGAAAAATCTGATCGGGGCCGTGGGGTTGACCACCTCACGCCCTTAAACTCACACCGTTCAGAAAAAGCAACAGGATAACTGTTTGATGCGTGTGTGTTGCCCATTCTCCTGTATGCGTGTGAGTCCTGGCACCTGACCAAAGCCCAGGCACAACAAGTCTCAGGTTTCGAAATGAAGTGCCTCAGGAGAATTTTGGGTGTAAGATGGTACCACCGCGTCACGACGAAACTTACGACGAAAATTAAAATACGTTTGGTTCAAAATCAACATTGTTCAAAACACAACGATAACATTTTGCTAGCCTAGGTACATAATATATTGTTTATACTTTTTAAAGTTACTTTATTTTCTTTTGTTTTCTTGAAACAAATAACTTTGAATAATAATTGTTTCCAACAAACACAATGTAATGTCACTGTCCCTCAGTCTAGACATTGAATAAATCTTTTTTTTTCTTTTGTTTTTATTTTTATTTTCAGAAAATAAACTCAATAGTAAGTACCTACCTATCTTATATGCAACTCCGTTGTTTCAGCCTTCGTTCGTATATTTAATTATTTAAACAAGTGATCGACCAGCTCTGAAATAAAAAAAATGACATTTTTCTTTCCAAAACAATGACGACATGGATACGTCAGTTTTGAAATGTTGATATGTTCAAAGTTTTTTTTTCTATTACGATTATTATTAAAGACAAACAATATTAATCTTTTCTCAATTTGACTACGGATAAACAAAATAATACAATATGCGTCTGTGTCAATGTCAAATTCATCAGAGTGTATGTGAGTATCAAATACATAACATTACAGTAGTGTTTGTAATGTTTTTTCAATTGATTTAATGCATAATACCTATGCACAAACTTAAAAAATATAAGTCACTCTTTCTCTATTAATCAGTGTATGAAATTTCATACACCTCCGTTTTTTCATACTCCGCGCAATTTTCGTATAGATGGTCACAAAGTTATTACTTCACGTATTAATAGATAGATATTGTAGAGTGATGATAATAAAAATACCTATACAAAAACTTACCTACATATCATTATAATGATAACACTTTCACTATACAAAATAATCAGTTAAAATGCTTTTAATTTTCAGATATTCATCATCGATATTGTTGATGAAATATTATGTAATCAAAAATATTTATTTAATATTAATAATATGAAGTTATTAAACTGTCTTGTATTGAGATGTGTTAAAAGAAACTCTCCATATGTACATTTTATACTTTGTTAATAGTTTATTTTTGTGGGATTTAGTCATAAAACAGTTTAGTAAAATTCACAATAATAAATGCAAAACCATGATTAATATCACACACTTTTGCACAAAAATTTTAGAAGATGAAAATCCTGATTTTGCAGGATCTAAAACGTATTTTTCTTGAATTAATTAGTCCGTTTATCAATTTTCAATCAGCCACAAATCAGTATTGAAAATCTTGCATATCGAGCTCATTAGAAACGGTTAGCCGTTTAAGCTCTGGAGGGCTACTCTTGAAACTCAATCCCGATTTCAATGTCGACGATCGAGTATGAAATTTTCGCGCTATCAGAATACTCAGTTATGAACTAGTAAAATTTTGCATGTTTTAAATGTTACCCTTTAGTTAGGGATCTATAAAGATCATAAGAAAACTGTTTTTTTTTTTAAATACCTATCTACCCGTGCGAAGCGGGGGCTAAGTTATTTTATATTGCGTCTAAAAACCCTGTTAAAGAGTGATATTATAAATGGTAAAATGATCAATATTGGCAATCCAACCCCTTTGGGCTGAATGTTAAAATTAAAAATAAGTAAAATTTCCCCTTTTTTCAACTTAGTTAACTGCGGAACATAATACCATAAAAAATAGCTTCTTATCTTCAAGGTTTTAAAATATTTGCATAATAAGTAAGCTCCCACAAAGGAGTCTTTGGCGAAGCAAATGCTTTTGCGGGGCTAAATATGCTTCCATAACACATTACTTTCCTGTAAAATTACATTTTAAGAAGGTTGCAGCACCACGCTCAAAGATAAACTCCACTCCATCTTACCAACTGGGATTTCTTTGAAAGCATTCCACTGCACGACATAAAGTCTTTCGTTATACCAGAATATTATTATAATATTATATTATATTCTATGGCAGATATTGTATTATGTCGCAGAAGCTTGTAAGATACCTATCTAATTTCTTACTTAGAATTTTGCAGGTATGTGATATAGATGAAAAGCAAGATAGTAACAAAATTACAAAGTAACACCATCACTTAGGGGCATAGGGAGGCAACAAGAGCTCTCCATTGCGCTCAATCTTGCGCAATGTTTATGACCTCCTCCCACACCATGACCAAATTCCTCAGCTCTGCTTCGAAGGAGCGGAACACAGTATGAGAGGGTCTTCCTCGTCTTCGGGACCCTGATGGGAGGAAGAACAGCGCTCTCCTCGGCCAACTGTCATTCGGCATCATTATCACATGTCCCAGCCAAGTCCATCTCCTCCACACAATGGTAGAAGTGATGGGCTCACGCTGGGTGCGCCGACGTATAGCGTCGTTCGTGATGCTGTGGTACCATCTTACACCCAAAATTCTCCTGAGGCACTTCATTTCGATACCTGAGACTTTTTGTGCCAGGACTCACACCCATACAGGAGAATGGGCAACACACACGCATCAAACAGTTTACATTTCGTCTCGACACTAAACGCCGACGCCTTCCATATCTTGGTCATGTTGTTGAAGGCGCTAGACAAAAACCTGTTCAATAACCTACTGATTAAGTCTGACTATCCGAATCAACAACGTTAATAAGAAGGGTATCAGCTAGTTAAACATAATAGGTATAACACACAATATTTATTTGTAAGAAAAAAAATATATAAAGTGAGGTTATTTACAATTTTTAATGAAAAAAAAAAAAACAACTTTCGATGATTTATAAAGATTGATCGCGGACTTGAGAAATTTGTAAACGTGGGTTAATAAGGTGTGAAGAGGATAGGGTGGAATATCGAAGGAATCTTGGTCCGGGGTGCAAATTGAATGAAAAATTTTGACGAGGGTGAATGAATTATTTTTCTGGGATTAAACGTTAGATTAAAAACGCCTTACTTTAAAAATTAGTCGGTAGGTACTAATGTTTATGTATTTTTTAAACCGCAGTAAATGTCTTCTTCTTTCAAACGTGAGAATCTCCTCTCAGTGATCTATGCATTAAAATATACCTACAATTAATTATATTGCTCAACTATGAATATGAACCAATACGCTCATAAGGCTATTAAATTAAATAAATCATAATTTTGTGTGCAGGACATGTACCTAAAAAATAAATCACCTGGTCAATAAAAAACCGTTATTGTCTATTTAGAGTTATCGGGATAGATGTGTTATAAAACCATAACCCTTGGGTAGTTGGTGTTGGGTGCAGAAAAGTAACGTTCCTATCTGAGGCGTTTGCCTCTAAACAGCTTCGTTACAAAAAAAAAAAACATTACAAACAGTACTGTAATGTATTTGACACTCACGCACACTTCGATATATATTTGGCATTGACGCAGACGCATATATTCTTTCTTTATCTGTGGTCAAATTGAGAATAGTATAATGATGTTTGTGTTTAAAAATAATAGGAAAACACTTTGATTATATCTTCTTCTTCTTTGTGTGCCGTATCAGGTCACCCTGACGTTGGCGATCACATCGGCGAAGGCTCCTCTGTTTTGTGCTATCCGTAACAACTCCTCGACGCTTCTTATTCCGGTCCAGTCTCGAACATTTCGTAGCCAAGACGTCTGCCTTTTCCCAACCCCTCTGCTCCTCTCAATTGATTTATATCAACATTGATTATATCAACATTTCCAATTTTACGTATCCATATGTCATTATTTTAAAAAGAAAATTGTGAAATAGCGCTCTCTTAGTATTTTTTTTTTTTCATGCAATATAAGTTTATATGAGAAAATACTTAAAATGTTATTGAATTAATCCATAACATGCTTATTTACCAATCTTTATATAAAGTTGATATGGATATGTATGATATAAAAAATCTTGATAAATAGAATCAGTCTGCGAACTTAATATTGTTCAAACTTATAATTTATTTTTTGTAAGGTTTGTATATTTACGTAGTGAAAGTTCATTATAATGAATTAAAACAAACACAGTTGCACTTTCACGATATTTTATTGAGGCTCGAGCGCTTTCGTCTATCTCATGTAGACATTATCAAGAGACTAAAGATACATAAAATTTTTAAAAAACAAACTGAAGACATGGTACAATAAATGGTTCTATAAAATTATAAAATGCCCTTCCTATGGGAAATCAACTGTCACCATCACTCGCAGATATTTACATGGACAAGTTTGAGGATGATCTGTTCGAGTCTAACAACCCATTATTGAATTGTGTTTCATGTTACTATAGATATTATGTGGATGACATTTTTTGTGTTTGGAGTGGAACCCAAAGATAATTCAACCAGTTGTAAGAAAAACGGAAACGTATAGGTGTATTCAATAAGAAGGTTCAAATTTGTTCGTTGTAAAAAGAGAACATTCATAATATCAGGATTAAATCCTTATTTTCCTGAAAAGACCAAGAGTAATCGGGGTCAAACTATTATTAATACTGACATGTATTTTTTTACGAGGGAGTTTCGTCGACATTTTTATTCACCCCTACGCTGTTCAAACGTCTACACGCGTCCTACCACATCATTCTCCGTCAGTGTCAAAATAAAATACCAATCCCTATTGATTTAATATTTTGATCCTTGCAAGACTATTTTTAAAACATAGATTTTATTGATTTTTATTTTAGATATTTATTGATTTTTCTAAATATTTATTGATCTTTTTACATATTTATTGATCTTTCTACATATTTATTGATCTTTCTACATATTTATTGAAGTTTCTCTGGACCCACTCTGCCAACCACTATACGACATCGTTGAACACAATGATAGGATTTTTTGTCTTTCTCATATCCCTGAAATGCCGTCTCAAAAGGTATGTTTTTTACACCAGAAGGTTATCTGAAATGCCGTCTCAAAAGGTATGTTTTTTACACCAGAAGGTTATCTGAAATGCCGTCTCAAAAGGTATGTTTTTTACACCAGAAGGTTATTTGAAATGCCGTCTCAAAAGGTATGTTTTTTACACCAGAAGGTTAATTGAATATCTCGAAAATATTTTTGTCACATGAGTCTCTTGCGATTCAATTGCTAATTAATAAATAGGCAGGTCACAAGGGGATTGTGAGGAAATAGGAATGAATAATATCTAACAACTTATGACTCGAACAGTTCATTACTGATGTTCGGTTTTTTAAAGGGAACAAACCACTACGGATTTACGTTCGTCTTCTACTGTTCTTTTGAAGGGTGGCTTAGTGTGATCACTTTACGTTAACAACGTTTGCCTCTAGGTGGTAATGTTCAAATAGGAATGGTTGGAAATAGATCTAGAAATTGGTTCTGCGACTACAATAATGTATGGTAAAACTTTCAATTTCCTACGACGTTGTATAAAAAAAACTTATCCGTTTATTATTGAACTAGCTAATATCCGTCTTGCTTTTACGTTGATGATTCGCATTGTCAGGCTTAATCGGCAGGTAATTAAACAGTGATGCTAGTATAGCTTCCCGTTGCTTAACAGAACTATAGGTATGTAACTGCCATACGCACAGACAGAGAATAATCACACTTTCACAATTCATAAAAAAAATTAAAAAGAAGAATGTAACTTTTAATGTTTATAAAAAAAAGAAAGAAGAAAAAATGTAGTCTGTGTATATTACATCTTAGACTAGATTCAACTTTACTGTTTAGTAAAAGAGAAAAGAGAAATACTTCAATCATAGGAACCCACACACCTACATAAAATTATGCAAGTTTTGTTAAACTATTTTACTCTCACAATATTAGCACCATCTATGTGTTGAATTGTACAAATTTCATGTGAATGGCTGATCAATTGATAAACGGATTGTTTTACCGACCTACGAAACGACGATTTCCGAAAATGTACTACTCAATATGAATCTTGAGAAACATCAACACCGAATAAATTTGTATGTAATAACAACTAAGTCTGAAACCAATAATAACGGAGAGGTCCCCACAGTTCGAAGAATTTATAAACCTGGATATTTTTATAAGATACTTCGTGGAATTTTGAACGGACCCTAAAGAAGTCACTTTGGAATAGCGTCATTGGCTTCATCATCTTTTTGGATGTAATGCCATTTAAATAATAAAAAAAGTCACTCTAATTTTGTCCCTCCAACTTTGAAAGCTTATACGTATCCCGAAACTTTTTGTATGCGTATCTAACGTTGCGTCTTTCATGCGATGCGTCATATTCATTTAAATGTTTATACAATGATTAATATGGTTTGAATTACATTTATTTTTTATTTCAAATCAATTTTGAATCTTTTTAATACGTTTTCATTCAGAAACTTCCATGTTCCATGCGATATTTACATAAGTGATTTTGTTACTATATATGAATGTTACTATAAAGATTCTACAAATAATAGTTTTTTTTGCTGCTTTAAAAATATAACAGTAAATGCAGTTAACTGATGTGTTTACAAACATTCTGATATATTATGCATGACTTGATTAAATAATCAACGTTTGTATTTTAGGTCATATAAAATACACAAAATAACTATTATTATGTAGATGTTTGTAGCCGCACCCTTACGAATGTAGAGGGTGAAGGGTGAGGGTAAGGGTTAAGTCCCGGTGTCATCCGGTCCAGACGAAAGCCGTTACTTCCCTCACATTGAACAACAAACTGTGTGTACTAACAGGTGTCCAGTGTCTGCTTAATTGCTCGTAAATCTAAACAACCAGATACGCTGACCAAGTACTTTGACCGAAAAGTAAAACTTCAACATTGACGGCTATTCTGAAATTCACGTTCCATCTCAACGCAAGGTTGAGTTTTTTTTTTTTTTTTGAAAATTTTAAGAAACTGCTAAAACCATTTTAAATAAAAAAAGAATATTGTCCCTTAGACGAATCAACCTATAAGAAAGTTCCTATACTTCTTAATAACTACTAGTGGTCGACCAGTGCTCGACAAAACTGATTAAAATTATAAGTTTGAAAAATATTAAGTTTTCATTGTCAAAGACTGAGCGAGTGCCATTTCACAATGCTCTTTCAAAAACATGGATACGTTAAATTTGAAATGTTGATAGGCACAAAGTTTTTTATATCATTGTTAAAGACAAATAATATTAATATATTCTCAATTTGACAATAGAGAAACATAATAAAAATATTCGTCTGTGTCAATGTCAAATACATCGAAATGTGTATGAGTGCCTATACATAACATCACAGTAGTTTTTATAATGTTTTTTTGTAAGGAAGCTGTTTCGAGGCAAACACCTCAGCTAGGAATGTTCCTTTTCTGCAGCCATCACCAACTCGGGTTATGGTTTTATAACACATCTACCCGACAACTCTAAACAGACGGTTTTTTACTGAACAGGTGATTCTAATTTTTAGATACATACACACTACACAGTATACACACGAGGTGGTTGATAGACCAGCGGTTACGACGCCGGCTTTCGCACTGTTTCGTGCGGAGGTCGTGGGTTCGAATCCCGGCCGTGTCGACCATTTTCCGCTTTCACGACACAAGCATTTGCTTACTGTGAAAGATGTCAAAAGTGTATTTGTGTTCACTTCGAGTGTGCACAGATTCATTTTTTATATAAAAATATATATATGATTTATTTGATCAGCATATAGCCTTATGAGCGTATTGGTTTTTATTTATGTATGTAAAGTTGAGCAATATATGTACAATTGTACGAGTATATTTACGGTTCAATGGTTTGGAAGTCTATAACGGTAGAGATGGTCATTAAAACGTTAGCTGATAAAAATATTAGATAAGTAGGTAAATAAAAATAACGCCTCTAATGTTATTTGTAAAATAAATATTAGTTTAACAAAAATAATAGTCACGATAATATTAGGTTAGCAATAAGAATCTCTCATTTACATGACAGTTAATATTAGTTGAATCAAAATAGGTTTGCGATGATTTTACTGAATGACCTTTTTGTTTGGAGAAACTGTATTATTCCGGATATCAAATTTTGGAAATGACCTTTCTTTTAGGAAAATGTTAAGTTTCTAGATACCAAATTTTGGAAATTACTTTTTTTAGGAAACGTAAAGTTTCCAGATACCAAATTAAGGAAATGATTTTTTTTTAAAGGAAAATCGTAACATTGTGCCTGTGCTATTTCTTTTTTTGTCTTTTCTATTTTTTTTTATTGTTATAATAAATTAATGTTCAAATGGCGATTCCAAGTGTCCGAATGGACCTAAGGATGATAAAATACAATAAACACTTGCTTAAATTTGATTATTGTTTATTATTGTTTTTTACTTTTATTGTTTACCAAATTACCAACAATATACCACTATATATTTATATTTTTTATATTAGGTAATATATGTTATGATTATTTACTTCATGACTAATATTAGATCTTTGTTTATTATTATTATATAGGTACTGTAGCATACATAACCTTTCCCCTACCCCATGTGGCATCTAAGCCGGTAAAACAGTCACCTGCCACAAGCTTACAACAGTTATCAACAGAGGTCTCACCCCACAGGACACACCAGGACCTGTTAGAAGAGTGGGGGAGGCCACCACAACAGTATATAAGCAGCTACACAACCACTGAACCAGCGGTGTTCATTTGGCTCTCACAGTCCGAGCACTCGCAAGTGTTAACCAGAGAGTTTTTGGATTCCCACCTAACTTTTCTGCCTAACACTTCTTGCTTGCAAGAACCGTTGCCAAGAGCGTTTCATTGGTCATCCATGGACGTTTCTGTTACGGGTTGAAGCCAGAACAATCGCCGCGCATTTTGTTATTTGTAAAATATTGTACTTGCTTGATATTACGGACCAAAATATACTTTTCTTGTGTAACAGAAAGACATTTTGTTTATTTTTATCTCATAAAGGAGAAAGTGTTATAAATCTGGCGCCCAACGTGGGGCCCGAAAACCGGCCTTGAAGTGATTGTTAAGTGACCTTGAATAATAGTGGGAATTAAATGTATATTGTGCAACATTTGTGAAAATGTCGGTGAACATGTCGACTGAAAAGTTCCAGCAGCTGTTAGCTGCTATTGGAGGAGGTAGCAGCAGATCCAGGACGCTTGCAGCTTGTACCGCGTCGTACAACGGCTCTCGCGACTCCGAGACACTTGAAGCTTTTCTCACTGCCGCAGTACTCCAGCAAGTGGACGGAGCTAAGCCGCGCCCCACCAAATCAGATGCCAGTGGTTATGCTCTCGGAGCAAGTTTAGTCCAAGGGGAGAAGGAGGATGAACACTCCGCAGTACTCCATCAAGTGGACGGAGCTAAGCCGCGCCCCACCAAATCAGATGCCAGTGGTTATGCTCTCGGGGCAGGTTTAGTCCAAGGGGAGAAGGAGGATGAACACTCTGTGGAGCATGCACCCCGAAACAAACCACGTCGAAAGAGAAACCGGGATCTAAAACCCCAACTCGCCATCCTGGTAGCCAAGGACCATAAGGTCTGGCCACAGAAGCTGCCAAGTATTCGAATCGCCATGAACTCAGCAACCAGTTTATCGACCCACTTCACTCCCGCATACCTTACGTTCGGGAGAGAACTACGAACCCCAGCAAGGACAACCAGGGCCCTCAAGGAGGACCACCGGACGGAGGTAAAGAAGAAATCCTAGATCATCGCCGGGACGTCATCAGATCTAGAAGGGGAGATTGTAGCATACATAACCTTTCCCCTACCCCATGTGGCATCTAAGCCGGTAAAACAGTCACCTGCCACAAGCTTACAACAGTTATCAACAGAGGTCTCACCCCACAGGACACACCAGGACCTGTTAGAAGAGTGGGGGAGGCCACCACAACAGTATATAAGCAGCTACACAACCACTGAACCAGCAGTGTTCATTTGGCTCTCACAGTCCGAGCACTCGCAAGTGTTAACCAGAGAGTTTTTGGATTCCCACCTAACTTTTCTGCCTAACACTTCTTGCTTGCAAGAACCGTTGCCAAGAGCGTTTCATTGGTCATCCATGGACGTTTCTGTTACGGGTTGAAGCCAGAACAATCGCCGCGCATTTTGTTATTTGTAAAATATTGTACTTGCTTGATATTACGGACCAAAATATACTTTTCTTGTGTAACAGAAAGACATTTTGTTTATTTTTATCTCATAAAGGAGAAAGTGTTATAGTACCTTTATATTATTTTTTTATACTTTTATTGCTTACCAAATTATGTTACCTAAACAAAAGAGAATTGCAAAACAACATGCCACTATTTTTTAATATTTTTTTATATTAATATATTATGTTATGAATATTTACTTCATTACAAAAACTTGATTATTGTTTATTATTAGTTTTTAATTTTATTGTTTACCTACTCATTATTGTTTACCAAATTATGTTACCTAAATAGAAGAGCATTACAAAACAATATGCCAATATTTAATTAATATGTCTCAAATATGATAAGAATAAAAAATGTATGTCTATAGAAAATGTAACTTATATTTCCGTAAATCTCATTAAATGTGTAGGTACGTATTTTATAAGAAATTGTTCAGTGTACATATCTTGGTTCGTGTTACAAAAATAGATAAGAAAGCCATTTTAATTATCCACATAATTATTTTAAAAAATGTAAAAGAAAATGCCAATAAGTAGAAGGAACTAATTATAAGAGATATATGTAATTAAAATATGCCACCTCATTTTTATGTAGATATAAATACATAATAAAATGTAACTAGATTAAGTACTATTAATTAGTTATGTATAAGCTTTATAAAAATATTACAACTCATTTTCTCAAAGACAGGCTTGTCCTAGTTGAGATTTTTTGTACAAAAATGATTGATTTTTATAAATAAATAAAAAAAAAATTAAAAAAAATCAATATTTCATTTGGGTTTGTGAAATAAAAAAAATTCAGCTTTTCAAAATAACTTTATTTACGATTAATGAAACTGCTATAACGTTTTTGAATTTACGTCGTTATTCCCACCTTTATATTATGTATAACGGACGAACGTAGAATACATATTTTTTAACTATATAAAGATATGCATGCACTCACAATACAACGCACAAGTTTATGGGGTCAATAGAAATTTAGTTTTATTTTTTAGTCCTTATGCTCGACTCACGGGCAATGGGCATTATTATTATTATTTCAAATCATTTATTCATTAAATCACAATATATCAT
Organism: Mystacides longicornis; assembly: GCA_963576905.1. Taxonomy (NCBI): domain Eukaryota; kingdom Metazoa; phylum Arthropoda; class Insecta; order Trichoptera; family Leptoceridae; genus Mystacides; species Mystacides longicornis. Next base: position 21,228,400 of record OY756430.1, on the reverse strand, counting down.
ATGAAGTATACATCATTGTAAAAAAAAATTAATAAAAATAAATTAAAATTAAATACAATGCTATATACTAAATATAAAAATATCGGTATTATCTCTCATGATACTTCACGATGTAATGTAATCATGAGAGATCTTCGAACTATAGAGAAAGGAACCTTCTTAACATCCTACATGAGGACAACAGAACTGCCTTTTGGATGGCATATCTGAGACCACAACAGATGCCAAGTTTCCCTAGATTGTCTTTAAGAGACTTAGGAATAACTCCATTCGTCGATATCACTATAGGTATTATGTGGGTGGTTGGTGTATGCCACATATCCTTGATTTCGTGAGCAAGATCAAGATATTTAATTATCTTATCCTGCTCGGCTTTTTTCAAATTTTCGTCATACGGTATAGTGATATCCACGAGATACGTTATCCCGTTCCTACGATCAACCAATACAATGTCCGGACGATTTGCGTTAATCGTTCGGTCAGTTTGTATTGGTATATCCCAATACAACTTTGTATTACTGTTTTGCATTACCGAAATTGGGGTGTACCTATAATAAGGTACTTCAAGATCGAGCAAACCATATTTCAAGGCAAGTTTTTGATGAACTATTTTAGCCACATCGTTATGTCTGTGCAGATACTCAGAACCACACAGGAGAGAACACCCAGACAAAATATGTCTGAGTGTTTCTCCTGTTTGGCCACATGCACGACATTTATCAATTATATCAGGTGTTTTAATAATATATTTTTTATAATTATTAGTGACGATGATCTGGTCTTGTATTGCACAGACAAAACCTTCTGTTTCGCTAAATAGTTCACCAAACCTCAACCATCCAGACGAATCTTCAAGACTTACATGTGATGAATTTAAAGTTTCGAAGAATCGACCGTGGAGAGACTTGCCTTTCCATATATCAACCCGATCTTGTACCCCAATTATCGGTGGTGAAACAGGATTTGATAAATTTAAGGGCGTGTACTTCAAATCACACGCAATGAGGTCCTCATAACCCAATTTATTCCTTGATGAGATAAAGTAAGATTGGAGGAGGTTTATCTCTTTGTTATTCATGTTTTTGATGTTTAACATGCCTCTACCACCAATCTTCCTTGGTAAATATAATCTCATCAAGGAACATCTTGGATGATGCATCCTATATTGTGTGAGCAAACTACGTACCTTTAAATCCATCTTGTCTAGTTCCGTTTGGTTCCACTTAATGATTCCAAAAGAATACAATATTTTCGGTACAACCCATGAATTAATGGCCATAATTTTATTTCTCCCGGAGAGAAAACTTTTCAAAACTTTTTTTAATCGTTTAATAAATTCATTTTTAATGTTATTTTTAATAATTTTGTGGTCAAAAACTAGATTTTGTTGAAAGCCAAGATATTTGTAATTTTGATTATCTAAAAGAGGAATGTCTGTAACAGATGAAGAACTATTTTGATGATTGTTTCGGATTATTCCTTTTTGAACATTAATTTTTGCACATTTTTCTAAGCCAAATTCCATTTTTATATCATCACTAAATTTTTTTGTAATTTTGATTAATTTTTCTAATTCAACTAAATTTTTACCAAATAATTTTAAATCGTCCATATAAAGTAAATGACTAAATTTAATACCAGACCTTTTTAATTCATAGCCACAATTTGAGGATTCCAATAATTTACTCAGTGGATTTAGAGCTAAGCAGAACCAAAGCGGACTTAGACTATCTCCTTGAAAAATACCTCTATTGATATGGATTGAATCGGTAATATATTTTCCAGAAGGTTGAGAAACAGATATTTTTGTTCTCCATTTTGACATCAAAAATTTTAGAAATTCTACGAGTTCGTTGTTAATTTTATATATTTCCAAAACTTTTATTAGCCAAGAATGTGGGACTGAATCATATGCTTTTTTGTAATCAATCCATGCCATAGAGATATTTTTCTTTTTGTGTTTCACCTGCTCACAAATAATACTGTCTATTAAGAGCAATTCCTTTGTCCCACGAGATCCCATTTTACATCCATTTTGTCTGACAGATAAAATATCATTTTCAATTAAGTATGAATGAATTTTGTTTGAAATTATAGATGTCAAAAGTTTATAAATTGTTGGTAGGCATGTAATTGGTCTAAAGTTATTTGGAGTTGAAGCATTATTGATTTTTGGGATCACGTGGGTTAATCCTTCTGTTAAGAATTCTGGAAAGTTCAAATTTTCAATTGCAGATTGAAACTGTCTTGCCAATATTATATGTGAATTTGTAAATTTTTTAATCCAAAAGTTTTGTAGCCCATCTTTTCCCGGAGATTTCCAATTTTGTATTTTTTTTAATGCAGTTTTAACGTCAATCAAATTTATACTAAAATTTTGCATTTCTGGATGTTCAGAATTAATTTCTTCTAACCAATCACTATTAGTGTTATGGGATATAGAATTCGACCAAAGATTTTTCCAAAAAGTTTCCATATCATCTTTATTAGGTAAATTATCTGTTTTGAAATTTGAATCTTCCAGATTGGTAAAACATTTTTTTTGATTAAAGGAGAAGAGATGGTTCTGTTTTTTCCTTTGAACCCTTTCTTTAAATCTTCTTATCCGTTTAGCTAACGCCAAGACTCGTTGTTTAAAAAAGTCATTTTTTTCTATTATTTTTAAATTAAAGTTATCAATTGAATATATATTTTCGATATCAAAAATTTTCTCAACAAACAATTTTAATCTTGGTCTATGGTTTCCAGAATTAAATGATGTAAGTTTTCCAATTATTGAGCGAAATTTAGTTATTCTATTTTCTATTCTTTTTTGCCAACGGGGGGTACTTGAATGGTCAATGATGTTTTGATTTCGACTTCGATTAAATTTAATATTAGCCATATTTATGCAAGTAGCCGCTGCACAATAAAGAATAGAATGAACGTCTTGTAAATTTTGACAGGAGTTTAAATCATCTAAAATAATATTATTAACACGACAAATAATTTTTTCAATAATTGGAAAACTTTTGAATTTTGGCAATAAAGGTCGAAGAAAGGGTTCTTGATTACGAAACAACAAAAGCATCTCTTCATATTTGCTCTTAATAGAGTCATAATCAGGGATATTGAAATATTCAAAGTTCTCGTTTGAAGCATCATTAGAATTTATAATATTTATATTATGAATGTCATCAGAGCTTGTGTTGTGATGATTAAGTTGTGAATTTATGTCCAAAATTGTGTTATGATGATTCATCGGAGAACTTAAATATTCCGATCTAAGAACGTCTAGTTCAGATTCCGATAATAATTTGTTTCTAATTATTACCCGAACCTGATCGGACAATCTTTGGGTACTAACATTTATCGTGGGCTCCAGAAGAAGCCATTCCTGGGACAGCCTTTGTCTGTAGCCAGTCAAGAAACTGCCCCCCTCTGTACCTCGGTTGTACGCCCGGATGACATTTTTATTCATTTCTCTCGTCCATCTCATCCTGCGGCGTACTTGACCACCTGCAGCGGGGCCTGCTGAACTACGAGGGTTCACTCGGCCCAAGCATGCAGGTGTCGATGGTGGTGTCCGATCTTCTTCCATCACAAACAATAATTAACAGTTAGTTTGGCATTATACATTTTCTTCTTTTTTTATTTTTTTTATAAAAGTTCTTGTTTTCCATTTTATTTGACTGATCCAAAAAAAAAACCAAAAATAAATAAACCATGAAAAATATTTCAAAAATTGTTTTTTTTCACAAAACAGTTCCGTTGTCAAGTGAATTTTTATTTTCCAAAACACTGATAACAAATTTTCAATTTTCGTTTTTCCAAACCGTAGAGTTTTATAAAAGTAGAGTTTTTATAGCACAAATTATAAAACAAATAGTAAAAAACACTTTTTTAATAATCTTGAAGATAAATTGTAAAAAATAACTATAAAAAAATATTTTTGAAAGATGGAGATCTTTTATGTAATGTATGATGTCAAACCGTTGCTAGGTGTTATTATTATTTCAAATCATTTATTCATTAAATCACAATATATCATATGAAGTATACATCATTGTAAAAAAAAATTAATAAAAATAAATTAAAATTAAATACAATGCTATATACTAAATATAAAAATATCGGTATTATCTCTCATGATACATCACGATGTAATGTAATCATGAGAGATCTTCGAACTATAGAGAAAGGAACCTTCTTAACATCCTACATGAGGACAACAGAACTGCCTTTTGGATGGCATATCTGAGACCACAACAGATGCCAAGTTTCCCTAGATTGTCTTTAAGAGACTTAGGAATAACTCCATTCGTCGATATCACTATAGGTATTATGTGGGTGGTTGGTGTATGCCACATATCCTTGATTTCGTGAGCAAGATCAAGATATTTAATTATCTTATCCTGCTCGGCTTTTTTCAAATTTTCGTCATACGGTATAGTGATATCCACGAGATACGTTATCCCGTTCCTACGATCAACCAATACAATGTCCGGACGATTTGCGTTAATCGTTCGGTCAGTTTGTATTGGTATATCCCAATACAACTTTGTATTACTGTTTTGCATTACCAAAATTGGGGTGTACCTATAATAAGGTACTTCAAGATCGAGCAAACCATATTTCAAGGCAAGTTTTTGATGAACTATTTTAGCCACATCGTTATGTCTGTGCAGATACTCAGAACCACACAGGAGAGAACACCCAGACAAAATATGTCTGAGTGTTTCTCCTGTTTGGCCACATGCACGACATTTATCAATTATATCAGGTGTTTTAATAATATATTTTTTATAATTATTAGTGACGATGATCTGGTCTTGTATTGCACAGACAAAACCTTCTGTTTCGCTAAATAGTTCACCAAACCTCAACCATCCAGTCGAATCTTCAAGACTTACATGTGATGAATTTAAAGTTTCGAAGAATCGACCGTGGAGAGACTTGCTTTTCCATATATCAACCCGATCTTGTACCCCAATTATCGGTGGTGAAACAGGATTTGATAAATTTAAGGGCGTGTACTTCAAATCACACGCAATGAGGTCCTCATAACCCAATTTATTCCTTGATGAGATAAAGTAAGATTGGAGGAGGTTTATCTCTTTGTTATTCATGTTTTTGATGTTTAACATGCCTCTACCACCAATCTTCCTTGGTAAATATAATCTCATCAAGGAACATCTTGGATGATGCATCCTATATTGTGTGAGCAAACTACGTACCTTTAAATCCATCTTGTCTAGTTCCGTTTGGTTCCACTTAATGATTCCAAAAGAATACAATATTTTCGGTACAACCCATGAATTAATGGCCATAATTTTATTTCTCCCGGAGAGAAAACTTTTCAAAACTTTTTTTAATCGTTTAATAAATTCATTTTTAATGTTATTTTTAATAATTTTGTGG